>OZ023312.1:64152423-64376424 GCA_964007375.1 Ophion obscuratus | reverse complement strand
GTATATCTATATCTATATAGATATTTCTACATCCATGTCCATATTTATATACCGGGCATCCCCCTATCCGCCACGTGGGGACGCGCCTCGTAGGGTTTTTTGGGTTTGTTTGGGTTTGTTTGGGTCTCTAATTATCACAATTATATTAACTAATTCATATAGCTTATGTGGTACAATAAATAGTTAGAGGTATTTATTTGGTCTCTTATGCCATATCAGCGACCAAAATGTTATAAGCACTCGGTAGCATAGGGGCAGCGGAGCGTAGCTATGAGTAGATAGGACTAGGTTCAAGTCGCATATAGGGCAAATATTTTCTTCGAAAAAAATCATTTTTAAAGGCCAGGGAATGACGAATTACGATTAAAAATCCTTGTGGTAAAGCTCTCAATAAGGAGTTGCTTTTATTTTCGATTTATGAAATATTTTATGCATATAGTACACTTAGCTTTACAGTGTACATTGTAAGCAAATAAAGATTAATTTTAATCTCATCTTAATTAATATATTGAAACGTTTCGCGATGTTATAGCGAAAGCTTTTAATTGTTTTCTCCGATCATTCACGTGATTAAGGGGAAAACGATTTTTGGACGGCGATTGTTCGGCCGAAGGATGATTTTTGGGTTTCCCGTAGCCTCCTGAAGGACGATGTACGTGGCGTGTGCCAGAATAGATGCTTGGGATTTTGAAGGTTTTTTGGAAGATGCCTCAGTGGTTTTGAGGGTCTCAGGGACACCTGTCATAATCCGTCATCATCGGCATTTGATGTCTCGGATTTTCGTATTAGATGTGGATGGGTGAAAGAACAATTATTTGTTAGCGTGTTAATTTCAAGATTTTAGAGTAGTTAGTTCGGTGTAGCGACGTTTACCGGGATATGGAGCGGGTCGCGAGAAGCGCGGTCGTGTTAGAGTGACAAAGATGGGAAGAGTCGGGTGAGGTGTCGCGCGCTCGTGAATCTCGAACGCGCTCTCTTGCTCTCTTTCGTTCGCTCGCTCGCTCGCGCTCGCACAAACCGCGAGCGTCGTCGTGCACGCGTTACGCCGGATTCGGGGTCGCTTCTGTAACAGAGTGCGATAGCCCTTGAGATTACGGATATTGGGTTTTATATGGCGGTACGATCGGTTGGCACTGGTTGCAAAGTGCAACAAAGCACACGGTGGCCAACCCGTGTAACTCACGCGCTAGTTAGCTAGCGTTCAAATAATGCGCGAGCTCGAGGCAGATTCAATCTCCCCGAGAGCGCATAGCGGGGCCGTCCGGAAGGGACGGCTGACCTCCTCGGTGCCAGGCGAGGAGGACCAAGAACCAGAGAAGCTGGTTGTAGAATTTCCTCGTGTGCAGCGAAGCGCGATCGGCTCTTCACGGACTGCACACTTCGAGTATTTCGTGTGCGAATGCGTAGGATGGCGATCGATCGCCGTAAGGGCGATAGATCAGATGTTAAAGACTGTTCCCTAACTGGCAATCACCACGACGACTCTATTTCCGAGGTCGGGCATCCAGCGCAGTGCTGGGGCTTCCCAAGGAAATAGAGTATCTACCACGAAGCTGAGGTTGTTCTAGGATGGAACCAGGGCGACGGCAGCAAGGTCTCCATCCTTCGATCCGAGGTCTCGGATGACGGTGACTCCACGTATTAATTGAAAGAATTTGCGTAGAGTGCCGCTCCGGCTCGTGCTCGCCCTTAAATAGCCCAAGGCCCGTCAGGAGAAATTCCATTTCTCCCGCGATTCTGGAGACTTAGGTGGGAAATCACGCCGCCGAGGAACACTCCGTTGGTGGGGTTGACTGCGTTGGTTATTTTGAGGACGTTAGCATTTTATACTCCTCTCGAGGGATAAAATATACTCGATGGTTGCTATCTAGGATATTAGGCGAGCATGCGGGACGAAGAGGCGTCACGATGAATTTGTGTCACGTCCTTAATATGCTAGGAGTGGTCGAGCACGGGAAGCGAGAAATTCGACTGAGGCGGCGATTCCCGCGAGTCCGCGGTGGTCTTGCTCCTCGCAGTGGGCGGGGCCCTTTGCGAGGTGCCGCGCCTTGCCCCGATTTCTTGGCTCGAGTGACACGCCCGTCCGGCGGCATGGCCGGTTGCTCTGAATGCTGGCCAGAATACGCAGGTGTCTCGGAAATGGTTAGACGCTATCGTATTCGGTGTGACGGTGGCTTACCCATATAGCCGAAACGTTACAATATATAAATATCTTTGAAAGAAATAAGATCGTAGTAAGCTGTGAGACAAGGAAAAAACCTATTTTATTTAAATAGATTCGATATAAATTAATTTTTTTTGTTTAGCAGTGTACAGTAGGCCGAAAGGGGGGGGGGGCAGTAGGTTCTGCGAAAGCGCTCGAAGTAGGCCGACCTGAGGTTCGTAGGTTCAATTGTGATCCTCACTGACCTCCTTTGAGTCAAAAAGTCTACTTTCTGCCATGCCGGAGGTTCATCGGAGGCTCTAACGCATGGTACTTTCAGACATTGTACCCTCCTTTAGATACCCAATAATTCGCTCACGCCGATTTCTGCTCGCCTTCATTTTGTGGGTTGAACGCGGCTCGAAAATTTCGACTCGGGATAGTAATTGAATCGAGTGCAATTTGCTTGAAAAAGTATGTTTTGAAATACTTAATAATTTTTTATGTAAGTGCATCAAATGTAGTTGCTTACATACTAGGTAGTAAACGGCCACACCAGGCGGTATTAGAGGTTTCCTGGTAGTTTGAAGAACCGCTTATGGTGGGTATAACAAAAGAAGTTGGCAACAGCGGCGATTACTATCTTTATTATGGCTTCTAACAAGTTTCAAGTTATAATGGAATTTTATGACAGTAAGGTTCAGATTGGTTGATTTCCCCTGTTGTTATTCTTTAGTACGTATGGATGTAATTTCATTAGTACGTATGTATGTAATTTTTTTTACGAAATTTCTCTATTGTTCGGATCGAGTATTTGTATTTCGCGCCAAAGCCACCATTGAGAGAGCGGGGCTCACCGCGCGAAGCGCACCATTTTTATCGAGCTGACTATAAGTAGGTAGAGCTTTATGCTATATTGACAATTGCTATCATGACCTGATAACAGGTGAATTAGTACCTACCTACATATGTTTTATTTTGCATACGTACGGGGCTTCCAACCCCAAACTGCCTATTAGTGAACATATTTCGGCCATGTTTGGAATTTGACTAAAAATGACTTCTTGAGATTAGGAGGCCCCCCAGGACCAGAGGCCCGGGGCAGACCGCCCCCTCCCCCCCCGCCCTTAATCCCCCACTGATTGCAGCAAGTGAATTTCCATCGATAACACAACTGAAACTTGGTAATAATATAATTTCCCATATCGGTTCAGGTTTTCCACAGTTTCGTTGCGCCCTCGTACAAATACGATCCTGGAGTGCATTGGGAAACGTATCGCAGTGGGCAATATTCTGGGCGTTTTCTAAGTAACTGGAAATACTGAGGAGACATTTGTGAGGTGAAAGTCCAAGTAATGGGATCGCAAAAGGACATAATGAGGGGCACATCAAAGGATACAGCGAGACATTTATGAGCATTCCGTTGATATAGTATTTATTCATGTAAACCAAAAATGCAATCTAGAATTCATTGTTGCAGTATGGTCAAATGGTGCGTCTAAAAACGCTTCGTGAAAATTTTGGGTAGAACGCTATTTTTTTCATCTCGTAGGGGGGTTGGCCATGAGTGTAAAACTCAGTCTCCGGGACGTTAAGAGTATTATAACAGCCGCCATCTTGAAACTAAGGGTGAATTAGTTTTTTTCTTTTTATTGGCTTGTTCCAGCCGTACAGGGTCTTCCCCTTTTTACGAGCCCCAATCTGCCTCAACTTCGTGCTACTTCCGATTCCACACCCCCTTCAACCTCCCACTCCACGACCCCTACACCCCCACAACTGCCACTACGTCCCATTCCACACCCCGCCCACCCTCACCTTGCGGCCGCAGCCGACTTCCCCCTCTGTATTATCTTCACCATGACATATCTGCCATGGCCATAGGGAAACTGCAGAAAACCTATACCGGTACAGCCGGTCCCAAGTTCGCTTCCTAGTCACGGAACTAGTTGTCTTTCGCCGAAAAATGTCGAAGAAAAACATTTCACGACGAACGTGACGCGATTCGAATCTGGGATCTCCCGATCTGCTGACCAGCACGCTAACCACTGGAACAACGCACCGGGTTGGGTGAATTAGTTTTTTTTATTTATCTCCGTAACCGTGTGACTGACAATAATTTTGTAGTTGATACAATTATCCATAACTTTATCTCATAACTTTTAACGCTAATGTCAATAATAAAAAAGCTATAAACAAAAAAATATCCAAAATTAGGGGATAAAAACTTTGAGGCATGATTATTTATTAATTTGAAATCTGACAATAAAAATGCTTTAAACCTTTTTATAGAGCATTTTGTTGTAACCAATTTAACCTATATTTTATTCGGTTTGTTTTTATTGATTTTTCAGCATTGTGAAGGGAGGTAGTGGAAGGTGAGTAGGTTACGTCGGTATTAAAAAAATTGTTAATAATTTTATTTCGAGCAGTAGTTTCTTTTTTTAATATTGTTAAGTCTTTCCATGATTATTTCGAAATTATCAATCATCATTACGCTCTAATCTCATTCGTTTTGAAAGGCCGGGTTTAAAAAAAGTACCTCCATAACCGCGAGGCCGACAAACATTTTGTAGGAAGTTTTTTTGTAGCTGATACAATTTTCCATAACTTTTTGCGCTAATATGAATAATAAAATAGTTATAAACGAAAAAATATGAAAAATGAGAAGATAAGAAACTTTGAGGCAAGATTATTCATTAATTTAAAAACTGACAATAAAAATGCTTCTTACATTTATTGTATAGCATTTCGTTATGAACAATTTGACCGATTTTAGTACACTGTAAAAAAGGAAATTGTTTATAACGGAATGCCGTATAACAAAGGTAAGAAGCATTTTTATTGCCAGATTTGAAATCAATTAATAATCTTGCCTCAAAGTTTCTTATCCTCTCATTTTTCGTCTTTTTTATTTATAACTTTATTATTATTAATATTAGCACAAAAAGTTATAGATAAAACTTATGGAGAATTGTATCATCTATAAAAAAGCTCGCTACCCAATTTTTTCTCGGTCTCACGGTTATGGAGATATATTTTAAAAACCCGGCCCTTTAAAACGAATGAGATTTGAGAGTGATGATGATTGAATTTTTCCTCAGTAGAAAAATCTCTGACATTCAAATACAAGTGTTTATATTGTATTGTATTGTATTGTATTTTCCTCTTGTACAACGCTTTGCGCTTTTCACATACCCCTCGCCAGTTTATACATTGCACGCTTATATTAATGTCCTTAATCCTATTCTTAATTCTTATTCATCTGCCACCTCCCAAATCTCCAGTGACTGCTAGTGAGTCTTGAGACTAATCCCCACGGTCACGGTTCTTCCCTTGCTTTCTTTCCGAACTCTTTGGTATAATAACAGATTTCCTTTACTATCCCTCCTTTCAACGTCTCAATCCACCAGTATTCGAGGCTATCTCCTTTTCTTCCCATCCTCCACTTATCCACCCCTTCTACCCACTTCCGTCTGATCTTTCTTCTCGCTTTTTCGCATTTCCAGAAATGCTCCATCGTCTCCTTCTCCTTGCATACCCCGCAGATCCATTTCTCGAACCCTTTTTGTCTCGCTTTTCCTACATTTCCGCACCTCAGCCTTCCCCATTCCTCTTTGACTGCTCCTGCCAGCCCTTCCTATTTCCATTATCCCTCCTTTGCCATGGTCTCCTTTATCTCCTTATATATTTTATTGTATGTCGACCTGTCCACCCCTGCCCAACCCTTTGAATATCTTGGTCCTTTTTCTTTTCTACCCCTTTCTTCAGAATTTCGCCGACTTCTTTCAAGCTTCTATCTGATCTCATCATGTTTAAAATCCATCCCTGCCCAACTTCCCGCATGGCGTCCCTAAGTTCCCGTCCCCACTTCGACACGTTCCCGTTTCCTATGTTCTTATCTCCTCGCTTAGGCAGATTTTTTGCCACCTCTCCTTGGGCATGTTCAGAATCTTTAGCAAGCAGTCGCTTGCTCTTCGTCTCGCCTCCACCTCTATGCTCCTTTTGCAGCCCCAAACCTACACCCCATACAGCACCCCTGCCTTCACCAGCAATTCCATCAGCTGCAGCTTATATTTCAATCCATCTAATTTCGCTCTCTTCAGCACTCCCCACACCGCATTTGACGCTTCCCTCGTTTTTCCACCACCATGCTCAGGTGTTTAGCTAAGGAGTTCCCTGAAGAAAACCAAAAATCCAAATATTTAAACTCCTTGACTACTTCTATCTTTTGTCCTTTGTACTCCCACTCCTGTGTTTTCTTCCTTCCCCCACCCCTGCTGAAGACGACTATCTTTGTTTTTTGTACATTGACTTCCATTTTCATGTTTTTTCAAACCTTTCCAGCCCCCTCAGCTTCTCTTCCCTCTCCGCCAATAGCGCTATGTCGTCCGCACATTTCGGCCCGTAAAACTTCTTTCCCCCCATAACTGTCCCCCCACTCCTTTTTCTTCCCATTCTTTGTCGACGTCATCAGCCAAAGCCGGGCCGAACAACGGTGGGCTCAGCGGACACCCTTGTCTGACCCCTTTCCTTGTTTCGAACTCCTTCGACATTGTTGTTTCATATATACCTCTTATCATCCTGTGCATTCTTCCTCTGATCCCCTTCTCCCAAACTTTCCTCAACATTATTCGCCTGTCGATTTTGTCAAATGCCGCCTTGAAGTCAACAAAGGCGACAAACAACTTCCCACAGCCTGTTATTAATCAGAGCGCTCAACACGAAGATGTGGTCTTGCGTCCCCCTGTTCGCCCTGAATCCCGCCTGACTCCGATTATTTTTTCCCTCTCCACCCACCTATTCTTTTGGTGATTATGCCCGCCAAGACTTTGTAGCCTATGTTCAGTAGCGATACCCCCCTCTAGTTCCCTACTTCCTCCACATCCCCCACCTTGTGCAGTAGAAAGATTCTCCCTAGTTCCCATTTTCCGGCAACTTTCCCGTCCTCCAAATTCCATTTAGGACCCCCCACAATTCCTCCCTGGCTTCAAGCGACAGGCTCTTCAGGAATTCCGCCGATGTCCCGTCCTCCCCTGCCGCCTTTCCGATTTACAGTTTTCTCAGTGCATTCCATACTTCTTCCTTATCGATTTCCTTATTCCGCTCCGATTCGACTTCGCCAATGTCGTTTTCTTCCTCTTCCCGAGGCTCTCTCTCCCTCTCCCTTCGGTACCCCTCTTGCTCCCCATCGACCCTCACCGATCCTCCTCTCCCATCAGTTTTTTGAAAATGCCATACTCAATCTTTCTCACTCTGCCCTACCCAATCTTTCTCACTCTGAACTTTTTCACTGCCCTCCACCACACCACTATATTCTTACTCTGCCTCACTTCCCTCCATCTCTCTTCCACCTACTCGTTCTTTTCTCCTCCTCCTTAATCTCCTCCATTTTTTCCTTTCTTCCCCCAGCTTCTTTTTCGTTTCTCCGCTCCTTTTTTTCACGGATTTTTTCAAGGCTCTCCAAACGTGCTTTTTTTGTTGCCTACTCTCCCTACTTTGCCAGCTACCCCTTTCTATTTGCTTTTGATGTTTTTATCATGCCGGTAGGCAGCCCCCTTCCATATCGCTTTTTTCAGCTTTTCCCATCTCTCATTCGTTGTATTCCTCTCCTCCTCCTTCTCTCTGGCTTTTTCCGCTTCCTCCTCGAACTTCTTGATCTCCTTCTCTTTCCACTTGAGTCTCCTGTCGCACCTTAGTTCCCCTCTCTTTTTCCCCTTCTTGTTCCTTCTTTCGATACTCCCCCATCCTACCAACGAGAAGATCACAGGTAGGTGGTCTGATTCTACCCTCGGTTCCACCTTCATAGAGCTCACATAGAGTCCCTCGTGACCCTGCCCTCCTCATCACCGTCCACTCTCCCATTCATGACTGCTAACCCCATATCTTCACGAAGTTTTAGCAGTTTTCTCCCTTCCGCGTTTACCACCTCGTCATCCGATTCCCTTTTCCACGCCAATCTCCCCGTCTTTTCGCATTCTGTGATTGCTGCACAGTTTCTCCGCTCCCTTCTCTATGCACTTTCTTAATTCGTTTTTGAGCTCCTTCATTCTCCCACTATTGTATACCCCTATTACCCATGTGCTCTTCCCCTCTCCACTTCTCCTTATCGTCAGCACCAACCCGTGTTTCCAGCTTTCCACCTGGCAGCTTTCGCTTAACTCCTTTCTCACTCCGATTAGGTGTCCCCCGCTTGCTCTCACTTTTCTTTTCCTCCTCTCTGCTTCTTTCACCCACCATTTATATCCTTTTCCCACTTTGCTCAGAATCTTCTCTTCCCATTTCCTTTCCATCCACGTCTCCTGCAGTATTATCACTTCGTGATTTTCCTAAAAGTCGCTCGCTTCCACTGCAGTCTTCATCCCCGTCACATTCCAGAGTACTATCTTGTACCGTCTTTCTTTCGCTTTAACCTCGAAAAAATGTTCTCTCTTTTACTAGTTGCCCCACCCGTTCGACCCAATACCACCATTCTTGGTTCAGAAACATTTTTCCGTACTCTGCTCTCACCGCTTGCCCCTCCCTCCACCTCCTTTTCACCTCGCTCGCAATCCACCTCCTCACCTCCTTTTCTCTGTGCGTCAGGTCATACGCAATCATAACCCCCGATCCTTTTAGCCTACGACCTTTCCTACAACCTTCATTTTGTCCCCCATCGTTTCGAACGTCACCACCCTTCCTTTGTTACTTGGCTAATTTTAACTTCCACGCCCAATCTCGCCCTTATCAAACGGGTCACATCCTCCGCTACTCTCCGTTCATTCCCGATCGCACTCACTCCCCATACTTTAATATTCTTCTTCCGTCTTCTTCTCTCTTGACATTCTGCTCTCCATACACCTTCCCCCATTGGGTCTGGTTGCCGTGGCTCAACTAGTTGCCGCCGATACCGACTGATTTCCTTCCATTCCCCTCCCTTTAGCGAGTCCCTCGCTCGGTCCTGCACCTCTGCTGTCTTGCTGTAACTTCCTGATGATGATTAATAATTACGAAACAATCATTGAAAAACTTAACAGTATAGTAAAAAAAGAAACTACTGCTTGAAGTAAAATGATTAACAATTTTTTTAATACCGACGTAACCTACGCCCAAGATAGACAAACGTGCTTCGAAAATTCACATGTCAGCATTATAGCGGCAAGAGGACAACATACGGCGGGACACCGTGCTACCAATATGCTGTCTTTTGCTTCCGCATTAAGCTGCAAATTTGCGCCATAGTGCGGGGTTTGGCGAAATAAATGTGTGATGCCGAGACGGTAAGTTTGCAGCAAATATACGCAACAATTGCCTGCTGCAACAACGGTACTGATGCGGCAAGTGCGGCATTTGGAGTGACGTCATCTTTATATCGCGTTTCAGTCATAAATACACCACGCTGTAACGCTCCGTTGCCGGCAAAAACGAGGCGAGTTATCGCGGCATTGAGGCGAAAAATTTTGAATACGTTATTCCGGCAACGTTATGTCACAGTGATGGCACGCTGTGACGTTCCATTGCCGGCAAAAACAGGGTATGTGGTTATAACCATAGGCAGATTCGCTACGGCAAATGTCATGATCCCAAAATTAGTTATATAAGTTGAACCAGTTGTATGGTCGAGTGGTTAGCGTGCTTGCCTTCTAAACCAACCCATCGTGAAGTTGCGGGTTCGAATCCCAGCCTCGTACTTTCCGAAAAAAATAATTACGGGCATGACGCTGGCCCTCAGTCATACGCGGACGTCGTACACACGAATCGGTACGAGTGTGCGATTGAATTCAATTAAATCATTCATTTTGTCCTTTTTTATTCCCACCTGCCCAGCTAAAGGTAATGTAGAACCCCATTTAGCCGGTCACAACGCCGAAATAGCGGGCCTCGTTTATGCCGACGAAGGAGCGTTACGTCGTCTTCTAAATATGCCAGCAACGGAACGTCACAGCATGCCGCCAATGTGCCCACACCTTGCCGAATAGCTTATTTCAAATTTTCCGTCTCAATGCCGCGATACCGTGCCTCGTTTCTACCGGCAATGGAGCGTTGCAGCGTACCTCCAATGTGCCCTCAGCTTGCTGAAATAACACAATCCAATTTTTCTGTCGCAATGCTGCAACAACCCAGCAATGAACGTGTTCCAAATGTAACGCCAATATTCTGCATTTTCGTACTGCAATATTAACACCAGCATTCATGCGAGGATGCCCAATGCTGTGCTGCTAAAACACAGCTTAATGCGGCGGCAAAGGATGGCATTTTTCCGTCACAACTTGCTCTCGCATGGCGTGGTGTTGCCAATGTGTTGTCGCCAAATTTCTTACTGGGTAACCTTGCACTACCTCCCTTCATAACGCTGAAAAATCAATAAAAACAAAACGAAGTTGAAAAATAGGATAAATCGTTCATAACAAAATGCTCTATTAAAAAGGTAACAAGCATTTTTATTGTCATATTTCAAACTAATCAATAATCTTGCCTCAAAGTTCTTTATACCCAATTTTTTCATCTTTTTTTGTTTACAACTTTTTTATTAATGACATTAGACCAAAAAGTTATTTAAAAAAGTTATGGATATTTGTATCAACTACAAGAAAAGCTCTTTACAAAATTTTTATCAGCCTCACGGTTACAGAGTTAAAAAAAACGAATCACACCCTCAATTTTAAGATAGCGGCCGTTCTACCATACTTATCGTCCCAGAAACTGAGTTTCACACTCATGGCCGCCCCCCCCCCTCCACGAAATGAAAAAATAACGTTCTGCCGAAAATTTTCAGCAAAATCACCATTTGACCGTACTATTGCGCCATCTGTCAAACAACGTGCGGAATGCTAACGCGAATGAGTCTTTAACGGGGCCTCGAGCTTTTCGATAGCGAGGTCGGAAATTTGCACACCATCAAGACATAGTCTTATCAAGTTTGATTTTTTTATTGAAAAAGATTGATAAACGTTGAAGTTATTATTATTATTATTTATTGTAGCTTCCATTTGTACAGGGTATTTCCCCTTATTACATTCCCCACCTTGCGGCCGCACCCCACTTCCCCCTCTGTATCGCATTCACCATGACATTTCTGCCATGGGTGTAGGGAAACTGCGGAAAACCTGTACGAATACAGCTGGTCCCGAGTTCGCTTCCCAGTTTCGGAGCTAGTCGCGTTTCGTCAAGAAATAAATCACAGTCTACAGTCACACAACGGCCACCGGCCTGTGTGCGTGACATCCGTGTAGAACTGGAGCTACGTCACGCCTGTATTAATTTTTCTCCGAAACTACGAGACGGCAATTCGAACCTGCGACCTCCCGATCTACTGATCTAGAGGCAAGCACGCTGAACACTAGACCAGCACACCAGTTACGATTATGTTATCATTATTTAAACAAAGAGCTGCCGTTGCTGCATAGCCAATTGATATAGGGGGTTCTGGGAATCTGAAATTAAAAATTTTAAAAGTGTACTTTTCAGTATAATAATCTAACTTTCGTATGACTTGATGCTTTCGTCAAATTTTATAAATAACGCCTATGGCCCGCTGTAGAAAAAAGTTCGATTTTCGACCAACAAAACAACTTCAATAATTGGTTGTTAACAAGTGGATAACCATATCGAAAAATCATTCAGCCATATGATAAGAAATGTTACGAACTATGCTGTGCCCAAATTTAAAGTGAATCGGCCGAATAAAATTTGAGATACGATTTACACCGTTTCATAAAACATAATTTTCTAAAATATCAAATGACAAAAGTTCTCCGTAGCGCAATTAGTACAGTCCTGCTGTCGCTGAAAAAACCCGGAATCGGAGAAAATTAGAAGATGGCTAGTTTTTTGACAGGTGATTTTGTAGGTGCCGCGGGTGCTAAATCCAAGTTTGCCTAAAAATCGGGGTGTAGGGTTCTTTTTTAGAGGATGAAAGGAGATGGGGGTGGATTAATGCCAAACTACAACCCCTACGAGGTCGGCGTCGTGAGACAAAATGTTCAGAAAAATCCGGGCTTTAGTTTTGGCCACAGCGCCGAAGTCGTGGAAGTTCATTTTGAGGGTGAAAAAGTGGGGTGAAATTTTAAAAAATCGGTTTTAATTCAATAACTCTTTAGAAAAAAATCGTACGTTTTTTGTTCAAACGGGAACGTTGTAGCCCTTGAAAAGATGCGTCGATTGAGTATTCGATCACCACTCTCCGATAATATCTTCAGCCCCAACGAATGGTTAAAAAACAAAAAAAATAGTTTATTGAATAACTCAAAAACAATCGGTTTTTCGAGTATGGTTCAAATGTACGAAATGTAGAGAATAATTTTCTCCATATTTTCGTTTCTATGGACCACCCTTGAATTTTGATTTTCCAACCCCTCTCGGGGGTTGAACATTCAAAATAAAAATCTGGGAAAACTATTCACGGCACGAATTCGCCGCCGTGGAAGAATTTGTAGCTTGAACCCTCAGCTACATTTTTGTCCACAGCGCCAAACTCGTATCTCTTTAGTTTCGGTCAATAGTTTTCCCAGAATTTCATTTTGAATATTTAACCCCTGAGAGGGGTTCGAAAAAGCAAAATTCGGAAGTTGTGCATAGGAACGAAAATATAGAGAAAATTATTGTCTAGATTTCGTACATTTGATCCATCCCCGAAAAATCGATTGTTTTTGAGTTTGAGAATCGATTCAATAAACAATTTTTTTGTTAATTCTTCAACAATTCTTTTGGGGGTGAAGATATTATTGGAGAGGGTTGATCGAAAACTCGATCGACGCGTCTTTTCAAGGGCTACAACATTTCCATTTGAACAAAAATTGTATGAATTTGTCCTAAAGAGTTATCGAATGAAAACTGATTTTTCAAAATTTCACCCCACTTTTTCACACCCAAAATGAACTTCCACGACTTCGGCGCTATGGACAAAAATAAAACCCGGATTTTTCTGAACATTTTGTCTTCCGGCGCCGACCTCGTGGAGGTTGTAGTTTGGCATTAATCCGCCCCCCTCCCCTAAAAAACCCTACCCCCCGATTTTAAGGCAAACTTGGTTTTAGCACCCGTAGCACCTACAAAATCACCTGTCAAAAAACTAGCCTTCTTCTAATTTTTTCCGATTTCAATCTACAGCACGACTGCACTCAATGGGTGATTTGACTTCACAAAAATCGTCATAACTTAGGCAATTTTTAGAAATAAAAAATGCAAATTAAATATTTGACCCTTGGCTATACACCTATGCAGTAAAGAAGTCGTATTTTCGAAATTTCAGGCTTATGCAGACCCCTTAACCGAGGAGCGATTAAGGGTTTTTTTATTATTTGTTATTAAAAAAAGTTATTAAAAATAACGGTTTTCTCAATTTATTGTCGGAAAAATGACGGGAATTTTAAAGTAATAAAGGATCTGTAAATTAGAGGGAACAAAAATGTTGCCTTTTTGGTTCTATGCCTAATAGTTCTGCTATGCGAATGAGACTTCTTAAAAAAAAATGTCTTCGATCAGCGCTGTGGGGATGATGTGTACAAGCATAATGCATCCTGCCAATGTATCGGTCAGAAGATAATCCATTAAAAAAAATGTTATACTAAAAAAAACGGTGATTGGATTAACAAATTGACAACTTGTCTCTGAAGGTGAGATTCCTAATACTCGAATACAATCAGAATGCGTATGTGAAAAGTGTCATTAGTGCCAATGCTGTTGAAAAATAAAATTAGTCATTTTATTTTTCAACAGCATTAGATAAATAGCACACCTCAATAGCCGATATGGTACCGCAAAACTGGATATTTTTTTCTAAACCTCATCTCTATACTTATCCTATTTTAATACTTCACATGCATCGTCTAGGCGAAAACAGTACAGTAAATATAATATTTACTAAAATCAATGTAAATATTTTTTACATTGAGTAAGCTTCTTTTTCGTGATTTTCTTGAGTAAGACTTGTCCAGGCAGTCACGCATCAAACTCCAAACATAACCAGCGACCATGTGTGTATGTGTCCCATCTTCCCTCATGCCTATCTTTCATAATTTTTTGTCTTGGTGAAAGCGTTCTGCTTGCTCTTTACTGAAGGAGCCAACATTTTCTGCTAATGTATCGTGATCCTTTATTTCTATCCCAGAATAAATTAAGAAACGCTTCACGAAATCTGTTTATTTTTTAATAAGATACCCCTCGCACACATAATAAAATGTATTACGGTAGTTCGAACAAGCTCGTCTTCGCCTATCTGACGTCGACATATGAGTGAATCAATTTATTACAGCAAATAATAAAATAACAAAGAAAACATTTCTTAAACTGCTAACGACACTCACTATGGAATAAAAATGCATTTGAAAACCCTGTGTACACTGGGGGAATTAATTCGGGTCACTCTTAATAGAAATTAGATTTTTTGATATTCACGCGAAAATGTATCTTTTGCTACGCCGAAATGATACTGTAATGTTTTTATAGTAATCTATAATTTTTCTACTTGATATTTACTTTAATAAGCCCACTTTAATACGAATATAAAACATAAGTGATTATAACGTATAACGGATCAATAAATGCGAAATTTTAAATAATTCAAAAAGTGTCCAGAATTTATTCCGCCAGTAACTTGAAACATAAGTTTTAGTATAAGTCTCATCAGTAGCCACTCGACAAAAAATAAGACCAATTTTTTTGTTGTTGTTGACTTGCATAGTCAATGCTGATGAAAAATAACTGAATAATCCATAAAAATAATGTTAATATTAAAATGATGCTCTACATCGTGTAATTGAAAATAAAACCTTGTCGATATGACTCCGCATCAGGATTCTAGAACAAAGTTCCGAATGTCGTTTTTTTTTAACGAAAGAGTAAATTCAAACTTTCGTGTAATTATAAATTTCGATTTTTCTCGTCTCGTATCTTGTGGGTCTTCTTTTGTTCCCATCGACGCCGTCGTTGAAGTCATTCATCCGTGCTCGATAATACTATCGTATTACACTCCAGACCACAAAGGAGGGAACTGGTTCGTCCGTACAACTTAGCAATCTCGAATAACGATAGGGGCAATTCTCGTCTCGAAAACTTCATTCTTCAACGACAAAGCGGCGATGAATCGTGAGAGAATCCCATTACTTTTCGAAGAAGCGAATTCTGGATTATCGCTGTTCTTCGCTACTCTGTGCATCGTCGATATTTTCGGTGTTTTTCCAATCATCGCTCTGCCCCGCGCAATTGTTCAATGCGGTGAGTTCCTAGAATTGGTTCCGGATGTTTGCGATATGTACGAGACGATCGGGTGGACAAATCTGTACGCTACAGAAAAATCCGCCAAGTCGAAATCAAATACTGTGCGTTTCCTTTCTCAGGCTTACTTGGTATTCCCCTCGTTCTCATGGTGTTCGGGCTTCAGATTTACACAGCAGCTATTTTGGGAAAATCCTGGACTATTGCCAGCAGTATAGAACCACAAATATCCCGAAAGAACAGGTGGGTAATTCGAACTTCCTTCTGTAGGGTTCCGTGGTCAAAAACGGAAGCCATATGTCTTCGTGTTCGTCTGTACGTCACGACCTTGCAGTTTCTTCAGTTTTAAATCGATAGGCATGCTCCAATTAGATGTTTTAGATGAGAATGTCATTTAATAAGTAGCAAAACTTTGAAAAACATATTTTCAGGGTTTGTCCCTATATGTAAAATGAGGGCATTTTTTTCGCGCAACCCATCCAGTGAGGGTTTATTAGACAAGTCTTTCAACATTTAATATCGGTTCTATTTTTCATTTATAATGCCTAAGCCTCGTTTGCGAAATATCGAGCTATAAAGTGATGAGCGATTGACCTTACCGCCCGTTAATTTTTAACTAATGATTAAGAAATATGGAACAATTGTAGGTACTGATATTTTATTCGAACTTTTGATTGAAATCATTTCGGGTAAGGAGTCAGCATATGCATAAAACTTAAATAATACCTTAGCTTGAGTTTGGAACAAGGATTTTCGACAATTTTCAAAAATTTATCGAGTTATGACAACTTTTGTAAAGGGTCAGGTCGCCCGCTGATCGCTTTGTTTAAATAATCATAATTTCGTTGTTTGTCAATACTTTTTGTCGTTTTCTCAAGAACCTTATCAGAAAAGACATCTTGGAAACCGATTTGTGTTCTGGGCCTCAAACTTACGCAGACCCGTCAATTTGCATAAAATAATTCAGGAGGACGGACAAGCAATTGATCGCTAACAAGGAACATCACTTAAGGTTGTTATGGGGTTAAGTCAGAATGTTACCACCGAGCTGATTTTTTTTTCTAGACCTTCATAACCTTTTTGCTGATCATCTTGTGCACTTTGAATACGATTTACAGTACCGTTTTTCAGAAAAAAAATCCCCAACTCGACGTATTTCGTGGGCTAATTACATTACGCTTATAGAAAACTCCCGATCATTTTTCAGTACCTTATTAATATCTGCTAAGTGAATGTTACCACGGAGCTGAAAAAATATGTACCGTTCGACTAATTATCGGACTAACCCTTCGTACCGTGAACAAGAGGATTAACAATACCGTTATAAAATTATTGTTTTTGATAGCGAATTTGTACGAAAATCAAGCGCACAAAATATTAGACTGTGCTATCATGGCAACGTCGTAGACGGCACAAATGAAGCATTCCACGTCACTTCAGTCAGTAAAAAAAAATCCACAAATAATTTTGAAAAAGCGAGTTACTTTATTGAAAAATATTCAGTGGCGAAATTTTTTAAAACATTCTGCCGTTTTTTCTCGTTGAATACCATTTTTTAACATTTTTCCATTCAAATGGCTGTATCTTTGGCGGGATTTGACGTATTTACATTCGTAATAAACGAAAATGTGCGTCTTTTTCTAGCCTTCCAGAAAAAAATTAATTTAGATTTTATTGAGCAAGTCGAACGTCCGTTTCAAGGCAAAATATGCAACAATTTTTTTTTCTGAGGCAAAGGCACTCGTTATTTTATTTATTTAATTTCTCCGAAATTTGAATACTAAAGACGGATTTTTGGTATTTTTTATATTATGAGATTCCTAAACACCGTGGAGAAAGAGCTATTTTTATTCAAATTTTTTTTTTAATTAAAATCCGATTGAAGAGTGTGGAGCACTCACTGTATGTTTACCAGGTTTTTGAAACACATATGACATATATGTCATATGTATTGGAGCCTTGGAGTGCTCCACACTCTTCAATCGAATATTAATTTTTAAAAAATTTAAATAAAAATAGCTGTTACTTCACGGTGTTTAGGAATCCTATAATATAAAAAATACCAAAAATCCGTTTTTCGTATTCACAATTCGGAGAAATATTAAGAAATAAAATAACGAGTGCCTTTCCTTGAGAAAAACAAATATTTTTGCACATTTTTCCCTGAAACGGACGTTCGACTTGCTCAATAAAAACTAAATTAATTTTTTTCTCGAAGGCTCGAAAAAGACGCACATTTTCGTTTTTTACGAATGTAAATACGTCATATCCTCCCAAAGATACAGCCATTTGAATGGAAAAATGTTAAAAAATGGTAATCAAGGACAAAAAAACGTCAGAAATTTTTTTAAAGTTTCGACACTCGATGAATATTTTGCAATAAAGTAACTCGATTCTTCAAAATTATTTGTGAATTTTTTTTTACTGGCTGAAGTGACGTGGAATGCCTCAAATGCTACCTATCCTATCGGTATTCGGTAATTATGCCCGGAAACCTCAAACTACTCGGTCAAGATAATTAAGAACGAATTTTAATGGTACTTATTCCCTCAAATAGTAATAATTACTGAATATTAATTTGATAATTATGTTCAGAAATTATACATTTCTAGCCATTCTAGGCAAAGACAAAAAAACGCGGATTTTTTTTCACACACACATTATTTTTCAGAATATTGGGAAATTATTAGGGTTTGTTTATTTCTTTGAGATTATAGACAGCTATAGTACACACTTTTCTTTCAAGCGGAATTTTTTTACTCGTACCGATTTTCGTTTTGACAGCTCCTTGGACCGATATTGAGGTTACGAACGGGGCGCAAATGTCTCTAACTTCGCGAAACTTCTGCCAACCTGGGCATTATGATATACTTCGCCATCACTTCCGAAGTACCAGCCATTATTGACAATCTGCAAGTCTCTGGCTATCTCTCTGGCACGCATAGCCGCACGGTCGGTCTAACGCTACGCCCTGATGAAAGCATTCAAATGTATATTTAAAATCTGTGTAATTAAGCTGATATTCTTTTCTAATTTTCTATCAAATAAAATGCGTCTGGCACAATTTTTTAATTCATTCATTTCACTGACTTATTATTTTTTGCGATAAAATTAAAGCGGTATTACCGTCTAGAAACTTAAAAAATTCGATTTTTTTGCATTTTCTTAGAGTTTGGGGTCCTAAGAATATGCATCGAAAATATTAATTTGACATTCGAAGAACTCCCACAGTTAAATCCCAGACTCCCAGACTTAAAGGCTGCGGTGCGTTAGTGTGCGGCAGGTAGTCATCCCTCGACCGTTGTACCTCAACCGTTGTGTCCATTGTATACCGGCTTGGGGAAGTGCCATATCCCTTGCCCCCCTTGCAGTCCAATACCCAAGGTACCCTTACAAATAGTCAGTATAGGTTTGAGCTCTGAACGAAGAAGACGTGCGTATTTCAAAAATGGATCGAAAAGGGAAACGAGGTAGTCGGACACCGGAATCAAAATCGGCCGTGCATCGGACCTAAAATCGGCCCTAACACAAAACAATATGAGTGTAGAGACAACGAGCGTATACAACCGTCCAACAGACGGCCGTCTAGCGCATCTAAAGAGAGCTGATTAAGGGTAAGTTACTCACATCGGTTATTATCTACCATAAATTCAGCCGTATCAGGGCTAAATGTATGGCAAGCTTCAATCGCGTTTTTCTCAAAACAACATTTTTCAAGTCAGGCCTACGTTTTTCTCAAAAACTATTGGACCGATTAACTTCGGGTTTTGCACACATTTCGAGGGAACCTTCACCTATAGTCTGACCTAGGATAATACCGATAGCCTGAATATTTAAGCGACGCTCTCATGTTTTAGTTGACAATCTTCCGGCAAAATTAAACCTTAATTTTAAACAGCTGCGCTTCCGACAAAAAAAACGTATTTAGTTCTAGTTCAGACGATAATTAAAATCATGTAGATAAAAAAATTGAAAAGAGTATGTGGCTTCCGGATGGAGGCCGTGTTGAGGATCAGCGTTGTGCCGACGTTTGGCAAACGTTACAGTCTACATCATCAGGGCTGAGAGCTCCGATACTGGCGAGCTCCGATACTGATGATGCAGACTGTAACGTTTGCGAAACGTCGGCACAACGCTGATCCTCAACACGGCCTTCATCCGGAAGCCACATACTCTTCTCATTACGTAAAGAGCCGTGAAAGCCTTAAAACTAAAATAAAAAAAATTGTTCTTCTGTTTCAGACGAAGAGGATCGCCGCAACCCGTGCGCCTGATTGGACGAGCGTCTCACGCCACGACCTGCATAACAGCGCATAACTTGTATAGATTTTAATAAAATATTTCATAAACATTTGTGTTACTAGTTGAAACATGTCTTAATATACGTTAAAAAACCCCGGCACTGTAGGTTTGACAGTTTTCGCAAAATCAATTCCTAAAAATTACTTTAAAAAATAAGTTCCTAGACGGTATTACCCCCTTAAGAAAGGAACCGAGCTGAACAATTTGGATAAACTTACCTGCAGCTGTTACCTTCTGTGGAGCTAACAAGCTTTCCGGACTTACAGGCCGAAACCCGAAAAAATGCGTACGGAAAATAAACAAATGTCCAAACATCGAAAAATCAATATTAAGTGTTAAAAATCATTTTTTGTTTGCAGATACCCTCTCGCAGCGGTGACGGAATTGACTCTTGGTCAACGAGCGCGTACCTGTGTAAATATTCTTCTCGATCTCACGGTTTTTGGCTGTGGAATTCCAAATATTTTGGTCGGTGAGTCACACACATTTGTTCGAGCATGTCAAGTGCAATTAAAGTTGCGAATATACTGAAAAGTGTATTGAAACTTCAGAAGACTGACAAATAAAAACTTTTCAGCATCGCAGAATTTGCAGATTTTTGGTCTCAAGATATCGTCCGACAGTTTCGACCTTTCCTTTTGCTACTGGCTGCTGGTCGTCGGACTTCTCCTTTGTCCCCTAATGTGGTTGGGGAGTCCCCGCGATATGAAGTAACAAAATGCCCGTTTGCAAACCCAAACGAGCGCAAACGAACTGATAAAATTGCAGAGAATATTTACAAGACAAATAATTTCAATAATATTATTGATTTTTACAGATGGCTGGCAGCGTTTTCTTCCGCAGCCGTGGGTATTACGGCTCTCCTAATTTGGTGGTGCATCATCATGGACGACCGTGTTTTGAATACCATGCCAGTGCCGACCTCACCAACGTGGGACAAATTTATTTCCGCGTATATATTCTTCAATTTTTTCAATCTTCTTTAACGATTTGTCACAGTTGACTTCAATGCTCCTTTCCATTTCCTAGGTACAGCATGTTAGCTTTTCAGTTCGACGTGCATCCGACCCTGATGACCGTGCAAGTGGACATGAAGCAACCTAGGGACATCGATAAAGCTGTTATCCTGTCGTTTTTATGTGCGTAAAAATTACCACCATGTTTAATACACGACTGACAATTCTCTCGTTGAAAGCTGGGAGTAAAGCTAGCCTGGGCCCTCAAGGCGAAAGGCTCCACAATCGCTTATTCATTATTTTTTTTCATTGCAGTCGTCGGCTCCTTTTTTGGCATCACGACCAGTCTCGCAGTGTGGCGATACGGCGGAAGTACAACGGCGAATATTCTTCAATTAGTGGGTGCCGGCTACGTTATCAGAGCTGTCATTTTGCTCGCCGCTCTTCAGCTCTGCTTTTCCAGCGCCATAGGCCACTCCGCTCTGTTTCAACATTTGGAGGACCGAATGCGCGTTCACAGGTGTCAGTATTTGATATTTGGCAGTACATTTTCCGTCGATACTTGGTTATAACAATTTGAATGCAAAACTTTTCATTTTGAATTTGGCGTGGTCAGAATTCCGGAAGTCCTACACAGGGTCGAAGTACAAGAGTCCCTAGGGCAAGGAAGAAGTGGGAAGCCCCTAATTATTTTTCAAATATTCTGTCATCTTTTTAAAGTGTTCCAATCCTTTATTGCGAAAAAATATCGTTTCAAACAACATAGGGGTCTACAACATAGGGGATAACATCACGATTTATCACGCTGAGGGGGGCGGGGGGTGTTGTGACATATCACGTGTATTTTTTTTGTAACTGCGCGGACAATGCCATTTAAATATGCTGACAATACTTATATATTATTTCGTTTTTTATAATAAAATACCGCACTCTCTATCGCTTGTGTCAGACGTTTCTTAAGGTAGGTTTACACTACGACACTTTAGTGTATACACTCAATGTATCCATCGAGTGTCTGTGTGTGAATACCACAGTGTCTGATCTCGCGACATTTATTGCGACATCTCGCTAGGTGTCGCGCCGAGCACCGTGTGAACAGGTTGTGTGGGAGTGTCTGCCGCAGGGTTCAAGTTTTCGAACCGGCGCGAAATTATCCGGACACTCGCGACCCGCATTAAATCAAAATGGCCATTACGTTGAGCAAGGAGAGCATTAAAAATTTGATATTTTTTGTGGAAGGACTGTCTGAACTTTGGCAAATATGTCGTGCTGATTATAAAAATAGAGTAAAAAAACCGGCAGCACTTCAATGCTTGGCGAAACAGTTTGGCACAATATCGGCTAAAGTCGGCAGAAAAAATCATAATTTAAGAACACAGCTTAAGGGGGGCTATACCAGTGTGAACGCTGGAAATTTGGATGATTTTCAGGATTATTTTGGACGAAAAGTACTCAATTAAATCTTTTGGAAAATTAAAAATATATTTGACCTATATTAAATAATTTTTCCATTGAAAAATATTGAGATTAAAGCGACTTATGCACTGCATTCGCAAGCCAAAAAAAGTTCCTCCACTGCTGACATGATTCCGACTGATTGAGTAGCTGAAACCGAAAAAGGAAAAAATGTCGTTAAACTGGAAGGTATTTCCTGTACAATGACGTAGATTTTTGAAAAATATCAAAATCTAACAAAATGACGTAGTTATGAAAAAGTCTGTTTTCTTGCCTATAAAATGGTCGTTTTTTTCAATGCCAAATCGTCAATTTTCGTCTAATAAAAAATATCCTACGTCATTGTAGGGTAAATATGTTCAAGAGTACTCAGTTCAAATTTCCAGTCAATCGGATCTATTTTTTGAGTTACAATGTCAGCAAATTTGAAAAATTTCATTTCGAGAAAAATGCGTTTAAAGATTTAACTATCGATTTTTGCAAGATAAAATGATATCAATATATATTTAATATAAATGATAATGATGTTCTTGAAAGAATAAACTGTCGAAAAAGGGAAAAAAATCGATCTTTTCTAAGTGTCACACTGGTATAGCCCCTTAATAACAGCGTAAAAAATTACGGCTGCCGCCGCACGGTGTTTCTTCATGGCGTGCGAGCGGGTACTGCAGACGTGTCAGTAGTTTTGTGTGTGAACATCTGAGACACTTGTGTAACGACATCACAGTACAGACACTTTCTGAGACACCGAAACCGTCTTATGTGTGAACAGAATGGACATTAGTGTCAGACATTTGTGTCGCAATAAGTGTCGTAGTCTATGCAGGCCTTAACTATCGATTTTTGCAAGATAAAATGATATTGACATGTATAATATAAATGATAATGATATTCTTGAAAGAATAAACTGTCGAAAAAGGCAAAAAAATCGATCTTTTTAAAGTGTCACACTGGTATAGCCCCTTAATAACAGCGCACCAAATTGCGGCTGCCGCCGCACGGCGTTTCTCCATGGCGTCCGAGCAGACCTGTCAGTAGTTTTGTGTGCGACATCTGAGACACTTGTGTAGCGACATCACAGTACAGACACTTTTTGGGACACCGAAACCGCCTTATGTGTGAACAGAACGGACATTAGTGTCAGACATTTGTGTCGCAATAATTGTCGTAGTCTATGCAGACCTTTAACAAAAAAATACACGTGATGTGGGGGGGGGGGGCTGGCTATAAACCTCACCACATATCACCATGGGAGAGGGGGGGATTCAAAAAGTGGCCTAGAAAACAAAAAACCTCACGTGATTAATGGACGACCTCATACGGTGTTCGAAGTTAGAAAACGAGATGTTTCCTGACATCAGCTAAATCCGATTAAAGTAATAATGTTTTTTTAATTTTTTTTTATGTGAATAAATTCGAATTTTTAGTTTATTCACTTTTCATACCTACAATTTTAAGGTAAACTCGTTCTAGATGAATAGCATATACTAGCCGGTTTAAGCGTTTGGCACTAACAAGGAACATCCCTCAGGTGACACCCTTTCATTTTGTTGAAAATTGGATATGTTATAAAGCACCGAAAAGTAAGCTATACGTATTTTTTTTATCGGCGGAAAAACGGTTTTAAGGGGTTGAACGCCTTGAAAAAAGGCATCTCTAGGGATAATATAGCAGTTTATATAGCATAATATAGCAGTTTCACACACAAGGAGTCCACCGATTTTAATGAAACAAAAACGAAAATTCTTCTAGTCCGAAGCAATAAAAAATCCACTATAGTGACATTACAAAAAAGAATTAAGGGTTGAAGCACCCCTATATTGAGGGGTGGTTTCACGCCTTAAAACCGTTTTGCCGCCGATAAAAAAAATACGTATCGCTTACTTTTCGGTGCTTTATAACATATCCAAATTTCAACAAAATCGAAGGGTGTCACCTGAGGGATGTTCCTTGTAAGTACTAAAACTTTCATAGGCGTTTTTTAGCAGTTGTAAGTAACAATATTCCACATATCCATGGGATGTATGAAATATTGATTTTTATTCCATGGATCGAAAACATATATCCATGGGATTTATTCTTTTATAGTAAAAGTGTTTTGCACAATTTTTCTATACAAATATTCTGGAGAGGGTTTTTTCACTGAGGATTGCATATCATTCGTTAGCAAATTTTACCTAAAAAATTTGAATTGTGGAGACCCTGGGCTTCAGCTTTTGACCCCCACCCTCCCTCCCCCAACCCTAAGCCGGCCTTGGTCCTAGGAAATTTTTTGGTAACATCGAATAATTTCGTTGGTCTACGATCTTGAAAGTGCTCTAAACTGAGTAAATTTCGAAGACCCGCGATTCTTAAACCTGTTACGAGAACAGTCTGGTATACGCGCGTATGACACTGAATTTAGTCTGGTTTAGAACGGAATTATGGTTTTTTCAATATTTTGAAAATCTTTAAAAAAACTGGCCGTAGACTTTCGTACATGTATTCAGATCGGAAACTAAATAGAATAAATTTGCTACGTGGTAAATCCTAATATGATCGGGATACTACTCACCAGGTAGAAATTTCTCCAAAGTAATCTAGAAGTCTTCTGAATGAGTAATAAATGTCCGTCGGAAGTTACCTATAAGATATATCTAAAAGTTGTCTTTTCGGACGGTTGTTTACTTGAAGCTGTCCAATAGATGGACATTTGGTATCCATATAGACGACTCGTGCACTTTTTGACAATCGGCACCCGGGTAACCATTGATGCGTTCAAATCGAGGAGTAAAGAGAAACAGAAGGGAACGTGTTTAGTGCTAAGCAAATTAGACGAAAGTCCAGCAATAAAAACCTTACGATCTCAGATTCCCTTGCTCTTTTGCAGGATTATAGTCGAAGAAATACAAGCCTTCTATTTCGATATAATTTATTTTCTTTGTTTATACCAAGACCATTGTCACTATGCAAAGTTTCCATTCTACACAATATTGGTTTATAAATACAAATAGATGTAAGTCTCTTAGCTACACTCGCACAAATCGAAGTTGCCGCGCTGATACAGAGTGCCGGCTCATTGCGCGCGCCGGCAGTTGACTTTTCCTCCGCAGCTAATCTTCGCCAGCACTTCCCTAGCTCTCTTGATCGCTCGCTGCTGCACTTTGCGGGCTTTTTGGATTCTTCTCGACCCCCCCCCCCCTTTCTGATTTCCATTTCCTCCGATCCTAATCATATTTTCGTTCGATATATGCCGATATTCTCGTAAAATGTTGATTTTTCAATTCTGCAAATTTATAAATATTTTCGTCATTGTTATTGATGCTGCGAGATAGTTTAACGCGTTCGCGAGATGGACTACCCCTAACGTATGTGTACCCCTATGCTTCCATCTCTCTTACGCGCCTATCCACAGAAATATAGCGTCACGCGCGCCTAAGACGTCGTTCGATACAACGTTACAGATGGAACCTTTTTAAATTTACCCGGTTCGTCGTAAGCGGGGCATTATTCGCCACGATATCGCGTCCTGAGATTCGGCACAATTTTGATACATCTTCTGAATCGTTGGTCTTGACTTATCCCCCTCTCGTAGCACTCCTCTTTTGGGCTCGTTCAGGCCATATTGAATAATGCAACGACACTCGCAGGGTTAATAATAATATAAATATATTTACTCAATCCTCGTACTACATCCGTACTCCTTCGCCTCACCAAAATTAAGACGCTCTCTCCTGCTCCTTCATGCCATCCGTTCTCCCTAGATAGCTGTCATGACGCACTTCCGTTGTGGTCTCGCCGAGGCTCCAAGACACATACTTTCCCTGCTGTTTTTCTTGACTCTTAGGTTACGATCAATAAGTCGACTGAAATCAGTTTCTTTTTGTTTTTCAGCATTCGGTTGGAAACGTTGCGCGATGCGTTCAGCCGTGGTTTTTCTTGGAGTAGCGATCGGCGAGTCAGTGCCACGTTTCGATATCGTAATGGCACTGATCGGTGGCACCCTAACCGGACCTCTCGTTTTTGTTCTTCCGCCATTGATTTACGCCCGTGCCAGAGTTCTAAAAATAGAACACGCCTCGCGTCCCGCGAATCTAGATATTACATCGCCGTCCCAACGCTTGTTAGGTGGTGACGTGTTGAACGATTCGAAAATTCACTCGCAATCGGTTCATTACAGTTTCATCAACGACAGCGTAAATCGTAATCGGTACTCTCATGTGTATTATGATGGCGATTCGCCCGAGGGCTTATTAAGTGACCATGACGACCGTAAGACTCCTGAGAATCGAACTTTAGTTGATCCCAAACTGAGACACCGTGAGCAGGACACGCTCGGTTTCCGGGCGACCGGAGCTACTGAAAAAATCGGTCGTACAAAGAACGTGACCTTAGATATTTCTTCACACGTGCAGGAGACATTTTCTCCAAATCGTGCACTCGACTGGTTCGGCTACTGCATTGTTGTTCTCGGTGTCGTCATCACCATATCCTCAACTTACATTAATATAAAAAATACAATCAGATACGTCAACTTTACGCCACCTTGCATAATCAACGCTACCGCAGCATCCGATGTATCTAGCCTTGCGTGACGTTTTTTTGTTCGAGTCACGTAACCGTTGGAAAAGGTCACTGTTGTGCACTCCCGCATAGCTTTTCATCTAACGTATATATATACTTTTTTCACGCACGTCCTGTCATTTTCGCAAACTTATATTGTCTGACAAAATCTTCAAAAGTCTTCTCTCTTAAGTATTCTTTATAATTTTACATCTCGATTACGTTTACTTTAAGGTCGTAAGCCACGAACGGCTCTTTTCTGGATTCTCGGAAAAAACGTATCCATTGTTTTTGCAAGTACACTCAAACGAGGCGATATTTGTTCGATTTCGACGTGTATCGAGTAAAAATGGAGAACGAAATTCATAAAGAAAAAAAATCTATCGGAAGAAAAAACCTCCGAAAATTCAAAAGGCCTCGAAGAATCATGCTGCGTGCTAAATTACCAATATTGTAACAAGAGAAATATTATCTCAACTGTATGGTGAGGAGAAAAATCATAACGCATAAATGGTGGATGAGACAAACAGTTAATATATTAAAGAGAACTGCACATGGTAGAATAAACGTTTGGTACAATTGAATGAAACGATGCAAATACGATCGAAGAATATCATTTTCCCGCATAAGAGAACAAAATTGTACCAACGAAGTCATCTGACGTCGTTGCTTTCAGCTCGCCTTAAAGCCATTCATCACTCGCTCAGACCACTTCAAAATTTCGAACCGCAATTTCTACGAACCATACAATCATTCGCGGTTAAATGTATTATTTACATTGGCGATATTGTTGCAGAAAAAGCCTGACGGTCGACAATTTGCCTATTTAAAAAAATGACAGCCTGTAGTTAGCATAGTATGAATTATGAATCACTGACTGACGAGCCGAATTCATGTACATTTTAAGACCGTTAGGCTCTCGATAGTGAAAAAACACATATCTCTAGCGTTATTGCAACTGATTTCATACAAAAATTACGGTGAAATTTGAATCTAGAGTGGGTATACATGAATGTGTGCACGTTCGCCATGCGGGATGACTGCCAGCGGAAAAACGAATGGACTTGATTTTCAGGATTATTGATGATATATTGAACTTCTTTGGTACCATTTTTCTGTCTTTACATCCAAAACTCCACGTTCTAAACAACGCTCAAAATATTTTTTCTCTGTCGACACCCTAAAGGTCTTAACATTTGTATGTTAAAAATTCTGTGGGTTAGTTAGTTATTCACAATCCATCCTATAATACTTATAATCTATATTTTTTTTTCAAAATTTGGTCAAATTTCGACTATCAGGCTCTTTCTGGAACAATATGGCATATACACAATATATTTTATCGCAATTGAGTCTATGGTTTGGTCGAAGCGGTCGAAACGTGTCATACATGGCGTCAACAGCATTTACAAGGTCAACAAAACCTCACAAATTTTCACACAAAGTTTTCTCATATATGGTCAAGCTTTTTTCGACAAAACAAAGCGGCAGGCCCTGGTCAATTCCCTGACGCAAAGCTTGGCAATTTTCTTTTTGCTCAAACCAAGAAACGCGGCAGCGTCTCGGCTTAACTTTGAATCGAAATTACACGAAAACACGGCGATGAAAGAAAAATCTAATGACATTTTACCAATGTAATGTTATTTTTTACTATCGATTTTGTTTGTGTCATTTTTCGATCTGCTACTCAATTTTCACATCTCGTATTATCCGACCGAATTTCCGAGCGACTTATGACCACAAAAATTCTACAATACTTCAGAATATTCCAGACCCGTCGGTTTTCTTAAGGGAATGAAGTGCGACGTTTTTCGACTTGATCTGCGCATCCTCGCGTCGTTACCTAGACAACCCTGCTCCAAAGAAACGATGGCTTGCTAGAAACGTCAAAAGTCTGGTTCTTCAAGCTTACGGTCTTTGCCGACTCTAACCTCCAAGTACGATTAGAGCGCAAATGTGGAATACCAAAGTGAAATAAAAGTGGAATACCAACGTGAAATAAGTTCATCATCGCTCACGGTGTTTTCTCGCCTTGCGTATGGACCGATTGAGGTTATACATTGGTACAGGCGGGTACGTAGAGAATAAAAACACGAGAAAGCATGATGATTGAGCCTCGTCGCGACCTTCCTCGTCTTCATGCTCGAGTGAGGTAGTCACGTAAGCGGCAACCAATTGCCACTCGTCCATGGCATACTGTTGTCCAAGAGTTTGCTGTACAATACGGAGAGTAATTTCAAGTGATTGGACGGCAGCGAGCTTATGACGTTCGAGCGGGTCAATTACGATTACTGCGATGGTGACAATGGCAGTGACGAGCCCGGCACGTCCGCCTGTCCCAACGGGGTCTTTTTCTGCCTTCGAGCCTTGTCAACAACGGCGTTTGCGACTACTGCGACGCGAGCAACGAGTATGTCCCGGAAGGTAAGTGCCGCAAGTTGAGCAAAGAGGCTAGGAAGGAGGCGGAGAAGGCCGCCGAGCTGATGAGAGGGCAACAAGATTAGACTGGAGATGATTGCGGGCGGCAAGGGTCTCACAAGCGAGAATCAAGCTGGACTGGTCAATTTGAGAGCCAACTTCGAAAAGGCCACCCTCATCGAGACGGAGACAGAAGCCTTTAAGAAGGTTGTCGAGGACGGGGGAGCGTAGCGATGGAAAAATCCAAAACGGCCGAACCGGAGAAAGCCGCCCAACCCGTCACCACTGAGCCGGAGGATTTGTTCAAGCTGTTGGATTCGGAAGCCGACGGCGTTCTCACCGTCAACGAGCTCAAGACCACAGCAACTTTTGATACGGATCGCAACGACGAAGTCACCGAGAAGGAAGCGCTGATCTTGAACAAGAGGGAACTCGGCGAGCAGGAATTCGTCGAGTTGTCTTGGTCTCTTGTCAAAGCATTCATCATGAATGAACAAGATTGGTAAGAATTTTCGATCTTTGTGTGGATGGATTTGGTTCCATTTGGCGCGTACCCGATTAACCAGTAGCACAAGATTAATCATGATGATTTTTATTCGGCATCACAAACTCATAGAATGAAATAGAAAAATATAAAATCGGTTGCATCCCTATAAGGTTGAAGTTTGCATAGTTGGGATGTAATGAAATACAAAAATGTCATTCCGTTCAATTCTTTTCACGACATTAAAGTTACAGAAACCATTGAAACATTCTTGAACGTCCTTTTCATGGATCCACAATCTAAATCAGAAAAAAGGGTTTAGACCGTATAAAATATGATGAAATAAAAAATATAGGCAGAGCGATTTAGCGTGCCGATCTAAACTGGGCTATTCAGACTCGAGTAGGGAAGATTCCGGATTGCAGGAATCCCGAGAGACGGAAGACAAAAAAAATTTCCTTTGCACCGCAAAGATGCAAAGCCATCGCCCAGGGATAATGTTATTTGATTTAACGTGCCGTATCCAGCCAGTAGCCTTATACAACACGACCCCCACGGGTTTCGGTTTGGGATACACCCGACCACGCGACAAGCATATGCAAGTCTCCCAGTTTACATTCGCATGCGAGTCCCCATGCAACTACTGGTAAAGCCGAGTAGCTTTCCAACACTCTAACAGCTCTGCAGGTTGCTGCCCGAACTGTTGGTGCGCAGCTCACCGGTCGAAACCCTTAACAGATCCCTGGCCAGCATGCGGCCAACCACTGCCCCCACGAGTCCAACCTCACCGGCTGGGCCAACTACTCGTCGGTGGCTTCCCAGCCCCCATGGTACTAGTTTAGATCATTGGTGGGGTCCATCGCCCGGGAAGTAGAACTATCTCGCAATAGCGACCGGCGTACCAGACCAACCACTTAGCACGCCGAAAACAAGGTTCCACGATCACCTAGTTAAGCCCCCCACAAGCGGTCCCTCCCGGATGGGGACCAAGGATCAGTTGGGAGGCGCACCCGGATAGGATCCATAGCAACGAACGCTGCTCGAAATCAGCGCCTCGAGTGGACGGAGGAACTTAAGGAGGATCTCATCCGCTGCTAGAGGGATAGCGTACCGTCGCGGCACGGATATATGGCGATGTTGCAGACCCGGTGGAGCCAAGTGCACTCAGGGCTTGCACACCTCTCGCAACAACATCTGCGAGACCAGGCCGCCCGCTTGCGACGACAAGGCAACGATCTTTTGTTATTATCAGCAGGGCTGTCTGACAGGCGATGTTCCACGCGTTCAGTGCGGAGCACTGCCGATGGACGCAAGATCGGTCCCCCCGGCAGACGAAATCCCCCGTTGGCGCGTTGATTTGACAGAGAACTGGGGAACATGGAGAGAGAGAATCACTGGGAAATGTTCTCTTTAGCCTGGTTGCATAGAAGCCTCGAATGAGCCCTTGCAGCAGCAATTCCTGAGACTGCTGATCTCCTGACCTTGAACTGGGATGTGCATCACGCGGCCGTTGATGCGAGACTTCAGACACGCAATTACAAGGCGGCGTTCATGGTCGAGACTTGGCGGCGCGTTGCAGAGCTCCAGAATGAGATCAATGAAGCGCGGAGGCAGGCATTCCGTGTTATATGTGGGGTAGACTCCATCACGAAGGGAAAGGGCGTTTACCACGAAAATCCGAAAAATCAGCTTGAAACTGAAATGCCGTCACCACACATTGAACAAAACTATCCTTATTGTGACGGAACGCTCCGTGGAAAAGGTGCGGAACCTGGAGGTTGCGAAGCAATCCCTACAGAGGCGGCTGAGTCGAGCGCTAGACAACGCCCTCTTTCGCTCTGACCCAGACCGCTGGTTCCAATCACCTGCGCCTGTCCCCGACAAAGCGCCAACAGCTTTTTAGATGGAGCTGTTTTGGGGAAAATTGTCTAGTGAGGAGGGTCATTTTGATGAAATCACTCCAGCTCTGGGGTGTTTCAACGCATTCTGCCCGCTTCAACTGAGTCGCATAGAGAACCACGCCCCTCCCAGGCCGGATGGGATTGAAATCTTCTGGTGGAAGCAATTCACGCGCACTAATACCCTTTTTGCCCACATCTTCTCGACGTTCATCGATCGGACGGTGCCAATCCCTGCGTTGCTGACAAAGGGGGGGGCGGTGTTACTTCCCAACAAGAGGATCTGGCTCGTCCGGAGAATTACCCCCTGATAACGTCTCTGAATGCGCTCCGCAAGATCGTCACAAAGATACTTTATGAGCGTTTTCTGCGCGAGATCGAGCCTGCATGGCGGGGTGTACATGAATAAAGGTGATAAGGTTGTAAGAAGAACCTGCTGGTGGACCGCTGCATCACGCAAGACGCGGTCCAGCACAAGGTAACCTCTCAGTCGCTTGAATAGACTACCGAAAGGCATTTGAAACTGTCAGTCACAAACTGATTATCCACCTACTCAAACACCTTTCGGTGAGTCCTTAGCGGGATGCATTAAGCAGCTCATGCCGCTTTGGAAGACACGCTTCACATTTGAAACTAGTAGAGGCAACGTATCATCTGGAGTGGTGGAGTATAGGAGAGGGATTATGCAGGGAGATACGCTCAGCCCCCCTCCTGTTTGCGTCTCACTAATACCCCTATCAATCGCCGTGCGGACCGCACGCGGGTACGAAGCAGGGGGCCTCGAAAGGCGTGGGCGAGGGGTCATCCATTTATTTTATATGGATGACCTCATGCTGGATGTTCCCAAGGCCTTAAGTGCTTCTTGAACATCGTAGCGACGTACACGTGAGCGGCTGGTGTGGACTTCGGGTTGGAAAAGCACGCTGTTCTTCATCTCAGGCGAGAAAGAGTAGAGGGTGTCGCAGCTAATGTTCGGCTGGTGAGCTGGTTCGTCTTCAAACACCTGGACGCCGGAGGGTCTCACCGGTACCATGGCATCGATCGGCGCTCTTTACAAGACGCTAAGGGTATCAAAGGGGCCCTCTGCAGCGAGTATAGGTGGCGTTTCAGACGGATATGGAAATCGGATTTGTCTGGGAAAAATAAGATCACTACCACCAATATGCTCGCTGTCCCGGTCCTGCTCTACTTATTAGGCGTCGTCAAATGGCGCAGAGATGAGCATGGACAGCTGGACATCGGCACGCGGAAGCTAATGAATATCGAGCGGAGTCTGCACCCTCGATGTTCCACCCCGCGCCTTTATATGCTGTGTCAGAGCGGCTGGTGCGGGCTCTTATGATTGGAGTGTCTGCATGACTGCAATGTCCTCGGAATAGCAAACGATGTGATAACGAGCTCGGGCCCGCTCCTGGAGTTGGCAGGCAATGAGGGCTGCCGAGCAAACTTCTGATTCGGCGGGAGCAGGGAGGGATACCCGTGTAAGCTGACATCTTAAGGGGGTGCGCCCGGAATACCTCGGTGCGTGGCGCCACCGCTGGCCCGATGCCGACCGACTAATGTCAACGAGCGCGAGGCTCGTGAATTGGAAGTAATGCGGGTTTCCCGTGCGCAGGAAGATGCGACCAATGGCCCTAATTCGAACCACGAGGCCAAGTGGCCCACGGACCCCTAAGGGGCGACCCCCTTAGGGGACTAACGGATGAGGTTGGATTCGCGTGGGCAATGGTTGGCCGTACGCTGGTCACGGTTCCTTCGCCTTTCCGCGGGTGAGCTACATTGTTATTAGCTCGGGTAGCGGCCTGCTGAGTCATTGGAGTGTTCAAAAGTCACTCGGCTTCACCAGTAGTTCGACGAGGACCCGCTTCCGACTGTAAACTGGTAGCCTTGCATATGCTCGCCACAATGATCGGCCGTATCCTGATCCCGGACCTAACGGTGGCCGTGTTGTTTAAGGCTACATAGCTAGGCACAGCACGTAAAATCTCTGACATTAATCTGTGCTGACTCGACAGCACGTGGTCAGACCTATGTACAGTGTATTTTTCCAACATATGGAGGAGCAAGAGCTGTCCGCCCAGCTGACCTCTTCCTTCTTGCGGTCAGCTGGACTGATGTCCGCAACCGAAGGGTTTTTCTGCGCCTGCCAGGACGGAGCTATCAACACTCTGGTCTATCGCAGTCGCTTTATGAATCAGCATCTGCCGACAATTCTGTGTCGTGCATGCAACGGATTGCCGGAGTCTCTAATGCATCTACTTTCAGCCTGTCCGGTATACGCAATCTGCGGCTATATCCATCGCCATAACGCGGGCTTAAGGGTGTTGTATTACCATCTATGGCACTCTTGTGGTATAGACCGGGAGCCTATGCCCCCTTACTTACCAGGAGATATTGAGTTCGTTGTCGTGAGTGTGCAAGATTTATTGGAACTTCTTTTTCGCGACCATCGGGCCGCTTTAAGCGACTAAGCCTGGAGTTGTTTTCTTCTATTTCGGCGACAAGACGATACACGTCATTGAGTTCTCAGTTCTCATTCTCCCCGGCCGAAGTAAACGTATCGCAAAAGGAATAGGAGAAACGGCTCAAGTATTAACTTCTCCTAACCGAGCTACGTCGACTGCACCGGGGATTTGGGGTGACGCTCGTTGTCCTCATCATCGGCGCGCTTGGGGGACGAAGGAGTCTTTTGTGTCAGGCCTCGCTGGCATACCGGTTTGCAAACTTAGTGTCCGTTTGCTAGCGGATCGGATGCAGGAGGCGGTCATATTCGGATCTCTCCATTTACTCAGGCAACACGATTGTGCACTGCGGTAGCCGCTCACCCTCTGGCTTGAGGGAACGACTATCGCAGAGCGATATTTGATTATTTCTCGCGTTCTTTTACTGGACGGCAGCCGAGATGGTGTCAGAACGCTCGAGTGTCGCCCAGCATTATTATTCCGGTCTAGATTAAAACCGAGTCTAACCCCCGGGGGTAGGTGAATGTTTCCCAGTGCAAGCTGAGGAAATGCGTTGCCCAGAGCAATAAAACCTATTATACCATTAAAAAAAGAATATAATAGTAATAACGATAAAGATTAAGACGAATGTTTGCGTCAATAAATATGCAATATGCGTGGTTTGCATCGAAGTTAATTGAGGAAAGACCACTGTTTTTAAGTGTCAATCAAGTATGCTTTCCTTGCTTTGCTTGCTTTTACGGCAAATACTACCCGCAATATTGTTCTGATGTCACAAGCGACCACAGTGATAGCGAGTAAGAAAAACCTGTATATTGTAATGAAAAATAATAAACTGCAGTTTCTTGTGAACGATGTTATCATTTCTTCCTCTCTTTTTTTCTACGTGCAAAATAAAATAATAATAAATAATTTTTTTTTTAATGGAAAGTAAAAAATTTTTGAAATAAAAAAAAATTTTAATAAATAAATAAAATGATAATAAATAATTAGACGGTTTTGCATTATCCATCAAATTTATTTATATTTTGTGAAAAAAAAATGCCATCACGGGGCTCGAACCCTGGACCTCGAGCGTCAGAGCCGGGAACCTTGCCCACTGGGCCACGCCCGCTGGTTCGACAAAAGTGCAACCGTACCGGTATAGTAGCTACTAGTAGCTACGAGCTAAACTTTCGAACGTTTTTTCTCGGAAACTAAAGAGCGTTGTATAAAATTCCTTTACTCAGGTACTCAGGGTAGGTCCCTCTACAACATATCTGAGACTTATCAAAATCCGTAAGTGACAGCCTGTAAGGTCCCCTGGTTAGCTGTAAGAGAATGTACACGTATTCGCAAATTTTTTTAGTCTGAACCTACTCGACTTTGCAGACCGAAAACTTACCTTTTGCTGTATAGGAATGTATTCGTCTTTGGAAATGATTTCTTATCCGCACCTATTTGCATGTACTTGTATTATAAAAGACTCGTCCGCAGAACGAGGCACGGTTTTCTATCAGTAAATACGGGTCTGGTATTTATCCCGTTGGATCGAATTTTTCTGATACAGGTAACCAAGGGTGGTACCATTCAATCGTTTGCTATATGGATTCTCGAATCCAACAATAATCCTTTGTTGTATGGAAATGTAGGTGTATCTGCAAATTATTTATTATCCGCACCTATCGGAATGTACTAATAATGTAAATGTTTCACCCTCAAGAGGAGGCTTGATCAGTAAATACGGGCCATTCATTGACTGTGTAAATCGGTTTTTTCCTATGCAGATAACTCAAAGTGAGGATTCATTAAATCGGCTGCTATATGGACTTTCAATATAATGATTATCTTTTGTGTTATGAGAACATATTGGTATTAACCATATTGGTTAAGACCAATATGTTCTCACAACAAATACAATGCAAATACGAAGTAATTGGCTAATGCTAATTACTTTGTATTGTATTGGCAACGATTTCCAACTTCCGGAACCCGCCCTTATCGGGCGTGGGAGAGGGGGTGAAATTCGATTAAAAAATGTATTTCCGGCCATAAAGGGATTCCCAGTTTTTTTATTTGCGCCGATCGTTCCTAGTACCTAACGAAAGCCACAAAAAAATTGGCAACGATTTCTAACTTCCGGAGCCCACCCTTATAGGGGAGTGAAAGTCGAATGAAAATCGTATTTCCGCCGGTGAAGGAATTCCCAGTTTTTTTATTTGCGCTGATTGTCCCTAATACCTAAAGAGACCCACAAAAAAATTGGAAACGCTTTCCAACTTTCGGAAGCCGCCCTTATCGGGGGTGGGAGAGGGGGTGAAATTCGAATAAAAATTGTATTTCCGGCGATAAAGGGATTCCCAGTTTTTTTATTTGCGCCGATCGTTCCTAGTACCTAAAGAGACCCACAAAAAAATTGGCAACGATTTCCAACTTCCGGAACCCGCCCTTATCGGGGGTGGGAGAGGGGGTGAAATTCGAATAAAAATTATATTTCCGGCGATAACAGGATTCCCAGTTTTTTATTTGCGCCGGTCGTTCCTAGTACCTATCGAAAGCCACAAAAAAATTGGCAACGATTTCCAACTTCGGAAACCCGCCCTGAATGGGGGTGGGAGAGGGGGTCAAATTCGAATAAAAATTGTATTTCCGGCGATAAAGGGATTCTCAGTTTTCTTATTTGCGCCGATCGTTCCTAGTACCCAACGAAAGCCACCAAAAAATTGGTAACGATTTCCAACTTCCGGAACCCGCCCTTATCGGAGGTGGGAGAGGGGGTCAAAATCGAATAAAAATTGTATTTCCGGCGATAAAGGGATTCCCAGTTTTTTTATTTGCGCCGATCGTTCCTAGCACCTAACGAACGCCACAAAAAAATTGGCAACGATTTCTAGCTTCCGGAACCCACCCTTATGGGGGAGTGAAAGTCGAATGAAAATCATACTTCCGCTGGTAAATAATTTATCAGTTTTTTATTTGCGCCGATTGTTCCTAGTACCTAAAGAGACCCTCATAAAAATTGGGAACGATTTTCAACTAACGCAACCCGCTCTTATCGGGGGTGGGAGAGGAGGTGAAATTCGAAAAAAATTGTATTTCCGGCAATAAAGGGATTCCCAGTTTTTTATTTGCGCCGATCATTCCTAGTACCTAACGAAAGCCACAAAAAAATTGGCAACGATTTCCAACTTCCGGAACCCACCCTTATGGGGGAGTGAAAGTCGAATGAAAAGCGTATTTCCGCTGGTAAAGGATTTCTCAGTTTTTTATTTACGCTGATTCTTCTTAGTATCTAAAGAAACCCACAAAAAAATTGGGAACGATTTCCAACTTCCGGAACCCGCCCTTATCGGGCGTGGGAGAGGGGGTGAAATTCGATTAAAAAATGTATTTCCGGCCATAAAGGGATTCCCAGTTTTTTTATTTGCGCCGATCGTTCCTAGTACCTAACGAAAGCCACAAAAAAATTGGCAACGATTTCTAACTTCCGGAGCCCACCCTTATGGGGGAGTGAAAGTCGAATGAAAATCGTATGTCCGCCGGTGAAGGAATTCCCAGTTTTTTTATTTGCGCTGATTGTCCCTAATACCTAAAGAGACCCACAAAAAAATTGGAAACGCTTTCCAACTTTCGGAAGCCGCCCTTATCGGGGGTGGGAGAGGGGGTGAAATTCGAATAAAAATTGTATTTCCGGCGATAAAGGGATTCCCAGTTTTTTTATTTGCGCCGATCGTTCCTAGCACCTAACGAAAGCCACAAAAAAATTGGCAACGATTTCCAACTTCCGGAACCCGCCCTTATCGGGGGCGGGAGAGGGGGTGAAATTCGAATAAAAATTATATTTCCGGGGATAACAGGATTCCCAGTTTTTTATATGCGCCGGTCGTTCCTAGTACCTATCGAAAGCCACAAAAAAATTGGCAACGATTTCCAACTTCCGGAACCCACCCTGATCGGGGGTGGGAGAGGGGGTCAAATTCGAATAAAAATTGGATTTCCGGCGATAAAGGGATTCTCAGTTTTTTTATTTGCGCCGATCGTTCCTAGTACCCAACGAAAGCCACCAAAAAATTGGTAACGATTTCCAACTTCCGGAACCCGCCCTTATCGGAGGTGGGAGAGGGGGTCAAATTCGAATAAAAATTGTATTTCCGGCGATAAAGGGATTCCCAGTTTTTTTATTTGCGCCGATCGTTCCTAGCACCTAACGAACGCCACAAAAAAATTGGCAACGATTTCTAGCTTCCGGAACCCACCCTTATGGGGGAGTGAAAGTCGAATGAAAATCATACTTCCGCTGGTAAATAATTTATGAGTTTTTTATTTGCGCCGATTGTTCCTAGTACCTAAAGAGACCCACAAAAAAATTGGCAACGATTTCCAACTTCCGGAACCCGCCCTTATCGGGGGTGGGAGAGGGGGTGAAATTCGAATAAAAATTATATTTCCGGCGATAACAGGATTCCCAGTTTTTTATTTGCGCCGGTCGTTCCTAGTACCTATCGAAAGCCACAAAAAAATTGGCAACGATTTCCAACTTCCGAAACCCGCCCTGAATGGGGGTGGGAGAGGGGGTCAAATTCGAATAAAAATTGTATTTCCGGCGATAAAGGGATTCTCAGTTTTCTTATTTGCGCCGATCGTTCCTAGTACCCAACGAAAGCCACCAAAAAATTGGTAACGATTTCCAACTTCCGGAACCCGCCCTTATCGGAGGTGGGAGAGGGGGTCAAATTCGAATAAAAATTGTATTTCCGGCGATAAAGGGATTCCCAGTTTTTTTATTTTCGCCGATCGTTCCTAGCACCTAACGAACGCCACAAAAAAATTGGCAACGATTTCTTGCTTCCGGAACCCACCCTTATGGGGGAGTGAAAGTCGAATGAAAATCATACTTCCGCTGGTAAATAATTTATGAGTTTTTTATTTGCGCCGATTGTTCCTAGTACTTATAGAGACCCTCATAAAAATTGGGAACGATTTTCAACTAACGCAACCCGCCCTTATCGGGGGTGGGAGAGGAGGTGAAATTCGAAAAAAATTGTATTTCCGGCAATAAAGGGATTCCCAGTTTTTTTATTTGCGCCGATCATTCCTAGTACCTAACGAAAGCCACAAAAAAATTGGCAACGATTTCCAACTTCCGGAACCCACCCTTATGGGGGAGTGAAAGTCGAATGAAAAGCGTATTTCCGCTGGTAAAGGATTTCTCAGTTTTTTATTTACGCTGATTGTTCTTAGTATCTAAAGAAACCCACAAAAAAATTGGGAACGATTTTCAACTTTCAGAACCTGCCCTTATCGGGGGTGGGAGAGGGGGTGAAATTCGAAAAAAAATTGTATTTCCGGCGATAAAGGGATTCCCAGTTTTTTTATTTGCGCCGATCGTTCCTAGTACCTAACGAAAGCCACAAAAATATTGGCAACGATTTCTAACTTCCGGAACCCACCTTTATGGGGTAGTGAAAGTCGAATGAAAATCGTATTTCCGCCGGTGAAGGATTTCCCAGTTTTTTTATTTGCGCTGATTGTTCCTAATACCTAAAGAGACCCACAAAAAAATTGGAAAAGCTTTTCAACTTTCGGAAGCCGCCCTTATCGGGGGTGGGAGAGGGGGTGAAATTCGAATAAAAATTGTATTTCCGGCGATAAAGGGATTCCCAGTTTTTTTATTTGCGCCGATCGTTCCTAGCACCTAACGAAAGCCACAAACAAATTGGCAACGATTTCCAACTTCCGAAACCCACCCTTATGGGGGAGTGAAAGTCGAATGAAAATCGTATTTTCGCCGGTGAAGGATTTCCCAGTTTTTTATTTGCGCTGATTGTTCCTAATACCTAAAGAGACCCACAAAACAATTGGAAACGCTTTTCAACTTTCGGAAGCCGCCCTTATCGGGGGTGGGAGAGGGGGTGAAATTCGAATAAAAATTGTATTTCCGGCGATAAAGGGATTCCCAGTTTTTTTATTTGCGCCGATCGTTCCTAGCACCTAACGAAAGCCACAAAAAAATTGGCAACGATTTCCAACTTCCGGAACCCGCCCTTATCGGGGGAGGGAGAGGGGGTGAAATTCGAATAAAAATTATATTTCCGGCGATAACAGGATTCCCAGTTTTGTATTTGCGCCGGTCGTTCCTAGTACCTATCGAAAGCCACAAAAAAATTGGCAACGATTTCCAACTTCCGGAACCCGCCCTGATCGGGGGTGGGAGAGGGGGTCAAATTCGAATAAAAATTGTATTTCCGGCGATAAAGGGATTCTCAGTTTTTTTATTTGCGCCCATCGTTCCTAGTACCCAACAAAAGCCACCAAAAAATTGGTAACGATTTCCAACTTCCGGAACCCGCCCTTATCGGAGGTGGGAGAGGGGGTCAAATTCGAATAAAAATTGTATTTCCGGCGATAAAGGGATTCCCAGTTTTTTTATTTGCGCCGATCGTTCCTAGCACCTAACGAACGCCACACAAAAATTGGCAACGATTTCTAGCTTCCGGAACCCACCCTTATGCGGGAGTGAAAGTCGAATGAAAATCATACTTCCGCTGGTAAATAATTTATGAGTTTTTTATTTGCGCCGATTGTTCCTAGTACCTAAAGAGACCCACGAAAAAATTGGGCACGATTTTCAACTAACGCAACCCGCCCTTATCGGGGGTGGGAGAGGAGGTGAAATTCGAAAAAAATTGTTTTTCCGGCAATAAAGGGATTCCCAGTTTTTTTATTTGCGCCAATCGTTCCTAGTACCTAACGAAAGCCACAAAAAAATTGGCAACGATTTCCAACTTCCGGAACCCACCCTTATGGGGGAGTGAAAGTCGAATGAAAAGCGTATTTCCGCTGGTAAAGGATGTCTCAGTTTTTTATTTACGCTGATTGTTCTTAGTATCTCAAGAAACCCACAAAAAAATTGGGAATGATTTTCAACTTTCAGAACCTGCCCTTATCGGGGGTGGGAGAGGGGGTGAAATTCGAAAAAAAATTGTATTTCCGGCGATAAAGGGATTCCCAGTTTTTTTATTTGCGCCGATCGTTCCTAGTACCTAACGAAAGCCACATAAAAATTGGCAACGATTTCTAACTTCCGGAACCCACCCTTATGGGGGAGTGAAAGTCGAATGAAAATCGTATTTCCGCCGGTGAAGGATTTCCCAGTTTTTTTATTTGCGCTGATTATTCCTAATACCTAAAGAGACCCACAAAAAAATTGGAAACGCTTTTCAACTTTAGGAAGCCGCCCTTATCGGGGGTGGGAGAGGGGGTGAAATTCGAATAAAAATTGTATTTCCGGCGATAAAGGGATTCCCAGTTTTTTTATTTGCGCCGATCGTTCCTAGCACCTAACGAAAGCCACAAAAAAATTGGAAACGATTTCCAACTTCCGAAACCCACCCTTATGGGGGAGTGAAAGTCGAATGAAAATCGTATTTTCGCCGGTGAAGGATTTCCCAGTTTTTTATTTGCGCTGATTATTCCTAATACTTAAAGAGACCCACAAAAAAATTGGGAACGATGTTCAACTTTCGGAAGCCGCCTTTATCGGGGGTGGGAGAGGGGGTGAAATTCGAATAAAAATTGTATTTCCGGCGATAAAGGGATTCCCAGTTTTTTTATTGGAAGGGTCTCACTTGTACAATGTTTATCTCTACAACGCTGCAAGTCCTTTTTTCAACTGTACAATGTCTTATCTCTCATCTGTGCAAACTCGGCAATCCACCAACTCTACAAGAGGGAAGGGTCTCACTTGCACAATGTTTATTTCTACAACGCTGCAAGTCCTTTTTTCAACTGTACAATGACTTATCTCTCATCTGTGCAAACTCGGCAATCGACCAACTGTACAAGAGTCTCAAGTTTGCAATTTTGAATCTCTACAACGATCTAGCCTTATGATCATCTCTACAACGTATTTATTCGGATTTGTATCAACTGCACAACGAGGCATTTGCAATATGCTTCAACTCTACAAAGTATCAACTCTACAAGAACTTTGAATACTCAACGTTCAACTGGGCAATATTGTCAACTCTACAACAGCTGGTATATCAGGTGTATCAATTGAAGAAGAGATATATATTAGCCTATTAACGCCCAAGCGACTATGTGTGAACACTTGAGAGAAAAAGAATGTTTTTTGCAGTCTACAGCAGAAATAATGTCCCCCACTCCAAGTAAAATCGCCCGTTCGTCCGATTTATGGTATCAACTTTGACTTTTGACCCTTCCTAGTGGACGAAAAAGGGGTTTTGACTCGAAAAGCGGGGTAAAATCAAAACATTCGTAATTTTTCAGCGATAGGTAGGTAGTAAAAGCATTGACAGTGCCCTATTTCACTCACTCTGCTCAATAGTGGTTGATTTCAGGTAATTGAAAAAAAAATTGAGTAAGGACCCTTCGAACTCGATTTTCTCAATCTGGCAGCATTCGTCAATCTGAGTAATGTATTTATTCGCATTTTACCTGCAATTAAATAACCTCATAAATAAACAAATATATTAATTTATGAAAGAATAAACAAAGAAAGTTTTTGTTTTTTTCATTCGCATTTTACGTGCAATTCGGCAATGTGGCAAAACGTAAATGATCCGATTACCCGGACAGAGACGAAACACCATGAAACACAATGAAACACAATGAGACAAGACGACACCAAAATGAGTAAGAATACAACGTTTTTTAGCGATTACAAATATTTTTTCATATATTTGTCCACGAATGTTTTGCTTTTACCGCGATTTTCAAGTTGAAACTCCTTTTTCGTCCCTTAGGAAGGGTCAAAAGTCAAAGTTAATACCATAAATCGGCCATAATACCTTTTTCTTTCAAGTGTTCAAACATAGTCGCTTGGGCGTTAATAGACTAACTACCTACCTATCTCTGAAAAATCACGAATGTTTTGATTTTACCCTGCTTTTCGAGTCAAAACCCCTTTTTCGTCCCTTAGGAAGGGTCAAAAGTCAAAGTTGATACCATAAATCGGAAGAACCGGCGATTTTACTTGGAGTGGGGGACATAATTTCTGCTGTAGACTGCAAAAAACATCCTTTTTCTCTCAAGTGTTCAAACATAGTCGCTTGGGCGTTAATAGGCTAATTTATATCTCTTCTTCAATTGATACACCTGATATACCAGCTGTTGTAGAGTTGACAATATTGCCCAGTTGAATGTTGAGTACTCAAAGTTCTTGTAGAGTTGATACTTTGTAGAGTTGAAGCATATTGCAAATGCCTCGTTGTGCAGTTGATACAAATCCGAATTAATACGTTGTAGAGATGATCATAAGGCTAGATCGTTGTAGAGATTCAAAATTGCAAACTTGAGACTCTTGTACAGTTGGTCGATTGCCGAGTTTGCACAGATGAGAGATAAGTCATTGTACAGTTGAAAAAAGGACTTGCAGCGTTGTAGAGATAAACAATGTGCAAGTGAGACCCTTCCCTCTTGTAGAGTTGGTGGATTGCCGAGTTTGCACAGATGAGAGATAAGTCATTGTACAGTTGAAAAAAGGACTTGCAGCGTTGTAGAGATAAACATTGTACAAGTGAGACCCTTCCTTTTTATTTGCGCCGATCGTTCCTAGTACCTAACGAAAGCCACAAAAAAATTGGCGACGATTTACAACTTCAGGAACCCGCCCTTATCGGGGGCGGGAGAGGGGGTGAAATTCGAATAAAAATTATATTTCCGGCGATAACAGGATTCCCAGTTTTTTTTATTTGCGCCGATCGTTCCTAGTACCTATCGAAAGCCACAAAAAATTGGCAACGATTTCGAACTTCCGGAACCCGCCCTTATCGGGGGTGGGAGAGGGGGTCAAATTCGAATAAAAATTGCATTTCCGGCAATAAAGGGATTCCCAGTTTTTTTATTTGCGCCGATCGTTCCTAGTACCTAACGAAAGCCACAAAAAAATTGGTAACGATTTCCAAGTTCCGGAACCCGCCCTTATCGGAGGTGGGAGAGGGGGTGAAATTCGAATAAAAATTGTATTTCCGGCGATAAAGGGATTCCCAGTTTTTTTATTTGCGCCGATCGTTCCTAGCACCTAACGAACGCCACAAAAAAATTGGCAACAATTTCCAATTTCCGGAACCCGCCCTTATCGGGGGTGGGAGAGGGAGTGAAATTCGAATAAAAATTGTATTTCCGGCGATAAAGGGATTCCCAGTTTCTTTATTTGCGCCGATCGTTCCTAGCACTTAACGAAAGCCACAAAAAAATTGGCAACGATTTCTAACTTCCGGAACCCACCCTTATGGGGGAGTGAAAGTCGAATGATAATCGTATTTTCGCCGGTGAAGGATTTCCCAGTTTTTTTATTTGCGCCGATCGTTCCTAGTACCTATCGAAAGCCACAAAAAAATTGGCAACCATTTTCAACTTCCGGAGCCCGCCCTTTACAGGGGGGGGGGGAGAGGGCGTAAAATTCGAATAAAAATTATATTTGCGGCGATAACAGGATTCCCAGTTTTTTTATTTGCGCCGATCGTTCCTAGTACCTAACGAAAACCACAAAAAAATTGGCAACCATTTTCACCTTCCGGAGCCCGCCCTTTATGGGGGGGGGGGGGGGCGTGGGAGAGGACGTAAAATTCGAATAAAAATTATATTTCCGGCGATAACAGGATTCCCAGTTTCTTAAATTTTCGCCGATTGTTACTAGTACCTAAGGAAAGCCACAAAAAAATTGTCAACGATGTCCAACTTCCGGAACCCACCCCTATGGGCGCATTATGCCGAATCGATAACCTTGCGAGGCTTTATCACTATCGGGCTACCCACTTAAGAAAATTGCTCGGCTTTTTTCACAGTGAAATTCGCAAATAATTGTCAACGAAGAAATATGCACTTTTACAGAACCCCACCTTGTTGGAGTAAACAACATGAGGCGACTTCCGTCTTTTCCCACGTCTTTTTCTAAGAAGATTCAAACTATCATGGTTAAAGTGCGATGCGAATTAGTTTTTGGATATGCTCAAGGTTTTCCTGGAAAACTTTGCCTAAACAATCGTTTACTTATTTTTCAAGATGCTCATTTAATGATCTATCATTCAAAAATTCAAAAAAATTTGATAAGTGAAAATAAGTCCGAAAAATATAAACTATATCATTCTTCACGTTCGAGCAATCCAAACAAACTCCAAAACCACATTTTCTTTACGCGGGTCAATGGATAGTAAAAAATCTCGACAAAAATGAACAATAATCGACGATTAGACGCGGACCAAGTCCGCGTTAACGAGACGCGGCCTGAAAAAGAGTAGTGGGGGTAGCTTCGGCTAGACAGGCTGGTTCGCAGTAGTGAAACACGCATAGCGTCACATTATCGCGCTCGCTGTATCGCACGCTATGCACGCACGAGAGTGAGTAAAGGTGGTGTTCCGTTTTTTTGTCGGTCCCACTAGAGCTGTTGAAGGTACCCGAACCTAACCGACGGCACTCGGTTGAGTTTGCACACCGGGGCGAGTGCAAACTCAACATCGTCCGTAGCAGGGGGGAAGGCCCAATCGAGAAAGCACCATAATCCCAAATATAGTAGGGCGCGCTTCGTATGTTTATGCTATTTAATAAGCATGGCGCAAGGGTTTACTGCAAGTAGTTCAGTCGAAATAGGATTTCACCTGGAATTAATTCGGGGGTTCGATTTTTTTTTATACTTAGGGGCGCAGGGGGGTGTGATTGGTAGTCTAAATCTTGATTTTCGGGAAAATATTATTGACAATGACAATGACAAATTTATATTTTGCCACGATTGTGACACTGTGGGACAATTTGACCCGGGTAGTACTTTATCCACCTGCCATAAACAATCCTACAGTCGGTGTTTATTTTAAAAAATCAGGGATATGCTTTCAACATTTCTTAATATGCCTGCATACTTGAAATTTGGAAAGTATGAAATTGAAATATTGTAAAAAATAATTTATAACTTCCAATTTGGATAACAACCCAAACCTCTTTCTATAATACCAAAAAGAAAAGAAACAAAAAATGAAGAAAAAAATCGTTTCATTCCAACGATGGAAACTTCAATGTTATGAAAAATGTCCTTTCCTAAAGAATATCCTTTACCAACGTTATCGAATAATTTTAACATATAAAAAATGTGGAATAATTAACGCATAAAAAAGTGATCAATATGAGGCTCTTTCCTGTAAAGAAGTCATCTTCTTCATTTTGAGAAAATTAGCCGGCGCGTATTATATTCCCAACTTAGATGAAAGATTTGCTGGATAAAAGTGGTGAGGTTAGGCCCGACGTAATGCGCCGGCTAGTAATAGTGGGATACCCATAGTTGAACATGAAGGAACTCGGTGAATCGTATGCATATACTTTCGCACGGTCGCAATTGTCGAAGGAAGCCGAAGACACCCGAAGGCACTCCAGCACTGCTTTGAAACAGAAACGAATGAACAGAAAATGTAAACATACGCGCACGCGAGAGGAGAATAGTCGCTGTGTAAAACGTAGCGCAGCGCGCGGGTGCGAGTGAGCGAGCGACGCTCAGGCATTTTCGGCAAGAGTTGAGCGCGGTTGAATTTTCCCGACCGCGCCTTCGGCCGCTACACCAATACATGGACGCTGAGCACGTTCATGTGCGGCCAAGCCGAAACGAAGGCTTCGAGGGAAAAAGCAATCTGAGCACGGGTCGCGCGTGCCGTCGGGTGACGTCGGGTGACGGGAGGCTTTTAGATGATTTCAATGCTTATTTAGCTCTTGATTCTCTGCGTTCTTAATGTATACAAAAAAATGTATCGCGCACTCTGATCGCTTATATTTTTTGTTTATACGTTAATTTAAATATAATAATAAATCTAAATTACAACTTATTTATCTTCTATACAAATTGTTTACGCTTTACTCACACCCGTCCTTATTCCAAATAAATTATAATTCATAAACGTAAGAGGAAATATATTTATATTCGTATTATTATATTAATTCTCATACTTTCATCAAGCGATAAAGCATTATCCCCAAAAACAAGCCAATCATCCATCCGGCCGCGAATCGTAAGTACCAGAAAGTGCATATATTCTACAAACGATGAGATTGTCCCGTTGGTAGCGTTCCTGGCTTCGGTCCGCAGGGGCGCGGGATCGTTCCCTGCGCTGTGCTTTTTTTATTTTTGAATTATTATTACTATCAATTCTTATTTGATTAGTTATTTTTATTAGTTATCATTATTATTCTAATTAGTTATCTTTTAGTGTCGAAAAATGTATCGCGCACTCTGACCGATTATTTTATTAGTTTGTATGTTAATTGGAATATAATGATAAATCGTAATTACAACTTATTTATCTTCTAGAAAATTGTTTACGCTTTACTCACACCCGTCCCTATGCCAAATAAATTGTCATTCATAAAAGTAAGCGGAAATATATTTATATTCGTATTATTATATTCATTCTCATACTTTCATCAAGCGATAAAGCACTGTCCCCAAAAACAAGTCAATTATCTATCCGGCCGCGAATCGTAAGTACCGGTGTGAGTAAAACGTAATAAATTTTTTGGAAGATAAATAAGTTGTAATTTAGATTTATTATTATATTTAAATTAACGTACAAACTAATAAAATAAGTAATCACAGTGCGCGATAAATTATTTGACACTTAAAGATAACTAATTAAAATAATAATGATAACTAATCAAATAAGAATTAATAGTAATAATATAATAATAATAAAAAGCACTGAGCGCGGGGAACGATCCCGCGCCCCTGCGGACCGAAGCCAGGAACGCTACCAACGGAACCGTCTCATCGCTTGTAGTATATGTGCACTTTTTGGTATTTACGATTTGCGGCGGGATGGATGATTGGATTGTTTTTGGGGATAATGCTTTATCGCTTGATGAAACTATGAGAATTAAAATAATAATACGAATATAAATATATTTCCGCTTACTTTTATGAATTATAATTTGAACGAATTATAATTTATTTGGAATAAGGACGGGTGTGAGTAAAGCGTAAACAATTTTTTAGAAGATAAATAAGTTGTAATTTAGATTTATTATTATATTTAAATTAACGTATAAACTAAAAAAATAAGCGATCAGAGTGCGCGATACAGTTTTTTGTATACATTAATAACGCAGAGAATCAAGAGTTTCAAGCAGAGAATCAAGAGAAGTCACATACTCTTCTCATTACATAAAGAGCCGTGAAAGCCTTAAAACTAAAATCAAGAGCTTATTTATAAGCATTGAAATCATCTAAAAGCCTCGCGCCTGCCGTCGAGTGATGTCACACCCGAGTCGTGCTCAGATTGCTTTATCCCTCGGAACCTTCGTTTCGGCTTGGCCGCACATGAACGTGCTCAGCGTTTATGTATTCATGTAGCTGCCGAAGGCGCGGTCAGGAAACTTCAACCGCGCTCGGCTCTTTCCGAAGACGTCCGAACGTCGCTCGCTCACGGACGCGCGCTACTATGATTGTGCGATGAGCGCGTAACAGACTAGAGAGGGGGTAACTTTTACGCGCGATCTGGCTGCCCTGGACCCGAGTATTAGGCTGGAAATAGACGTCCGATTTTTTCTTTCCGACAATCCGATACGACAGTCGGATCCGACTATCGGAAGGCACTCGTGCCATACATTTGTTTGAGCATGCAATACACATCCGATCCGATAGTCGGATCCGAGTTCCGATAGTCGGATCGGATGTGTATTGCATGCTCAAACAAATGTATGGTACGACTGCCTTCCGATAATCGGATCCGACTGTCGGATCGGATTATCGGAAAGAAAAAATCGGACGTCTATTTCCAGCCTTACAGTAGACCCGAGTATAGTAATATACGCTTCCTGTACTATGCGATTTGAAGCGAAGTGTCGAACCGACCAAGAGGCAATGTGTGGGACAAACAGCCGATTTGTACATATTCAATCTTCTCCGAGTCGGTCGATATTTCGGTGACGCCTCGAAAGGCTTTTAAGGGGATTCTTCGGGAGAGACTTCAATTGAAGTTCGCAATGCTATTAGATTCACGAAACCCACCGTTGTTCAGAACCGGGAATTACGGAAAAAATAATTGTAAAGCTAAATCCATCTGACTCCTGTTGATAATGTGTTTGGCTAAACATACGAAAAACGGAAACCGAATTTCGTTCTGAAATTTGGCATCCACCTTCCTTTCAATATTTAAAGAGATCCTTTAAAAGGATTTTTGGCGACGCGCCAAAGTTTTCGAGATATCATTTTTTGCAAGTTGTTTTTTTACCGCGCTCCTATGTCTATATTACTATCTGAAGGGTAAAAACCCTTTTTCCATCGCTACAGCGCCCGGCTACCAAGCATTATAATGATGTACCACATAAAATATAATTTAAAAAAATTGGCAAAAACAAAGAAAAATCAGCCACTAAACAAGCAAAAACATATATAAAATCCCAAAACGATTTAAAGTTAATAAATGAACCTCAAAAATCTATTACACCTGCAAAAAATAACCTGGGGGATAACAAACAAAAAATGAATTTACGACGCTCTGTGTCTATCTCAGTATTGCACGTAGATCCGCGGTGATCCGCGCCTACACTAGTGTTTCACGCACCCTACTATTCCACACGCACACAGTGCAGCCAGATCGCGCGCAAAAGTTACCCCCTCTCTAGTCTCTTGCGCGCCCATCACACAATCATAGGAGCGCGTGTCCGTGAGCGAGCGACGCTCGGACATCTTCGGAAAGAGCCGAGCGCCGTCGACGTTTCCCGACCGCGCCTTCGGCAGCTACACCAACATACATGGACGCTGAGCACGTTCATGTGCGGCCAAGCCAAAACGAAGGCTTCGAGGGAAAAAGTAATCTGAGCACGACTCGCGCGTGACGTCACCCGATGGCACGCGCGAGGCTTTTAGATGATTACAATGCTTATTTAGCTCTTGATTCTCTGCGTTATTAATTTATACAAAAAATGTATCGCACACTTTGATCGCTTATTTTTTTAGTTTATACGTTAATTTAAATATAATAATAAATCTAAATTACAACGTATTTATCTTCTAAAAAATTGTTTACGCTTTACTCACACCCGTCCTTATGTCAAATAAATTATAATTCATAAAAGTAAGCGGAAATATATTCATCTCCGTATTATTATATTAATTCTCATACTTTCATCAAGCGATATCGCATTATCCCCAAAAACAAGCCAATCATCCATCCGGCCGCGAATCGCCAGTACCAGAAACTGTACATATTCTACAAATGATGAGATGGTCCCGTTGGTAGCGTTCCTGGCTTCGGTTCGCAGGAGCGCGGGATCGTTCCCCGCGCGCGGCGTTTTTTTTTCAATTATTGTTACTATTATTAATTCTTATTTGATTAGTTATTCTTATTAGTTATCATTATTATTTTAATTAGTTACCTTTTAGTGTCGAAAAACTTATCGCGCACTCTGACCGCTTATTTTATTGGTTTGTACGTCAATTTAAATGTAATAATAAATCTAAATTACAACTTATTTATCTTCTAAAAAATTATTTGCGTTTTACTCACACCCGTCCGTATGCCAAATAAATTGTAATTCATAAAAGAAAGCGGAAATATATTGATATTCGTATTATTTCGTTCATTCTCATATACTTTCATCAAGCGATAAAGGATTATCCCCAAAAACAAACCATTCTTCCATGTGGCCGCGAATCTTCAGTACCAGAAAGTGCATTTTTAATTCAAGCGATAAGATGGTCCTGTTGGTAGCGTTCCTGGCTTCAGTCCGCAGGGGCGCGGGATTGCGTGGGGCAGGGGCGTGGGAACTAGATTGGCTTATGATAAGCCAATCTACATTTTTTTTCTCGAATTCAGAAAATTTGAGGGGAAGACAGCTGTTCGTTTATCTATTTGACGTCGTTTGGCAAAGTTTCGACGGGACCTGAAGAGCCGTTTCAGAGATTTTTGGGTATCGACAACTGTTCTACCGTACCGACCGCGATGAGGTGTCATTCCGTCTTAAAGAAACCTCCAAGTCCAAGTTTTTCATCGATTGCACAAAAATTATTGAAATGAACACATTATTAACATTTTTCGCGAATATTGCACTAAGATCACTTCTTATTTTCCTGTGAAAAAAATTCATTTACCCCGGAAAGTTATAAACGTCCCAGTCATCGTCCTGGTCGTATGCTCGGACTTGGAGCTTTTCTTTTGGTTTCTTCCCTGCCTCACTGTACAAATTTTCCGGGTTCATTAGAGACAGATGGTCCCACGTTATGGTCATTGTGGTTGCACTGTCCCCCCTGCCCCTCAAAGCCAACTTTACGACGCAGTTTGAATTAAGCATACTCGAACTGAGGTAGCTCCTTTTCTTTGTTTTTGTGTCTGGGATGAGAGAGAACGCTCTTTCAGCCGCAGCATTCGAATGAGGCAATGTCCTCACCATACCCAGCAACAAACGCAAAGTTTCGTATCGGAGAATACCGTCAGAATTGATAACAGTGCAAATTGCCATCCACATGTCGTCGAATGACAATTTACACCATTCTTCCTTCTTACGACTGTTCTCTTCGTACAAGGAGTGCCATTCGTTGCGAATTTTTATTTCGTCGGAAACGCGAAGTTGACGACAAACGAACAATACGCGCGCAATGGTCGACTCGCGATCCGCATCTAATAACGCGGGGCCCTTTTCGAATACCGTTAAATTCTTCAAGAATTCTTTGTCGAAGGGGAGTCTGTCGCGAATTTGACTCGAAGCCGTGACGTAAAACCGAAGGCAGTTTTGGCGGAACGTGTCGACTTCGGCTTGTGGAGTCCCTCTGCTCCGTACATCCGTCAAATATTCTTTGCAATCATCCCGAATATCAATATCAATCACTGCGCGCTGATTCGCGCACTTTTCATATCTGATATTGCGAGCGTGAACGTCAAATATTGCCGGCTGTAACAGAGCGGGTTTGAGAAACCTCTGGAGGATCTCTACAAGCGTCGTCTTTGAAGAAGGTTGCAGACGATGCATTAAAGTTTCTTCGCTTTGAAAGTAGGCGTTGATTTTGTTGAAAGATTCGAGTGCGAATTCCAAAAAAAGAAGATAAGCTTTAGTTACCGGATTTTTTGAAACCTCGAACTGTTCGTCTGCTTTTTTGGCCTTCTCCAATGACTGATCAGCCAGAAATGCTATCAGTGTCGGCCAATTTTCGATAATTTTGACGACGGCGGAATGGCGTGAGAGCCATCTCGTTTCTGCGTATCTCGTGATTTTAGCCGGACGATCCTGGAAGCTATCTTGGAAATCGCGAAAAACTGCTGTTCGTTTCGGACCGTTGTTCAAAAAGGTCGCGATACCTTTGATAAAACGATCAATTTCTTTTGGAATCGCGGAGAAGGCGGCGCTAGCAATCAACGCGAGAGAATGGCAAATACACGGCTGCGTTATGAGATCGGGGTTATTTTCCGACAGAAATGTATGAAACGACGAATGTTTACCGACCATTACGGCTGCGTTATCGCACGCGAGACCGAGAATGCTGCGGAAGGGAATTTGTTTCCGGAAAAGCTCATTTTTGAACGCTTTGAACAGTTCAATGGCCGAACATTTCGCTGCGTTCAAATGAAGCATCGTCAACAATTCTGTCCTTACCGTCAGCGTACTTGGCTCTACGTAACGGACCATTATCGACATCCATTTATCGTTTGTACAGTCTGATGTTTCGTCCACGTGAATTGAAAATTTGTTTTCGCGTAGTACTCGCGTTATTCGGTCGGCTTCTACTACGCTAACAACCCGGTCGACTAGCTTTGTTGCTTTTGTTTTGCCGACTGTCATAGCCTGCAACACAGCAGGCTCTTGACCGATGAGTTTAAATAGACTGAGCATATCCGGTGCGACCGTCATCACAATATTATGCTCAGCCAAAAAAGTGGCGAAACGAATCTCAGCAACTTGTACTCGTTCATTGAAGTCAAATTCAGCACCAGAGGCAGCTGAAAAACTCTCTTGAGTACAAGTTGCTTCCGGAACACACGCAGAAGACGTAGTGTTCCTCGAATCGAGCAATCCTACACCCGATACAGTCATGTTTTTGACATGCGCTTCTGACTTGGAATGCCTCTCTATCTCATAGTTGCCACATGACAGCGTTGTTCCGCACGCAAGGCAATAAAATTTATCAGGTTGCGATGCAACAGCCTGAACCCATTTTTTCCACTCTGGATGCTGATCGTACCATTGATGTTGAAAATGTTTCTTTTTAGCCAGTTTCGGCTTTTTTACCGCGGGCTCATCCAAGAGGAAAAAAATCAAGAGTTGAAAAAACACAGCCCAAATGTCGAATAAATGAGAAAACAATAATTGAAAAAACACCAATGTTACAAGGCACAGAGTGAAAAAATCGCGTGTCAAAAAAATCCCGGATCACGGTTCACAAAAGTCCCGTTTCGCGTTGCACAAAAATCCCGAATCGCGTTGCACAAAAATCCCGAATCGCGGTTAACACAAATCACGAATCGTGTATCACGAAAATCACGAATCGCGTTGCACCAAAAATCCCGGATCGCGGTTCATAAAAATCCCGAAACGCGTTTTGCGAAAATCACGAATCGCAAATTCCGTACGTTTAATTTTTTTTATTATTCCGATCGGTACAAAGACAATACGAAATACGAGACTGTCGAAACAATCCAGACGAATAACGACGAAACAGCATGCTTTCCCTTGTGAGGCGTTGAAATTGATATATAAAAAGAAAAACGAGCGAGCGACGTTTCTTGGGGAAAAAGTGGCAGGTTCAGATTTTTTTACATTTGGATACATTGTATGATTTCTCGAATAAACACTTCGCCCCATAGAAGCCAGGAACGCTACCAACGGGACCATCTTATCGTTTGTGTTAAAAATGCACTTTCTGGCACTTACGATTCGTGGCCGGATAGATGATTGACTTGTTTTTGGGGATAATACTTTATCGCTTGATGAAAGTATGAGAATGAATATAATAATACGAATATAAATATATTTCCGCTTACTTTTATGAATTACAATTTATTTGGCATAGGGACGGGTGTGAGTAAAGCGCAAACAATTTTTTAGAAGATAAATAAGTTGTAATTTAGATTTATTATTACATTTAAATTAACGTACAAACCAATGAAATAAGCGGTCAGAGTCCGCGATAAATTTTTCGACACTAAAAGATAACTAATTAAAATATTAATGATAACTAATAAAAACAACTAATCAAATAAGAATTAATAGTAACAATAATTGAAAAAAAAGCGCCGAACGCGGGGAACGATCCCGCGCTCCTGCTAACCGAAGCCAGGAACGCTACCAACGAGACCATCTCATCATTTGTAGAATATGTACAGTTTCTGGTACTGGCGTTTCGCGGCCGGATGGATGATTGCCTTGTTTTTGAGGATAATGCTGTATCGCTTGATGAAAGTATGAGAATTAATATAATAATACAGAGATAAATATATTTCCGCTTACTTTTATGAATTATAATTTATTTGGCATAAGGACGGGTGTGAGGAAAGCATAAACAATTTTTTAGAAGATAAATACGTTGTAATTTAGATTTATTATTATATTTAAATTAACGTATAAACTAAAAAAATAAGCAATCAGAGTGTGCGATACATTTTTTGTATAAATTAATAACACAGAGAATCAAGAGCTAAATAAGCATTGTAATCATCTAAAAGCCTCGCGCGTGCCATCGAGTGACGTCACGCGCGAGTCGTGCTCAGATTGCCTTTTCCCTCGAAGCCTTCGTTTTGGCTTGGCCGCACATGAACGTGCTCAGCGTCCATGTGTGTTGGTGTAGCTGCCGAAGGCGTGGTCGGAAAACGTCGACGGCGCTCGGCTCTTTCCGAAAATGTCCGAGCGTCGCTCGCTCACGGACACGCGCTCCTATGATTGTGTGATGGGCGCGCAAGAGACTAGAGAGGGGGTAACTTTTGCGCGCGATCTGGCTGCACTGCACGCATATCCGAGGTGCTCTGCGCCCATACCAGTGTTCCACGGACCCTACACCATTCGCACAAAACAGAGCGCGCGAAAACATATATAGGTATACACAGAGCTTAGCCTGCCAGTTAGATATAGTAGGAGCGGGTTAAAAAAAATGACGTTCAAAAATCGACATCTCGACAACTATGGCGCCTCGCCTCCAATCCTTTTAGGGGATCTCTTAAAGTATTAAAACGAAGGTGTATGCCAAATTTCAGATCGTAATTCGGATTCTGCTTTTCGGAAGTTTATCCCGGAAATTATTGATTGGGCGGGACTTATGTCTGTTGGCTGAGAGCGGTGGGGGAAGGCTTCGCACGCAGCGCTAACTCGATGAAGCGAGGCATATTTACTCGCACACGAAGTAATACGGTCCCTTCCCGTAGACGCACTGCCCGTGCCGCCTGGGATGCCAAAAAAATCAAGCGTGGCACTGTAGCTAGATGAGAGCGGATTTGAAGTGTAGGCAGACGCTCAAGCGGGAGTGAGAAAACAGTACAACCTCAAGAATAGTGTGAAAAAACGCCTAAATGACCCGTGTATAGAAAGGATGGTGTTGGAGTTTGTTTGGATTGTTCGAACGTAAAGAATGATTTAGTTTAAATTTGTATTGCCTTATTTTTACTATGATCAATTTTTTTGCATTTTCGAATTGTAGATCTCTAAATGAGCATCTAGAAAAATAAGTAACCGATTCTCGTAGGAAATTTTGTCCAGAAAAACCATCAGCCAACCAAAAATTTAATTCGCATCGCACTCTAATGATGGAAGTATCAATCTTCTTAGGAAAAGACGTGGGCGAGCGGGGAATCGCCCCATGTTTTTATACTCCAATAAGGCGCGGTTCTGAAAAAGTGCATGTTTCTTCATGGCTTCCGGAAGGTGGAAATCGTTACCAATTTTTTTGTCGCTTTCGTTTGGTACTAGGAACGATCGGCGCAAATAAAAAACTGGGAATCCCTTTATCGCCGGAAATACAATTTTTATTCGAATTTGACCCCCTCTCCCACCCCCGATAAGGGCGGGTTCCGGAAGTTGGAAATCGTTGCCAATTTTTTTGCGGCTTTCCATAGGTACTAGGAACGATCGCCGCAAATAAAAAAACTGGGAATCCCTTTATCGCCGGAAATACAATTTTTATTCGAATTTCACCCCCTCTCCCACCCCCGATAAGGACGGCTTCCGAAAGTTGAAAATCGTTCCCAAATTTTTTGTGGGTCTCTTTAGGTATTAGGAACAATCAGCGTAAATAAAAAAACTGGGAAATCCTTCACCGGCGAAAATACGATTTTCATTCGACTTTCACTCCCCCATAAGGGTGGGTTCCGGAAGTTAGAAATCGTTGCCAATTTTTTTGTGGCTTTCGTTAGGTGCTAGGAACGATCGGCGCAAATAAAAAAACTGGGAATCCTTTTATCGCCGGAAATACAATTTTTATTCGAATTTGACCCCCTCTCCCGCCCCCGATAAGGGCGGGTTTCGGAAGTTGGAAATCGTTGCCAATTTTTTTGTGGCTTTCCATAGGTACTAGGAACGATCGGCGCAAATAAAAAAACTGGGAATCCCTTTATCGCCGGAAATACAATTTTTATTCGAATTTGACCCCTTCTCCCACCCCCGATAAGGGCAGGTTCTGAAAGTTGAAAATCGTTCCCAACTTTTTTGTGGGTTTCTTTAGGTACTAAGAACAATCAGCGCAAATAAAAAATTGAGAAATCCTTTACCAGCGGAAATACGCTTTTCATTCGACTTTCACTCCCCCATAAGGGTGGGTTCCGGAAGTTGGAAATCGTTGCCAATTTTTTTGTGGCTTTCGTTAGGTACTAGGAACGATCGGCGCAAATAAAAAAACTGGGAATCCCTTTATCGCCGGAAATACAATTTTTTTTCGAATTTCACCCCCTCTCCGACCCCCGATAAGGGCGGGTTGCGTTAGTTGAAAATCGTTTCCAATTTTTTTGTGGGTCTCTTTAGGTACTAGGAACAATCGGCGCAAATAAAAAACTGATAAATTCTTTACCAGCGGAAGTATGATTTTCATTCGACTTTCACTCCCCCCTAAGGGTGGGTTCCGGAAGTTGGAAATCGTTGCTAATTTTTTTGTGGCTTTTTGCAGACGCCCAAAATTGGTGCCGCAAATAAAAAAACTGGGAATGTCATTATCACCCGAGATATAATTTTTGTTCACTTTCAACCCCTCAAAAAGGGTGGATTCTGGGCCCCCAAATTTTTCTAAACAGGCTATACTTTTTGTATAGCCTGTTCGGATATTGTGGAGTCATAATGTACCCGAAAAAAATTAATTAAAAATTTTAAAAAATTCAAAGATTATAGTTGGAGTCCAACGATGCAAACTTCAGACTCATCGAAATTTTCGTTCGACTCCTCGTGACATAGCTCCGTTTTGTTCCCTTTTTCCCCGCGTAGACTTTCGGATTATCCATTTCGATGTGCAAAGAATAATTCTGAGCGTTCGATATTTATAAACGAAACGATTCGGAGCGTTTAGACACGAGTAGCGTCGCTTCTATTCGCAAACTGACGCTATGACGCTATCCCTATACCTGCCTTGAACATTTTTCAATTATCGCCACCTATGGCTTTTTTCGAAACTATATTTGTAACAATAGCCGGTTTTTGTGAAGGTAGACAAAAGAATACCTGGGAAAGACCCGCAGGACCTCGGAAAGGCCCGGTATACCTGCCGACCCTGAGGCGCGCAGCTGCGCGGGACCCCGAGCGTCACGGAGCGCTGCACCGCTCCACAAAATATTCAATATCTCCGAAAATAATTATTTTTTCGACCTGGGTCCAACGGCATCTTAATCTTAAATGTATTTTAGATTTTTCTAGATAATTTTCAAAAAATCGATTTTTTGAAGCCGTCACAGTGGTGTTGTCCCTTAATATGGAATTATATATAGGAATGAGTAGGAATACAAAAAATGAAAAAACTGCCAATGTTTGAGAAAACTGTATCAAAAAAGTCTTATTGGATATGAAATCAAAATTAAAATAACATCCCATAAAATATTGGATATAAATGGAAGTATGTAATATCACGCCATCTCTGTCGCGCTGCTCTCATCGCTGCTGCTGCTACTGGCGGTGCTGCTGTCGCTGGTATTATTTTTTAAATTTGTTTTGTCTGCGACATACATAAGAACATTAGTTTAGCGCGAGGGTGGTCCCCCATAGCGTGCACTTTACGTATCGCGTAGTTTACCGAATCGCTGCGCAAATTACGCAATACGAAAAGTACGCGTAATTGGGCTTCTCTTGTGTGGGATGCATTTATGATTAGAAAATCTCTTAATTTGCTTACTTGTAGTCTTAATGTTTTGTTGAGAAGGTCGGTTGAAATCAGAATTTTTTGGCGAATGCAACTCAGATAATCGCCGAGTACTTGATCAAGTTTACTTCCATCGTAGCGACGATGAGTTTGGAGAAAATATTTGTAAATATCTGAAAACAAAGGTTTGCGCCCATTAAGGCGGGATACACATTTAAACGGGCAAAAATGAAGGAGTATAGCGGAATTAAAAAAGCTACGAAATCACTATTGGGAGCGTCCATTAATTACGTGAGCTCCAAATGGGCAGGTGGGTGGGGTCTGACAAAATCTCAACAAATTTCCCTTAAGGGGCGGGAGAGGGGGGGCAATGAAAATCTCACGTCTACTTTGTGTTTCAGAAAATATACTAAATTTCATAGAGAGCAGAATATTTATGAGACTAATATATTACAAAAATAACACGTATGAAGAGTCAACCTAAAATTATGGTTCATATTTATCACAATGTTGAAGTAATGGAAGAAGTGTTTTTGAAATAAATTATATAATAGCTTCTAAAGTATTATTTCAAAAGGAAATTTGCCTCTTTACCGTAAAGAAGTGTTATTGAAGAAAATCATTTTTGTATTTTATAGCCTCAAAAATAATCTCTCATGGCGACATTTCGATAGACCTCCTGAAATCCGATAGAATCCGATAGATGTAGGGACAACACATCCAATTTCTATAGAGATTTATCGGAATGTATGGGATTCGATCGGTTTCTATCCTCTATCTGTTTCTACCGGGCCTTAGGGGTAAGTTCAGTCCTGTACAAGAAGACCGATGGAACGGAATCTATGAGATTTTATCGGTTTCTGTTATCGTTATACTTCAGTCAACAAAAATATACGCGACGACTGAATATAATAAAAATTTCACGTTCACACACACGGTAAAATAAATCTTAATGAGTTTCAAGAAGTAATTTTAAAAAGCTAAGGACTTTGATCCTCAACAATAATAAAAGAAAAAGCTACACGGAGAGAATTAATTGTTAAAAATTACCGCGCAGTAACGGTAACCAGATGACAACCCTGAAACTTCGCTTATTATTGCTGAGTGAAACACAGATTTTCACGAAAATAAAATAAAATTTCGTCTTCAGATAGAACATTTTACCAGATTTTCTAGTAAATTTTGATATGTAAAAAAATACGCAAAACTTAAATTAAAAAAAATATAATATCATCGAAATTTTACTGTGCATTTTCTTATTTTATGCCTTTTAAAAATGTCTATAAAAAAGTATCGTCTTTATAACAGTTATTTTAAGATTTATTATAAAATTTAATGAGTGTTATAGGAAAATGTATTGTGCGCTCGGTAAAAATTATCGTGCGGTACGGTACCGCAATTTTGAGACACTGCATGGTAAAAATTCCCCTTCATACCTTTCACTTCAGAATGGTATGGTGGTGGGGCTAAGTAGGGGTGCGCGGTCTCGTTTCAGTCGTCTATCAAGTCCTTATATGGCGCGATGGGAGTTCCCAAAAAAAATTCGTCTAAACTACGTACATAAACTGTTTATAAAATTTTTAAGAGTGAATACGATTTTACGATTTTAAATGATGACGAAATAATATGTATGCAAATTAGTCACACCACTCGAGCCTACGATGGCACGAAATGTATTGTAAAAATGGTAGTATTAAATGAAAAATAGATTCTAATAATTAAATTTCTCTCCTCATCCGTTTGTTGAGTATACCAATTTATATGAAAGAAAACAAATTTCCCAACAAAAAAACCAGCAGCGTTAATTTGTACCAATTTTTCAATAATAAATAAAATTTATTATTATTATGGTTATTATTATTTCGGTTATTATTATGATTATTATCGCACCAGTCTGAAGAAAAAATACATTTTACTAAGAAATCAGAGCGATGGTCTAGTGTTAGCGTGCTTGCCACTAAACCAGCGGACTGGAAGGTCTCGGGTTCGAAACCCAGTACGTACATTTCGTCGTGAAATGTTTTTCTTCGGCATTTCGCGGCGAAATAAAACACAGAGGGGGAAGTCGGCTGGGCCGAAAGGGGGGGAACAGTGAGAAAGGTGGAGAAAAAAGGTACACAAAAACAGTAGAGGAAAGAAACGGTCACAATGAGGGGAAGATATATGTATAAATTTTACCAGCCTTCTAGGAAATTTTTCTTCTGAGGTTGACAGTAGGTAAATTTTCGAATAAACAAGCTAAATTTTACTGTCTCCAATTTTCACCCTTCTTGTCTAGTAAAATTTTAGCTACGCATATGAAATTTTCTGTAACGTGAGTTGAAAAAAACTTGTCGCATACTAATTATTCTGTTTTCTCACTTGTCACCAGATTGAAATATATCACGGTAATTTTTACCGTGAAATGCACGACAAAAATTACTTTTTAATTCTGTCCGTGTATTAACATTTCGTCTGTAAACCTGGATATTTCGTATCCGACACAAAACTACTTCCCTAATGAGTTGCTCCATTTATTTAACAAACAACAAATAAAAAAATATTTTTATATAATTTTATGATTGATATATTGAAGTGAATGTTTCGAACACTGGCATGCATTTTTTCAAAAATGTTCGAATGTATTAACTGGATAAAAGAATGGCAGGTCTTAAAATATCCAGATTTACATACGGAAGGTACCGGAAAAATTATTACAGGCGAAGTGTTAATCTGAACACATCTCAATCTTTGAAAAATGTACTTACAAAGAAATATCCAGCAGTATGGCACAGCCGTGTCCGTGTTTTTCACTGCACGTTTATCACAATTTACGTGTTCGCTTTTTTCACTTTCTTCGTGTTGTTCGGAACTTTTACGGATACCAATTGTCGTGTCGAGTGATCAAGAAGAACTGGCTAGCCGATGCCGGTCGCTGGTAGCCGCGCGTGCAGTGCCGGAAAGTAAAGCGATCTTGTTCCCCCACCGAACGCTATTATAGACAAAGCGAGTTCGAGATCCCTCGAGGTTTTTTTTTTCAATTTTTAATACGTTCTTTAAATTTGTACCTTTTTCTATGCTATGTACATTTAAAAAAATGTGTTTGTTTGGGTTAAATTATTTAAAAATGATGGATGAGCCGTGTATTTGTGTTTATATCAAAATCTGATGATAACCAGAGAATATCGACAGTAGACAATTATTATGTTGAATAATTAGTGATTTTATAATATAAATTAGCCATTAAAAAATAGAATAACGTTTAGAGACAAACAATAAAAGTCCTGTTTGCCCACGTATAATTTCATTATTTAAAAATAATTAAACCCAAGCAAACACATTTTGGAAAATGTAAGTCGCATAAAAAAGGTTAAAAAAATTAACGACCATATACAAAATCGAAAAAAAAAGTACCGTTGAGGGGACTCGAACTCGAGACCTCCGCGTGGTAGTAAGGGCGGCTGACCTCAAAATTAAGGCCGAGTTGAAAGCTGGTATGTTTTTAGAAACATCAGTACCTACCTAACATCCTGTAAAAGCACATTGCTAAACTCGGTTGTCGTCTGACGGAATCCCGTTGTTAACTACAGATGAAACCATGCAGATACGATACCATGCAGACAGATCGAAGCACACGATCTGTTGAAAAAGACCGACAGAAACCGATCGAATCTCATTCATTCCGAGACATCTCTATCGAAATTTGATGTCTTTGTTTTGTCTACACCTATGGGGGAGGGGAAGGGAGGGAGGGAGGGAGGGAGGGAGGGAGGGAGGGAGGGAGGGAGGGAGGGAGAGAGAGAGAGAGAGAGAGAGAGAGAGAGAGAGAGAGAGAGAGAGAGAGAGAGAGAGAGAGAGAGAGAGAGAGAGATTGATTTGATTGATTGATGGTTTTATTATGCCCTAGAAACCTATGGGGCAAATCTTTACACACAGAATATAGTACAAAATAGTGAATTTCCTTGCTCTCTCTTACCTGATTACAATATACTTTGATCTCGACAAACTTATGAGTCTTATGTGTTACATTTACTACTGTCGCGGCGCATTGATTCAATATATTCTTATTTTTATGCTTATTGTATTTTCATTTTCTTATTCTCTAAATCTCCATTCACCTGAGCTAAATCCATTTATACATTGAGCTTATTTATACATTTATCGATTGATACATTGAGCTTTCGATTTATTATTTTAACTAAAATTTTTTATGAATAATGAACTGTTTCAGAATTATTACAAGTGAACATTTAAGTGATTACTGAATAAACGATACGCATTCCATTAGGCTTATTTTTGACATCTTAAGACTGAGCTGTTATTACATGACTGATATTATTGACGTATTAAGACTAAGCTGTTATTACATGACTGATATTATTGACATGTTAAGACTGAGATATTATTACATGGCTAAGACTGATTTATTATAACAACTAAGATTTCATGATTAATAACTGTTTCAGAACTTTAACAAGTAAACATTTGAGTAGTTTCTGATTGAAAAATGTGCATTTCATTGAGCTTATTATTGACGTGTTAAGACTGAGCTACTGCGAATTTTGAAAATCATACTAGGAGATAAAGATAAGCTACAATCATGTTGTATAGTGACTTTTACAGTCGAACATCCTATGAAGGGAGGTCCTCAAGAGATCTAATTATGAGAGGTTGTTGGCCCTCACTTCTCCTTGCGTATATAATTCCATTTTTGGTCCAAACATATTTGAAGCCAACGCGTGCAGCCTTCAGCTTGGCCTGTTTTAGCAATTTGTAGGTGATGGACGGAAGAAACTCGTTCACGTAAACTTTCAGATTTTTGTTCGCGGTCTCACAATTTGGATAGAGATCTGACCATTTTAAATCTTTTCTCGTCTTTTTTCGGTTTAAAACCACGCTTTTTACAGAGTTCGAAGTGAGCGATATGATATACGAGACTTTTAGTTGAGTTCCAGTTTCAGATGCTCTGACAGTGTCATCCCGATTGACACGTCTCACCGATAGAACGTGCGTAGTTAAATCTTTAATGTCAAGCACTTCGAAGATCCTACTCACAACCTGTTTTGCCGGAATAGCCCTATCGAATGGTACTCCACTAAGAATTATGTCGCTCAGATTTGAAGGTGTGTGGTGAAGGTCTGGCATTCCAGTTTTCAGCGAATTTAGCTCGCTCGCAAGTTTTAGATTTTCTTTTTGAAGAGCGGCAATCTGCACGGAGTGATCGAGAGACAGAGAGAGACAGAGAGAGAGAGAAACAGAGAGACAGAAAGAGTCAGAGAGACAGAGAGAGACAGAGAGAGACAGAGAGAGAGAGACAGAGAGAGAGAGACAGAGAGAGAGAGACAGAGAGAGAGAGACAGAGAGAGAGAGACAGAGAGACAGAGACAGACAGAGAGACAGAGACAGACAGATAGACAGAGAGAGACAGAGAGACAAAGAGAGACAGAGACAGAGAGACAGAAAGAGAGCGGGAGAGATTTATTTTACGCCCTGGGACAAGTTCTCTAAAGCAGAGAGATGGAGAGAAATGATGTAACTCTCAGTTCTAGAGGCAGTATCGTATTTTTTTTTAGTTTTTGTACTACTCTTTGGATTAGTTTAATTTTTCAATTTTTTATGGCATTTCCCAGCATGCACTAGATATTCAGTAGAAAAGAAATGTTACGGTACAAATCTTGAGCGTGAAATGTAGCAACAAAAATGTATGCAAAATTTTAGATAGACGTAAGATATTGGCTTTTCGAAAGTACGCCTACGTACAAGTGTAAACTGCCATCTATTTCTATTTTTCCTAACATTTTTTAAAATGCAAAAAATGTAAACAAAATAATGAAAACCATAAACGCTTTCTGTGTTTTATGTAACGAAGAGGCTATTTCACGTAAAGCAGACCCGATTCTGAGGCTACATCGTTTACAATACAAATAAATACATATATGCGCAAATAGACTAGTTTTGTACTTACGTCTACATTACCATCGATGCAGATGCCATTTTTTTTATTGGATATCCATACATAGACTGACCGAAGCATTATAACTCAAGTCTGCATAGGTTGGAAAACGCCAATTTAAAACAGATGCAGGAAACTGGTTCGAACGGATATAAGTTTGACTCATATTTTCATACAAACACCCGAACTTCATTATTAAGCTGAATATTTGACTACAAATAAATGCCGAGATGCGCAGATACATTATAATCTGCATCAACATATGCATTCACATAGACTTAAAGGTCAGTTTTGCATTAGATAATCAATATATAGCCCCATCTGAAATATCTCAAGTCTGCATAGGTTGGAAAACGCCAATTTAAAACACATACAAGAAACTGGTTCGAACGGATATAAGTTTGACTCATGTTTTCATACAAACACCCGAACTTCATTATTAAGCTGAATCTTTGACTACGAATAAATGGCGAGATGCGCAGATACATTGTAATCTGCATCAACATATGCATTCACATAGACTTAAAGGTCAGTTTTGCATTACATAATCCATATACAGCCCTATCTGAAATATTCTCTCTTCACCCTGGATAAGTTTGGAAACTCTGATATATACAGGTTAAACCCATATTTACCAATAAGATCGATGAATCTGTTGTAGGAAAATAGTTGGTCGATGAATTATAGGATTGCACAAAGATAGTTTTAATTGATATAATCCTCCCTGTTGGTCAGAATACTGTTGTACATTGATCGATTAATCGGTTTAACAAATATAGCAAAGTCTTTAGGATGGTTGTCGCGACTGGTCACTTCGAGGTCTGGAGCCAGAATGCCCCTTCGTTGTCCATTCCTAGGCGCCTCGCCTAGAACCCTTGGGCCTTCGTCCCTTGGCTTCTCCCTTAGCTCCAGAGTAAACAGCCCTGGCGTGTATGACCCACTCAAGAGTCTCGTAACCGGATCTCCGAACGAGTCCCATCGACGCAAAAGGAAGAGGAATGAAAAACTTTTCCCACATTCGGCCTTCCTGGAATTGAGCCGCCCTCGGCTCACCGTCTTAGACACATCTAAACGTCGAAAACGTTTCTGTACCAACAAAAGAATAAAGTCGCCACGACCACATGTACCCCAAATTATAAACATTTCATAGCGTCCAATTTTTCGGATGGGTCTTCCTCGGGATGCAATCGCAATTCTTCTCCAACGCAGTGATCACCTCCGCTCGAGAAAGCCAACCGCACCACGACTATTAGCACTCTGGATAGATTTTTAAGGTAGGGAAACCAAGACCGCACCAGGACTCTACCTCACAGGATTTCACCTGAAACACTCTAATGCTACATGCCTTTCGTGCGAATCGCTTTCGTCTAACTTCAGAGGTGATTCTCATGCCGAACTATCGTGCATAATTCTCTTTTCCGTTTTTTTTTGTTTTTTTTGCATTTGGAATGTATTGATAGAAGGATCCCTATATCCTGCAGGTGCCTGGATGTTGGTCTAACGTGATCGCGGGCAACACCAGGCTCCAAATAGCACATCTACCCGATCACGTGAGGCATTGTGCGAAGCGCTGGCTCACGACCATGGTCAGAACCTCCGCCGAGGGAACTCCATTACACGAACCTGACCACCAAGGTTTCGCTTAACATGCTGAGTACTCGACTTGGTACGGGTCAAATTCTTGCCTTGCCCGGACCCTTCTTATACATAAGCTCTTCACCGGTAAGCCATGGCTAGGACAGTCCGGACTCGCGGCATATGTTAGTTGAGCGTGCAAAAGGATAGTAGACAGGACAGTAAGGCTTAGAGAGAAAAAGTCATACCATTCCATTTTTAATGTCAAATAGTGTAAAGTATGCAATCGGAGAGGTTGTCACAGTAGAAAAACGCAAATTCAAGTTGTCAAACAAACTGACCAGCTGACACACCTGGCAACTTGATGTTGCCCATCAAATTTCACATCCAATTCCCTGGATTTACCGATATACGCAATCGGGTACAAACCATCTTCTACTGTGACAGGAAGAATGAAGAAAATAGCGTCTCTCAGGCTCCTATCCCGCGCACTCTGGCCAGGACGCGACAGTGAGACATGCCGGTACATAGCCAACCAGAAAAATTGCGTCTCCCAGGCTCCCATCCCGCACACTCTGCCCGAGAGGCGACGGTGAGACATGCCGGGTACATAGTCAACCAGAAAAATTGCGTCTTTCAGGCTCCCATCCCGCGCACTTTGTCCAAGAAGCGACGGTGAGACATGCCGGGTACATAGCAAACCAAAGGGTGATTGCCGTTGTCCCCAACCGGGCAATACCGATAGCTCTCTTATCCCGGACGTATCTGCTTAGAGGCCAGACAGTTGCGGCGCACTAATACAGTCTCATCAAAAGGAAATCCAGCGTCCTCGATGGTAAGACCATGGTGAGCCATTTCCGAAGGCCGTCAACAGGGACGACGCTCCTTTGACCCTTCGGTATCCAAACCGCATGCGGGTCTCGACCTCGTACCGACCGTTCGGCAGGACAGCAGCGATTTTGAACGGCCCCTTGAACTCGGCCATCAACTTTCTGCTCTGCCCTGTTGCGACAGGATTCGTCGTCACCAGAACGACATCTCCGTTTGAATACCGCGGTGCTTGGGCCGCCGCGCGTCGAATGCCGTCTTCTGGCGCTGTTGTTCTTCATCCATCAAACGCTGAAATTCCTTCCGCAGTTCCATGAGATTTATTCGATCGAGAGTCGACTGGATCCCCCCAAGTAACACTGCACCTTCTTCCAGAAGTCCTCCCACGTGTCCTCTGGCGCTCAGTGCCCGTGGCTGCCAGGGGCCGCAGGACAGTGCGATTCATGTGCTCATATTTGCCTTTTACCCGTGCCATCGCTGTCACATTGAGGACATGTTTGATCCCATACTCCTTGCAGAATGCAGCGAAATGATGCGAAGTGAAACACCTCCCTCTGTCACTCATAATCCGTGTTGGGACCTCGAACAATGCGAATAATTGGTCGACCGCCTGGATGACCCATTTCGTCTTCGTGTCTTGTACGGGTTGCAATATACAGAACTCCGTGAATTCGTCTACTATCGTCAGTATCTGCGTGTTTTTACGCTTGCTCCGTATAAACGGGCCAATGTGGTCCAGGTGCAATGTATGAAATGGGATAGAGATCTTTTCAATGGGGCGTAGTAAACCCAGTATACGCCCAGATGAGGATTTATAATATAGACAGTTAAGGCAAGCATGTACTTATTTACTTATGAATTTAGTCATCCCTGCAAACCAATAATTTTCTCGGATTTTCTCAAGGGTTCCTTCCACAGAAAAATGTCCCTGGTCGTCATGATACATCTTGACGATATTGAAACGTGACACATGTGGCACCAGCCACTTATTACCCGTTTCGGTTCTCCGAAACGCCATGCCACCCTCGAGATCGTACTTTTCGAAGTATTGTTTTGTGTCAGGCTGAACGTCTGCAGATTTTAAAATTTTACCGATCACGTCTACGTTTGGGTCCTGTATTTGAGCAACGTTTATCCATTCAATGTCCGTTATGTCTACGAGCAGTCACTCCATGGGGTTTTGACTCAAGTAGTCGACATGTGCGGCTTATGCCCCGGCCTATGCACGATTTCAAAGTCAAAGTTCTGCATGTGCACTCACCACCTAGCTACGCGTGGTTGTATATCCTTTTTTTGTGGCAGTCGCTCTTACCGCGCAGCAGTCGGTTACCACGGTGAACTTGATGCCTAATAAATATACCCGAAAGGTCTCAAGAGCATCGACTATGGCTAACGTCTCTAAGTCGTACGAATGGAACTTTTGTTCTTCGGCTCTAGTCTCGCGGCTATAGTACACTGCCACCCTTTTTCTGTGTCTTTTTTTTATAAGCATTGCCCCGAATCCTATTGGGCTGGAATCTGTATGCAATTTTGTCATTAGGCTAGGGTCGTAAATGCCTAAGACGGGCTTGTTGGAAAGTTTTATGGTGTCCACATCTTTCGACTGTTTTGCGCCCCACCACCACGGGGCGTTTTTACGTAGAAAATTCGTGAGAGGTACACTACCTTACTAACTTAATCATCATAAATCTATAAGAATAAATAGCGAGTTTCGAAAATTGATGCACGTGTTTTATATTTCTGGGATAAGGAACTTCCAATATCGCATCTACTCTGAGAGACTTTGATTGAAACCCTACTCCCCAATCTCACTACTGACATATTGAATCTACGGCTTTAGGAATTTATCATTAGAGAAATTCAATGCAGAATTTTTTTGTTAAGATCTCTAAAACTAATTTTAAAGCCTTGAGGCCGTCTTCTGCGGCCGATAAAAGAATATAAATTCTACTAAACCGCCCGAATGTCATCGAGTTTCCAGACCTGTATGTAAGACCGTGGCCGGAAAAACGTATTTCAAATTTTCCGTCTCAATGCCGCAATAACTGGTCTCGTTTTTACCGGCGACACAGCGTCACAGCGTGATGCATTTATGACTGAAACATGATATAAAGATGACATCACTCCAAATCTGGAGCTTGCCGCATCAGTACCGTTTTTGCAGCAGGTCATTGTGGCGTATATATGCTGCAAACTTGCCGTCTTGGCATCACACATTTATTTCGCCAAACCACGCACTGTGGCGCAAATTTGCAGCTTAATGCGAAACCAAAAGACATCATATTGGTGTCACGGTGTGCAGCTGTATGCTGGCTTCTTGCCGCTATAATGCTGACATGTGAATTTTTACAGTACGTTTGTTTATCAGGGCAGTGTACTTGTTGTCATACATACATTGTACTTTTATATAATCGTGATTCAATTTTTTAATTATAATTGTAATATGATTTTTAGCATTGAAAATTGAAAGCATAGTTAGCAGGATATCACACGAAATCAACGCTATCCCCACTCCACTGCCGCTGTGTCGTAGAAGAGTGAGGGGGGGGGGGGGCTCCGACATGTCAAATGCATATGATGGGTTGAAACATTTCGAATTACCCCAGATAGACGGATGTACCTCATATTGGCATCATATGTACGTCATCACTGCGGCATAGAAAGTATCACAGCTGTGTATCCCTTATGCCCGTATCCCGTTGAAGTCATGTTTGCATCATATGATGATTCACAATAATACATCCAAATGAAGCAAAGTTGTTCTCACGCGAATATGTATGCAGTAAATTCATCAGACTAGCAAATTTGGCTCACGAATATCTAACAATACGTGAGTGCATATGGGGCTCATATGGGTGTCACGACGTGAAGAAACTGTAGTGCTCATACGGAGCTCATATTAGCGGCATGGCGTGACGGAACTATGCTGTGCTCATACGGAGCTCATATTAGCGGCATGGCGTGACGTAAATATGCTGTACTCATACGGAGCTCATATTAGCGGCATGGCGTGACGTAACTATGCTGTGCTCATATGGAGCTCATATGAATGTCATAGCGTGAAAAATTTAAAAAATCCAAAAATATTGATAAACAAACTGGTAGGAATTTTATTATCCCCATACGCTTTATTGATGTTCCTGCCTATATGATAAATGGATTACAAACGTATTGTGCCTAGTAACATTTTGAACCTACCTACGGTTTGAACCACGTCTTCTAATTCGAGGGCCGAGCGCGCTACCTACCTAGCCATTCTAACACTTGTGCAAATTTTCTTTGTGTCTGCGTATTTGTATTATTCTGGATTTGGATGCATATCGCCGTCATATTGCGCTCATCGAATGTATCACTTACAAGGAGAAGGCAGAGCCTGGATGTCGCGAATCGGGTTCTCCTTTCGCGTGGTGAAAGTTGAAGACCTCCGAATTAACGTCGTTTTTTATTTTTGTTCCAATAGGCCTTAGTTGCTGAGATATCGCGATTTGAAAATTTTGGAGTTTCGGCTCGCGAGCAGACGTAGCTAATACGGTAAGACGACGGACTGGCACTCTGAAAGGTCACGGTTCGCGTCCCCGTGCTTTTTTTTAATTTAATTTTTATTTTATAATCTCTCATAAGACTTTGTATGTGCAGGTAAAGATGTCAATTCGAAAATATGTATTACTAGTTTAATTCGTCTATTATATTAAAATAATTAATTCAATAATGAAGTCACAATTACATAGCAAAATAATATTGTATAACAAATAATTAATCTAATAATCAAGTAACAATGAAAAAGCAAAATAATATGGTATAAAAAATAAATAATTAATCTAATTCACACTTGCAAATTTCGCGGTAGCTAATTATTCTGATTCTTTTTCTATCAGATCAGTATGCTGACAAATTGGAGGGTGAAAACTATCGTAAAAGTAAGGGAAGCACAAAGGCTTACGACACCACGAACACAAAATGAACGTAATATCACCGCAACCATATTTAACCTTACAAATTCTATCAGGAAAACATATTTGAAGATATATAACTTCAAATATGCTTTCCTGTGAATTAGATTAATTATTTATTTTTTATACCATATTATTTTGCTTTCTTATTGTGACGTGATTCATAGATTAATTATTTGTTATTCAATATTATTTTGCTTTGCAATTGTGACTTCATTATTGAATTAATTATTTTTATATAATAGATAAATAAAACTAGTAATACATATTTTCGAATTCTCTTATTTACCTGCACATGGAAAGTCTTATGAGAGATTATAAAATTAAAAAAATTGAATTTAAAAAGAGCATAGGGACGCGAACCGTGAACTTTCAGAGTGCCGGTCTTTCGTCTTACCGTATTAGCTATGGCCGCTCTTGTCTCAATTGTCAACGCTCAACGTACTCTACGCACGAGGCGAAACTCCCACATTTTCAAATCGCGATATCTCAGCAACTAAGGCTTATTGGAACAAAAATCAAAAGCGACGTTAATTCGGAGGACTTCAACTTTCACCGCGCGAAAGGAGAACCCGATTTGCGACATCCGGGCTCTGCCTTCTCCTTGTTAAAAATATGCATATCGCCGTCATAGGATGTATCACAGAAACACGCATATCGCCGTCATATTGCGCTCATGGGATGTATCACTGAGAAATATGCATATCGCCGTCATATTGCGCTCACCGAATGTATGACTGAAAACATGCATATTGCCGTCATGGAATGTATTACTGAAAAACATGCATATCGCCATCATATTGTGCTCCTGGGATGTATCACTGATAAAATATACATATCGCCGTCATATTGCGCTCAACGAATGTATCACTTAGAAACATGCATATTGCCGTCATAAGATGTATCACTGAGGAACACGCATATCGCCGTCATATTGCGCCCACCGAATGTATCACTGACAAACACGCATATCGCCATCATATTGCTTGCATGGCATGTCTACTACCAGTGCTAACCCAGTGCATCCATCAACACAGTCATTGGATGACTTCCATATGACGTAAAATTTGCAGATATTAATTGTGGACACTTGAACACAGCGATATGAGTTCAACGTGCTTCAAACGTACGATGCATTTGTAAACGACATATTGAGATCAAAATGCTTTGTACATTCACTATACTAAATGAGTTCACGGCTTTGCATCATGATATGTAGTCAATATGCTGTTAAATTGGTTTCATCAATTGTATGCACGGCGTGATGATCACGACTGTGTATCTGGGACATGTAGTGTACATCCGTCAGAGATTAGTAGGGAGATGCACAACGCTCCCCTTTTCGGCAGAGATTAGTAGGGAGATGTACAACGCTCCCCTTTTCGGCGTGCCTCGTAAATGGCGCTAAATCGCGGCGGCGATTTCGGGAGTATGATTTCGTGATCATCGCCTCTGTCGAGGTTGCAGATTCCCTTGTAGCCGCGCGAGTCCGTGATCACCGCTCAAGTCGGTATCGCAGTCAGCGTGAACACGAATGGGTAGCTGGTGGGGGAAAAGTCTCTGCCCCTCGCAAATCGCGCTCGCTCGACAGGCGAGCGGAGCGAGGTTTTCCGTCCGATCGAGCTTGACATATATGTGTGGCCGTACTGAGGATTGGAATATGCATTAAATGAATTTCAAAGTGAAAAACATGTATCGAGATCACTGTTTTCTCTCGTTTGCCCGTTTAAGCCGAAAATGCGGGTTAAAAAAAATTAACGACGAACCGCGTTGAAAAATAAAACGCCGAAACGACCGTGGAAGGTTCAAAAAGAAATCTTGAGCATTTGCCGCGATCGTTTCGACATTTTTTTTCAACAGTAAACATTATGGATAAGGGTGTATCATAAATGTTTCTCTATCTGCAATGAGCGTCGTGGCTGAGTTGGCAGCGTGGCGGATTAAGTATGCTTACGGTCCGGGTCCAATCCCCGGTGAACCAACTTTTTTTTTCTTCGTTTTATATTCAGAAAATTTCGAACTTCTGCTATTCTCGCTTCTCGCTTTAGCTATTCTCGCCTGTTCAGGCATTATTTATGATACTTAATTCGTATATGCTTAATAAAAAAAAACAAGACATTGCTACCGGGGATCAGTGCAGCCAGATCGCGCGTAAAAGTTACCCCCTCTCTAATCTCTTACGCGCCCATCACACAATCATAGTAGCGCGGGTCTGTAGCGAGCGACGCTTGGACAATTCGGAAAGAGCCGAGCACGGTTGAAGTTTTCCGACCGCGCCTTCGGCAGCTACACCAATGCATGGACGCTGAGCACGTACATGTACGGCCAAGCCGAAACGAAGGCTTCGAGGGAAAAAGCAATCTGAGCACGACTCGCGCGTGACGTCACCCGACGGCTCGCGCAAGGCTTTTTAGATGATTTTAATGCTTATTTAGCTCTTGATTCTCTGCGTTATTAATGTATACAAAAAAATGTATCGCGCACTCTGATCGCTTATTTTTTTAGTTTATACTCTAATTTAAATATAATAATAAATCTAAATTACAACTTATTTATCTTATATCAAATTGTTTACGCTTTACTCACACCCGTCGTTATGCCAAATAAATTATAGTTCATAAAAGCGGAAATATATTTATATTCGTATTATTATATTAATTCTCATGCTTTCATCAAGCGATAAAGCATTATCCCCAAAAGCAAGCCAATCATCCATCCGGCCGCGAATCATAAGTATCAGAAAGTGCACATATTCTACAAGCGATGAAATGGTCCCGTTGGTACCGTTCCTGGCTTCGGTCCACAGGGGCCCGTGGTGCAAATTTTTCTCCAAATTTTTCATAATTTCTCATATTTTAGTCATATTTGAGATTTACGGAGAAAAAATGATTTAAAACAGATTCAAGTTCTGGTCTATTTCCCAGAAACACATTTTTTTCACTGAACATTCATGATTTCTCATTTTTTCCCGGAAATTTCTCTTTTTCCTATGACCTGAGTGAACGGCTGCGGAGATATTCGGAGAGAAGTTAAAGATGAAAAGAAATGAGATTTTCGTAAAAAAACTGATTATTATTTTTTTTTCGGAAATTTTCCTTTTTCATATTACCTGAGTGAAAGGCTGCGAAGATATTCGGAGAAAAGTTATAGATGAAAAAAAATGAGATTTTCGTAAAAAAAACTTATTACATTTTTTTATCCCTCATAATTCTGAGAAATAATGAATTTCCGAAATTTTTGCAAACATTATTTTCCTTAAGGGGTAACACCACTGTAACGGCCTGCCATGAAGCGATTTAGACAAATAATACTTGGGGTAATTATTAAGCATATATTGAAGTCCACGGAAAAAAAGAAATAGTACAAAATACAGGGGCTACACAGTTCGCATTGGACTCGAGCGATTGCACAGCGATATTCACTGAAACACAGTGCTCAAAATACAGTGTGCTCAAAGTAAATGATTACAGTTCCTATACCGTCCTCTTTGGACTCGAACCGCTCTACTGTATCTTTTACTGGAACACACAGTCCAAAATACAGTGTAGTCAAAAGTAAATTTTGAAAGTTCAACACTGTAATATAAATTCAACAAAACTAGTAATGTGACAGTTGGTTAATCTGTATTGTGTACAATGAATGCGCCAGTTATGTCGACAGAGTTTGTCTAGACACACAAAAAAAAGTTTATCCATAAAAGAAGTTTGAAAAAAAATGTGTAGATAATATAAAAAAATCAGTCACATACACAAGAACGTACCTTTTTGTAAATAATTCTCTCTTTTTTGTATTTTCTTGAATTATGTCGCACAAATTTCAACGCTTGCATCCTGTCGACCACGCACTACTAACTGGCAATCCTTTGTGTCCTGGCCACGTGACTCACCCCACGCGCGAGACAAGCCCCAATTAGACAAGAACGTGCCTTAAAAAAACATGCTCTCTTTCTTTATAATTTCTTGAATTCTGTCGCACAAATTTCAATGTCCGCGTCCCATCAACCACGCACTACTAACTGGCAATCCTTTGTGTCCTGGCCTCGTGCCTCACCTCGTGCCTCATTTGCATATAGTATAAAAATCAGTGATCGCATTTAAATTTTACAGTTGAATATTTTTACTGAAATCACTGATGTATTCACAATATCAAACTGCACATAAACAAGTGTAACTGTAAAAATCTCAGAGTGCACAGATAACGCTACGAAGTGTCGAAAGAAGAGTAAAACTACCGTGCCACACTGAGAAAATTTAATGAATCACTCTGTACTCAATACAGTGTACACGGTAACCCTTGCAGTTTGCGTACAGTATACGAACCAGGTGATCTCGTGTAAATTTTACAGTTGAATATTTTTACTGCAAAACACTGATGTATTCACAATACTGAACTGTAAATAAACCAGTGTAACTGTGAAAATCTCAGTGGGTACAGGGAAATTCGTCATTTTTGTAGGACAGGATTTATATTACTGTTTCACTGTAAAATGAAATATGGCAACCTGTTTTTTATGCGCTTTATACTGTGATTTTCGCTGTTTCTTTTTTTCCGTGTATATTGCAAAAAAAATGTACGGGAAAATATTACAAAATGGCGACACTGCAGCAAATTCTTTCGAGGCAAGTTGAACTTAAGGTGCTCTACGGCACGTAGTATAACTTGTGCCAATTTTAATCTGGACAAAATATTTTTTTTAAATTAAATCTAGATGAGTGTAGCTAGTGAACCACGTAGGGGATTCTAGAAATATTGATTTTTGAGTAGTTGCCGAGTATTTGACTAAAAATGTTCATTTAGACTTAATAAAACAAAATTCTTTTTTTTTTTAGATTAAAATTGGCACAGTTATACTACGTGCCGCAGAGGTTCGACATGCTTCGGAATAATTGCTGCAGTGTCGCCATTTTGTAATATTTTCGAATAAAAATTTCTAGCAATATACTTAAGTATATGCTCAATAAATACCGCAAGTATTATTTGTTTATCATATTTTCTTCCGCCAACAAAATATCTAAAAAATACGCTTCCTGTAAGGCCGTTACAGACCCCTTACAGTCTTCATATAATTTCCGAGATTTTCCCGTGATCGTAATTAAAATGATGAAATATTCGGAAAAATTCGGGGAAACTCGGATGTTTGCGTATAAATAATTGTCCGCAAAAGTCCGAATTTTTCATATTTGTTCCAATTCATAGAAAAATTCTGAAAAAATCGAAGTTTTTCGGAAAAAAATTGCACTAAGGGCGCGGGATCGTTCCCCGCGCTCAGTGCTTTTATTAAAATTATTATTACTATTAATTCTTATTTGATTAGTTATTTTTATTAGTTATCATAGTTATTTTAATTAGTTATCTTTTAGTGTGAAAAAATTTATCGCGCACTCTGACCGCTTATTTTATTAGTTTGTACGTTAATTTAAATAAAATAATAAATCTAAATTACAACTTATTTATTTTCTAAAAAATTGTTTGCGCTTTACTTACACCCGTCCCTATGCCAAATAAATTGTAATTCATAAAAGTAAGCAGAAATTTATTTATATTCGTATTATTATATTCATTCTCATATACTTTCATCAAGCGATAAAGCATTATGATAATGCTTTATCGCTTGATGATAGTATATGAAAGTAGTATATGAAAGAAGTATATAGTATATGAGCGTAAGTATATGAAAGTATTTGAATAGTTATTGAATGAATGTAATATTACGAATATAAGTATATGAGAATGAATATAATAATACGAATATATTTCAGCTTACTTTTATGAATTACAATTTATTTGGCATAGGGACGGGTGTGAGTAAAGCGCAAAAAATTTTTTCAGAAGTAAAATATGTTGTAATTTAGATTTATTATTATATTTAAATTAACATATAAACTAATAAAATAAGCGGTCAGAGTGCGCGATAAATTTTTCAACGCTAAAAGATAACTAATTAAAATAATAATAATAACTAATAAAAAAATAATCAAATAAGAATTAATAGTAATAATAATTTAAAAAAAAGCACTGAGCGCGGGAAACGATCCCGTGCCTCAAGTGCAAATTTTTTTCCGAAAAACTCCGATTTTTTCCGGAAATTTTTTCCAATTTTTCCGAATTTTGCTATGAATTGGAACAAATATAAAGAATTCGGAGTTTTGCGGACAATTATTTTTGCGCAAACATCCGAGTTTCTCCGAATGTTTCCGAATATTTCATCATTTTTATTACAATCACGGGAAAATCTCGGAAATTGGCTACGTCACATCTGACCCGACGACAAAATATCCGCGACAAAATATCCGCGACAAAATATCCGAGGACAAAATATCCGAAAGACAAAATATCCGAAAGATAAAATATCCGAAAGACAAAATATTCTCATGACAAAACATCCGCGAGACAAAATCCTAAATCTCGTCCACCACATCAACGGGGTCGCTCGCAAAACACCTTTGTGGGGTGTGTGAGATAGTGGGGTGGGGGCATAATACGAGCTTCTTCATTGCACTTATTTCTTTATTGTAAAGTTTTTGTACACTTTAAAATGTAGCACTACTGACACTACAAACTGACAGCACTACTGACACTACAAACTGACAGCACTACAAACTGACAGAATAAATTTCAACGGAATGACTGTACACTTTAAACTGTACAGTGTTACAGTGTGGGGTGTGTGAGATAGTTTGTACTGTGTAATTTGTTCTACAGTAATGTAATGTCTGTACAGTTTACACTGTAATGTCTGTACAGTTTAAAGTGTACACCTTTGTGGGGTGTGTGAGATAGTGGGGTGGGGGTATAATACGAGCTTCTTCATTGCACTTATTTCTTTATTGTAAAGTTTTTGTACACTTTAAACTGTAGCACTACTGACACTACAAACTGACAGCACTACTGACACTACAAACTGACAGCACTACAAACTGACAGAATAAATTTCAACGGCATGACTGTACACTTTAAACTGTAGCACTACATACACAGCAGAGAGAAAAACATTGACTGTCTCATGAAGCCAGTTGTCCTAGTTTAAGAGTAATAACGTTAATCATAGATTTAATTACCGACAGCGGATATAATATCGGCAGATATTTTGTCTTGCGGATATTTTGTCATGAGGATATTTTATCCTGCGGATATTGTGTCATCGGATATTTTGTCGCGGTTATTTTGTCGAGGATATTTTGTCGTCTAAGGATGGTAACACCACTGTAACGGCTTTACAGGAAGCGTATTTTTTGATATTTTTTTTGCGGAAGAAAATGTGATAAACAAATAATACTTGCGGTATTCATTAAGCATATATTTAAGTATATAGCTATAAATTTTTCATCCGAAAATACTACAAAATGGCGACACTGCAGCAATTCTTCCGAAGCATGTCGAACCTCTGCGGCACGCAGTATAACCGTGCCAATTTTAATAAAAAAAGAAGAATTTTGTTTTATTAAGTCTACATGAGTGTATCTACTGAACCACGTAGGGGATTTTCGATAAGTTAATTAAAACAATATTTATTAAAAAATAACTGTCTTAAAAATAAATTAAACATTTTTAGTCAAATACTCGGCAATTACTCAAAAATCAATATTTCTAAGATCCCCTACGTGGTTCACTAGCTGCACTCATCTAGTTTTAATTTTTTTTTAATTATTTTATTCCGATTAAAATTGGTACAAGTTATACTGCGTGTCGCAGAGCACCTTAAGTTCAACATGCCTCGGAAGAATTTGCTGCAGTGTCGCCATTTTGTAATATTTTCCCATAATTTTTTTTTGCAATATACTTCAATATATGCTTAATAATTACCCCAAGTATTATTTGTGTAAAACGCTTCGTGGCAGACCGTTACAGTGGTGTTACTCCTTAAGGAAAACAATGTTTGCAAACATTTCGGAAATTCTTTATTTCTCAGAATTATGAGGGATAAAAAAATGTAATCAGTTTTTTTTACGAAAGTCTCATTTTTTTCATCTATAACTTTTCTCCAAATATTTACGCAGCCGTTCACTCAATAGGAAAAATAAAAAGTTCCGGAAAAAAATAAGAACCAGTTTTTTTTTACGAAAATCTCATTTTTTTTAATCTTTAAATTTTCTCCGAATATCTTCGCAGCCGTTTACTCAGGTAATAGGAAAAAGGAAAATTTCCGGAAAAAAAATAATAATCTTTTTTTTTTACGAAAATCTCATTTCTTTTCATCTTTAACTTTTCTCCGAATATCTCCGCAGCCGTTCACTCAGGTCATAGGAAAAAGAGAAATTTCCGGGAAAAAAATGAGAAATCATGAATTTTCAGTGAAAAAAAATGTGTTTTTGGGAAATAGACCAGAACTTGAATCTGTTTTAAATTGTCTAAATCTGTTTGTAACATTGTCTAAATTGTTTAAATCTGATGAAAGTATGAAAATTAATATAATAATAAGAATATAAATATATTTCCGCTTACTTTTATGAATTATAATTTATTTGGCATAAGGACGGATGTGAGTAAAGTGTAAACAATTTTATATAAGATAAATAAGTTGTAATTTAGATTTATTATTATATTTAAATCAACGTATAAACTAAAAAAATAAGCGATCAGAGTGCGCGATACATTTTTTTGTACACAATAATAACACAGAGAATCAAGAGCCAATAAGCATTGAAATCATCTAAAAGCCTCGCGCATGACGTCACCCGACGGCACGCGCGAGTCTCGCTCAGATTGGTTTTTCCCTCGAAACCTTCATTTCGGCTTGGCCGATGTATGCATTGGTGTAGCTGCCGAAGGCGCGGTCGGGAAACTTCGACCGTGCTCGGCTCTTTCCGAAAATGTCCGAGCGTCGCTCGCTTACGGACACGCGCCACTATGATTGTGTGATGGGCGCGTAAGTCTTGTTTTTTTTATTAAGCATATACGAATTAAATATCATAAATAATGCCATTTACGAGGCACGCCGAAAAGGGGAGCGTTGTACATCTCCCTACTAATCTCTGTTTTCGGCGTGCCTCGTAAATGGCGCTAAATCGCGACGGCGAGTTCGGGAGTATGATTTCGTGATCATCGCCTCTGTCGAGTGCGCAAGTCCGTGATCACCGCTTAAGTCGATATCGCAGTCAGCGTGAACATGAATGGGTAGCTCGGTGGGGAAAAAGTCTCTGCCCCTCGCAAGTCGCACTCGCTCGACAGGCGAACGGAGCGAGGTTTTTCGTCCGATCGAGCTCGACATATATGTATGGCCGTACTGCGAATTGGAATATGCATTAAATGAATTTCAAAGTGAAAAACGTGTATCGAGATCATTGTTTTCTCTCGGTTGCCCGTTTATACCGAAAATGCGAGTTAAAAAAAGTAACGACGAACCGCGTTGAAAAATAAAACGCCGAAACGACCGTGGAAGGTTTAAAAAGAAATCTTGAGCCTTTGTCGCGATCGTTTCGGCATTTTTTTCAACAGTAAACATTCTGGATAAGGGTGTATGATAAATGTTTCTCTATCTGGAATGAGCGTCATGGCTTAGTTGGCAGCGTGACGGATTATCGATCCTTACGGTCCGGGTTCAATCCCCGGTGAACCAACTTTTTTTTTTCTTCATTTTATATTCAGAAAATTTCGAACTTACTCTCGCTTTAGCTATTCTCGCCTGTTCAGGCATTATTTATGATATTTAATTCGTATATGCTTAATATAAAAAAAACAATTCATTGCTTTCGGGGATCGAGCCCGCGTCGTCTACACTTAGAGCCCGCACGCTGATATCTCAACCGCGAGGCTCTTGTGACTGCAAACCTACCTTACGTATACAGTAGAACCTCGATTATCCGAACCAATTGAGACCGAGACTAGTTCGGATAATCAAAAGTTCGGATAATCGAAACGTGGGTTTTTCGGGACGAGATCATCAACAACACCTTTTTACATAAAAACAGAACATAAATATATATTAAAATTTGACATACATATTAACGTTGAAATATATATACATATATATATATATATATATATATATATATATATATATATATATATATATATATATATATATATATATATATACACACACACACACACAGGGTGGCCGGAACATTGACGTCAAAAAATAAAGTTTAGGTCCCTTGTATCGTGGGGTATCCGAATAACCCCCATGCATGTCCCGCGACTTTTCATAGTTTTCGAGTTATACATTTTTTTAAATCTAAAAAAAAAGTAGAAGACTGTCGAGATTTTTTTTTGCAACTGAATCTTTATGAGCAGTACTTTTATGCGTAAAATAATGAGCTTCGTAACTGTGATGAAAGTTATGAAAATGTTGGTCTAAAGTAAAAAAATTTACGTTCGGTAAATTATGACTTTAATTTTCAACTTTAAATTAAAAATCTGAACAGCTGACTTCATGGTTCCTACTTAGGCCCCAAGAATGCGCCAGACTCTGTGCTTTCATAATCATTTAAAAAAAAAGTAGTACTTAAGGGGTTACCCCCACTTGCGATTTTGAAAAAATCGATTTTTTTTTATTGCATTTCTTTTAAGTATAAGTATCTGGGAATATGTCCTGAAAATTTCAAGTCGATCCGAACAAAATTGACTGAGATATGAGCTGTTAAAGAAATAAAATTGAAAACTCGCGCGTGTTGCGATGTGTGGGGCGCGGCAGTTGGCCCGCCTGTGGAAAACATGGGTATTTGCGCCACGTGGCGGTATGCGCGGCGCGCGCAAGCCGGAAATGAAAAGCCGGGTTTTGGAGTACGCGAGCCAGCAAACGAAGGCAAGCTCGCTCTTTCGCTCGAGACGTCGAGGCGTACGGACGTAGTCGAGTCAGAATTATAAAGTAGAATCGGAGTAAAAGATTCGGAAAAATACGCGTACCGGCGGTGAGTGCCGGGTGAGGGAACGCGAGTCGTGAGTAAAGTGAGGAAGAGTCGTCCTCCCTCCGTGATCGTCTAGCTTTAAGAAACTTTTGTTAATATTAATTATAGTTCTATTAATAAAGTAAAAAGAAAGAGAATAAAAAAAAAACATTTCGGAACAAATTTATCCTTTTAACAGAGCGTTGAAAGAGAAGAATCCGTTGTGTAAACGACCGGCTAGTCTGCCGTCTGGCGCGCTCGACCTTCCCTTCGACCTTCAATGCATTGTTCGATAAAAAGGGTCGTATACCTGGCATTCACAACGTTCGTATAATAGACTGGAATTTATAAAAACGTATTTTCGTTGTCTGTTATGGTCTAAACTCGTCAGTGTAGCTCGAAAGTTCGACTATATAAGACGTATATTCCGCTGTTCATAATATTATAAGCGCAGTTTTTATTCATTTTACATTAAAAAATGGATCGAAAAAAAGGTTCGCGACAAACAAGAAGCAGTGATAATTTACGGAAATCTCGACCAAAAAAAAAAGGAAGGGTGTTTTTAACCCCAACCTGGCCGAAACGGAAACTGAAAGTTTCAGCACGTCTGCGAAGAAACTGAAAAATAATATTGATATGACTGTGAATCAAAGTCCTAATATTGAATATCGGATTTTTAACTTTTGGGTTGTGTTTGCTGCTATTTCAAATTTAGTACAGTGCAAAACGTGTAATGGAAATATTACATTTGAAACGGCAAGTGCAAGAGGACTAGGCTTCAAAATCGTTATGAAATGTGACTCATGTGCAGATAATTTGATACCATCTTCTCGTTTTTGGAACATTTGTATGAAATAAATCGTCGATTTATATTCACCATACGAGTTCTCGGCATAGGATTGGCTGAAGCACAAAAATTTTGCGGACTTATGGACATGCCAAGGTTTCTTACCGAGACTACATATTCAATAATTTTGAAAAGTATTTATGAGTCTGTGAAAACATGTGCAGATGTAATATTTAAAAAAGCCGTACGAGAAGAAATTGAAGATACACTTAATGCAGAAGGCGATGCAACTCCTCAATTAACAATTTCCGGAGATGGATCCTGGAGGAAGCGAGGATATACGTCGTTGTTCGGAGTCACATCAGTCATAGGCTACTACAGTGGAAAAGTAATTGATCTTGTGGTAAAAAGTGCGTATTGTAAAATGTGTGAATCGTGGAAACATAAGCTAAATGATGCGGAATACGAAGAATGGTACGAAACACACGAAGATAACTGTAGTGCAAATCACGAAGGCTCCTCGGGAAAAATGGAGGTGGACTACATTATCGAAATCTTCAAGCGTTCAATATAAAAATATAATGTTCTGTACCGTTACTATATTGGAGACGGAGATTCGAAAACGTACACTGGGCTAGTAAATTCTCATCCTTATGACGACGTAGAAGTTATAAAAAAAGAATGCATCGGTCACGTCCAAAAGCGTATGGGATCCCGCCTTCGTAATTTAGTAAAAAAAAAAAAAAACAAAAAGCTTGGTGGTAAAGGACAGCTGACAGGAAAATGTATTGACAAGCTCACTGTGTATTATGGACTTGCTATTCGACGCCATTCTGCTTCTGTTCACGATATGCATGAGGCAATATGGGCGACCTTCGATCATTACAGTTCAACCGATGCAAATCCACACCATGAGAGATGTCCAACCGGTGAAGAATCGTGGTGTTCCAATCAACGAGCTCAGGCGAGAAACGAGGCTTTCCAACACGATTACAAACCACTTCCATCAAATGTATTGATGCCATCAGACCTATATACAACGATCTGAGTAAGGAAACTTTACTCGAAAGATGCGTCGGTGGCTTCAATCAAAATAACAACGAAAGCTTCAACCAACTTATTTGGAAAATCAGCCCAAAAATCGTCTCGAGTGGAGCAATCGTTGTAAATTTAACAGCTTATATTGCCGTTGGACTATTCAACGAAGGTTCAAAATCATTATTATTTTATTTGAACTCAATCGGAGTGAGCTGTGGACACAATGCGCACGAATACGCTGATAAAATGGACGAAGCACGGATTGCACTGGCAGAGAGACGTGCGGCCGAGAGCACTCGTGAAGGACGAATAATACGAAGGCAACACCAAATTTCCGTTTTGCAAGCGGCATCGTCGGCGGAAGAACTTCTGTATGGGCCCGGAATATACGACTCTATGTAAGTTTACAAAAAAAAAAATTTTCTTCGTGTAAACTGAAACTGAAACTTTAAACGCGTTTTTCTCAAAATGGCATTTCTGATGTCGGTGACCAAGATTACTCGAACACTAATGAACCGATCTTCTTGAAATTTTTCAGGCTTATTTAATACATAAAAATGTAGTCTTTAATCGTTCGATTTTTTTCGAAAAAAATGGCCGATTTATAGCAAAAAACGGCCGTTTTTTTTTCGTTAAAATCGAACCATTAACTTTGACTGTCCGCCATTTTGTGAAAAATGAATATTTTTTAAAATCCTTCGATTAAAGACTAGTTTATACTTATATTTGACTAAATCCATCCGCATTTTTTTTTTCAGATGATCCACTTCGCCGCAATGTTGGTCACCGCAAACCGTGTATATAAAAACATTATTTCATTAACGGCCATTTGCCACTAAACAATGTAATATTTTTCAATAAAAAAATTACTGAAAGTTCTTCAAGATGCGTTCTTTAAGATGGTATATTGATCGATTAAAAAAGTTTTGTAGTTTTCTTTTAAAAAATTCATGAAAAAGGCCTTTTTCCGCTACAAGTGGGGGTAACGCCTTAATAGAGCTACTTTGGCTACAATTGACCTTCAAAGACAGCGAGGTGGAAAATCCTTAAAATTAGCCATCTGACTTTAAAACAAAACTGCCCATTTTATCATTCCTAAGATTATTTAGTTTGTTAACTAATCAACAATGACTGCAGGGAAAGCTTCGATTTAAACATGTGGAGGTTTATTTTTTAGTTCAATTTAAGTTTAATGAATTTTGCGCGATCCGTTCATGGGATCAGGTAAAAGAGTTGCGCCCTCGTTTACGCGATCCGTTCTCGTTACGAGAACGGATGGCGCAAAATTCATTAAACTTAAATTAAACTAAAAAAAAATAAACCTCCAAATGTTTAAATGTTAGCTTTCTTGCTGTCATTTTTGGTTAGTTAACAAAATAAATAACCTTAGGAATGATAAAATGGGCAATTTTTTAATTTTAATCAGATGGCTAATTTTAAGAACTTTCCACCTTGCTGTCTTTGAAGGTCAGTTGTAGCCAAAGTAGCCCTATTAAGTACTGATTTTTTAAATGATTATGAAAGCTGAGAGTCTGGCGCATTCTTGAGCCCTAATTAGGAACCATGAAGTCGCCTGTTTAGATTTTTAATTCTAAGTTGTAAATTTAAGTCATAATTTACCGGACGTACATTTTTTACTTCAGACCAACATTTTCATAACATTCATCACAGTTACGAAGCTGATTATTTCATACATAAAAGTACTGCTCATGAAGATTCAGTTGCAAAAAAAAATCTCGACAAAGTCTTTGACTTCTTCTTAGATTTTTTAAAATTGGTCAGGCCGAAAATTCTCAAAAATGCAGAAAAAAATTCATAACTCGAAAACTATGAAAAGTCGCGCGACATACATGGGAGTTATTCGGATACCCCACGATACAAGGGACCTAAATTTCATTTTTGGACGTCAATGTGTGTGTGTGTGTGCGTGTGCGTGTGCGTGTGTGTGTGTGCGCGCGCGCGCGCGCGCGCGTGAATGTGTGTGTGTGTGTGTGTGTGTGCGCGCGCGCGCGCGTGAATGTGTGTGTGTGTGTGTGTGTGTGCGCGTGAATGTGTGTGTGTGTGCGCGTGCGTGCGTGGTGCGTGTGTGTGTGTGTGTGTGCGCGTGCGTGCGTGGTGCGTGTGTGTGTGTTTTAAACACCTGAAAAAAGTCGAATGCCTTTTTAAATATTTTTTTTTATAGAATCGTCCATTTTTAATTGACGAACGGCTGAAACGCGTTTTTGAGCATCTAAGTCTCACAGCCGTTTGAGAAGGAGAAGTTGCGTTGGGTTGCTCTTTGTTGCTCACGGCGGTGGCAGCGAGCAACAATGTATCTTTCACGCCAACGTTCGGATAATTCAGCGTTCGGATAAACTAAGTCATCGTTCGGATAATTGAGGGTTCAGATGATCGAGGTTCGGATAATCGAGGTTCTACTGTACACACTTATCCAATCTTAACAAAAATCGCTGCAGGACCAATTGCACATTGTTTTTATGACCCCAAAGTATTTTTGAAGCCAAAAGAAAACGGTTTTCCAAATTCCTAGAATGGTATTATCCCTTAAAAAAAAGAAATTGATTTTTTGATCGTTGTAAATGTATATCCCCTCTTAAAGACTTAAAAAAAATCTCGTACGTGTTAGTGAAAATCGGCAGAAAATTATTAAGCAACTCGTCCACTTCGTTGATGTTCGCTATTTCGGTGTTCGCTATTTTGGACCATCGCTCGTTTGCGTATCTGAGATCAAAACTTTCGAAGTCTGTATCCTCGATATATGGTTTTTTGCTATAAATGGTATTACCAATATTAGATACTCACATCTTTCTATTTCGGAGATGTGAATTTTCTAGATTGTTTAAATCTGTATTTGTATAACTCAAACTGCAGACAATCTGAATACCCGTTCTCGAATAAATGCGCTCTCACATAAATATTCCTTTGGTGTAATAGCTATTCAATTTCGTTATCGGTCGAAGGATAAAATTTCGAATAATTTACAGCGCGTTATTTTGAGTTTATAATTCTATCATTTCGAAATCTTTGTCGTTCTATATTTGGCCTTTCAAAGTTTTGACCCCCATCCCAATGTGAAATGTGTTTTGAAAAAATGCCGATCGAGAAAGATTCAAAGTTCTCTTTGAGCCTTTGTCGATCGTTTTGCAACTTTTCTTCAACAATTTTTTCAATTAATTTTTTAAGGGGAAAAGTAAAAACTAATTTACGTTTTGGCAGCAACATTAATTTTTTTGTCATATTATCTAAGACTGTTTGGACCAAAACAGGGAACGCATGCTCGTTTTAAGCAAATTCAACGTGCGTCCGGCGGGGCGATCGACTGCGGGTTCGGTCGCGTGGACGTTGGATAAGTTGGAAAAAAGTACCAAAACAATCGAGAAAGAGAAACTTCGAGAAAAAAAAAACGTTCCATCTTTCTTGATCGTTTCGGAATTTTTTTCAACACATTTCATATTGGATACGTGTCTATGCCTAAGGCAGTTTTGCGGTCATGACAGCCTCATGGCTAAGATATCAGCGTCTGAGCTTTGAGTACGGGCTGCGCGGGTTCGATCCCCCCGTAGTAACAATTTTTTTTTGTTAAACATATATGAATTAAATATAATAAATAATGCCTGGACAGGCGAGAGTAGATAAAGCGAGGGTAAGTTCAAAATTTTCTGAATATAAAATGAAGAAAAAATAAAATTCTTTCACCGGGGATTGAACCCGGACCGTAAGCATCGTAATCCGTCACGCTGCCAACTCAGCCACGACCCTCATTGCAGATAGAGAAACATTTATGATACATCCTCATCCATAATGTTTACTGTTGAAAAAAATGCCGAAACGATCGCGGCAAAGGCTCAAGATTTCTTTTTGAACATTCCACGGTCGTTTCGGCGTTTTATTTTTCAACGCGGTTCGTCGTTAATTTTTTCAACCCGCATTTTCGGCATAAATGGGCAACCGAGAGAAAACAATGATCTCGATACATGTTTTTCACTATGAAATTCATTTAATGCATATTCCAATCTGCAGTACGGCCATTCATATATGTCGAGCTCGATCGGTCGGAAAGCGCGATTTGCGAGGGGCAGAGACTTTTCCCCCCCGAGCTCCCCATTCGTGTTCACGCTGACTGCGATACCGACTTGAGCGGTGATCATGGACTCGCGCGGCTACAAGGGAATCTGCAACCTCGACAGAGGCGATGATCACGAAATCATACTCCCGAACTCGCCGCCGCGATTTAGCTCCCTACTACCCTGCTAAAAATGTCCGATTAAATATTATTAACCATCATAGGAATAATGCATAATTCTCATGATATCCTTTCGGACCTATCTCGCTCTCCCTTGGTGGTGCATAAATATTTGTTTGTTTCGAATATAAACCAATGCTCCGTGTTATAAATGTGAAGTTCGTCATTGCTACTTTATGAATGTGAATAGATTTCTATGCGATCCGTTGAATTCCATTAGATGCATACCCTAGAGACGGTTTAGTTGTATATGATTTCTTTGTTATTCAGATACCAAATGAATTCTTTCGTCTTCGTCTCATTGTAGGGCATGATCCTATCGTTTTTGTATCATTACATGCGAATGCATGAAAGGAAACTATACATGCTGTTTTATACGACGTAATACATTCGTGCATATACATTTATAACAAACAACGAAAACAAAACGTACAATCATACATAGCATATACGAATAGATTCACACATATAATCAACATATGTCGTATATCGCAATCCTACGCAATGGGGTGGTATCATTCATTCGCTATTAATTCGGATTGGAGCTCGATATTATAAACTCATCATCATCCGATACGATTCCCATCATAATAATCTGCAGATGTTTATGAAAAACAGGAATCAGAAACACGAACCAAATCTACATGTAATTTACATGTAGTTTACATGTAGAAAACTACATGTAATTTACATGTAGAAAGAGAGAGAGAGAGAGAGAGAGAGAGAGAGAGAGAGAGAGAGAGAGAGAGAGAGTCTCTCTCTCTCTTCTCGCACACAGAAAGGCGAACGAAATCGATTCTAAATTTTTGTAAGCTTTTTCACTCAAAATTATATATCCCATTCGTACTTACCCGAACCCGTACCAATACCATGACGAGCCAAAAAGGAGTGTGTAGGCATGTTTTTACTATTGTGACAAACAAAATTGCCCTCCCGAACCAATTCTAATCTTGATATTAATTTAAAAAATTATATTACCTCAATCTATCAATATTGTTTGAAAATTAATCAAAACCAACTGATATTATTGACATTTGCCTGTTTTTGTATGACCCGTAATGTCTAATTACATTTTCAATGGCATGAAATAGTTGCACTTTATGTAATATCTGGAGATTTTTTAGATAAAATATTGAGAAAAACGTTTCTGGGATTTGGAAATTTTGTGTACATTTCTAAAAACTTGCTTGGTTTTTTTTTATAAAAATGTATGTCACTTCTTTTGTACGTTTTCCATTGAAAAAGTATTAATAATCTAAATAAAACCATTGTTGGAAATAAAATAAAAAATATTTCGAGTTTGATTTGAAATTTGTAGATAGTGAAACGACCGATAATGTTTTCAAGGGAACTTTTCATTACTTGGCGTTTTTTTTACTTGATAAAGTTTTTTAGGGAGTATTATTTATCTCTGAGAAATCTTTGTTTGAGATTTGCAGCTATATTTCTCGCACTTGGGTGGCATGTGGTACTTCTTTTAGTTTGCTTTAACGCCAAAAGAGAGCTGTACCACGTGACATATAAGTGCGAGAGGGATAGCTGAAATTTCAGACAGATTTTTCAGAGCTGAATAATATTCATGGAAAAAGAAAATCGTCAGTCAATTCCACAGGGCATGGCGTTTCCTCTTTTCTAAAACATGTAACCATCCATGAGAAAGCTCTGTCAAAAAATGTATGAGATTATGTTGACCTTGTGCTTTCACGAACTTGAAGGATTGTATATTTGGAATTCACTATCTCCTCAATAAGAAACGTATAAATTTAAAGCATATAGAAACAAAAATTGTTCGCAGTATTGATTTTTTTATTCATATTTTATTTTGCAAGTCCTAGGCAACATTTTTTAAATAAATGTAGAGATTATTTTCAAACTTCAATAAAAATGCCTGTCCCTCAAGCGTCGGTCTGTGTTTGACAGTTCTTATCGGCTTCGTTCCCCGTTTCACCGATGGTATTTTGAAACCACATCATCCAATTGCTGACGCAGTGACCGGTAAAATGATGATCCTGTTTTTGCAGCTGCTCTTGCGATTGTTGTTCCCTATCAGTATTGTTGAATTCATCAAAATTCATCATCGTACGCAATTCGACGAGATTTCGTATCCGATCACCGCCATGTTGCATTCTCAATTCTCTCTTTCTAACTGCATCCTTGAGCAACCTAACGCGACGTTCCTCATCGCTCTCTATAGCCGACCTCGTGAATCTCATTTCTCTTGCCCTAGTCGCATCCTTTTCCAATCTCGATTGTCTATCTTCCTCAGTCTCGTTCGCGTACTGATTCAATCTTGACTCGCGTCTTCTCGACGATTCGCGATTCAAGCGGTTGCGTCTTTCTTCCGGTGTCTCGTTTGCATAAATCGTCAATCTTTTCAATCGACGACGCTCGGCCTCGCGGTCGAGACGTTTTCGTCTCTCGTCCGACGTCTCGTTGTACATTCTGTATTCGCGTTTTCTCGCCGCTTCGTTATCCAATCTTTTTCTACGTTTTTCCGGTGTCTCGAAATACATCGTCGTTTCACGCTGTCTCCGGTCTACCTTCGAAAATCTTTTCTCTCGGCTGTGTACAACTTTGTTCCCTTCTCCGTCATGCACTCTGCTCGCTTTGGCGAACATTGGCGCATGCTTCTTCTCCTCTTTTTTTTCTCCTTCGTCGCGTCAAGCTTCGTCACATTTCGCGACAATGAACCTTCTCTCGAGGTGCCTTTTTCGCGGAATTTTGGAAAATTTTCACCCAAATCTTCTTGACTAACGTTCGGTGACGAGTTGGCAGTGAGATCTTCCGCCTTTTTTTATGCTCAGGATTAATCCGAGTATGCCCTTCGGTATGACGGCCGCACTAACGTGGTTAATATTTTTCGTATTTTTCGCGTTTTTTATGAATATCTCAGGCCTTGTACGTTGGTTCGATTCTTTGTTCAATTGTCCGTCGTGTTTTGCTTCGTTGGGACTCTTTTGTTTCTCAACACCGTCGGCGAGCAAATCCCCAGCTATCCAAACTCGACCTCTGTTCTTATCGCTCCTCAATGGATTGCTCCTGCATTCAATCTTGTAGTCAGCGAGTCTCAGGTCGGCCTGAGATATTTCCATCTGACCCGGAGGCTGACTGTGGTTAGCTCGCTCTGCAATTTTGACCGTGTAGCTAAATTAGTAAGCAAAAAGACACTTGCGATGTCTTTGACATATTAGCATCTGAATTACTGATTGTGTTCGAAAATGGTTTGGTGATCTGCACTGGCAAGTGGTAAAAGTGTATGCTGAGGTAAAAAGTCTAGAGCGGTTCTTTGCTTCAGATTTTTATAGGACATTTTGGGAAGATCAAAAGAAAATTCAATCAGTACATGATCGAAACAACACTGATGCGAGTATTCCCTGCTGCAAAGAACCAATACAAACCAATAAAAAAAGAAATATTATCGGAAAATGATGTGTTCTTATCCTCGGAAACGCTTATGAATTCCGATAGGATTGACGACTTTTTGAAATATGTAATTCTATCGGATTTTGTACGTATCTACGGTGCCCATAGATTACCTATAAAATCCGAAAACGGTTCCGCGTAGCTCAATTTGTAAATGCAGATACCTTTTAAATTTCAATCGTAATTAATCTGCAACAGCAGATTACTTTAAAATGTCCATTACATTCTAACGGAATAAACTTGCACTCACAAACTGGAATTCTATTGGTACTAATCGGCAGAATCCAATTATAGTTCGTATAGGATGTTATATGCTACAATCGAAATTTTACAGCAATCAGTTTGTATGTGACTTTTCAGATAGAAAACTTATCTTTAGCTGTACGGGAATGTATACGTATTCGCAATTATTTTTTGTCTGACCCTACTCGACTTTTCAGGTCGAAAACTTAGCTTTTACTGTAGGAGAATGTATTCGTATTTGGAGATTATTTGATATCCGCACCTTGCATGTACTTGTATTATAAAAGATTCGTCCTCAGAACGTGGGACGGTTTTTTATCAGTAAATACGGTTCTGGTATTTATAAGGGTGGGATCCATTTAATCGTTTGCTATATGGATTCTACAATCCAACAATAATCCTTTGTTATATGAGAATGTATGTGTATCTCTAAATTATTTTTCATCCGCACCTATCGGAGTGTACTAATATTGTAAATGTTTCACTCTCAAGAGGAGGCGTCGGTTTTCATCAGTAAATACGGGCCAATCATTTAACTATGTGAATCGGGTTTTTTCTATGCACATAACTCAGAGTGAGGATTCATTAAATCGGTTAACACTCAGTTACACTGTAGAGGCAGTATTGTGATTTTTTTTAGTTTTCGTATTACTCTTCGGATTAGTCTAGTCTTTGAATTTTTGATTGCATTTCCTAGCATGCACTGGATATTCAGTAGAAACAAAATGTTACGGTAAAAATCTTGACCGTGAAATGTAGCAACAAAAATCTGTGTAAAATTTTAGATAGACAAAGGATATTGGCTTTTCGGAAGTATAGCCACGTACTAGTGTGAACTGCCGTCTCTTTCTATTTTTTTTAACATTTTTCAAAATGCAAAAAATGTAAACAAAATAATGAAAACCGTAAACGCTTTCTGTGTTTTGTGTAACAAAGAGGCTATTTTACGTAAAGCAGACCCGATTCTGAGGCTGAATCTTTTACAATACAAATAAATATATATATATGCACAAATAGACTAGTTTTGTACTTACGTATACATTACCATAGACGCAGATGCCATTTTTTATTGGATATCCATATATAGACCGACCGAAGCATTATCACTCAAGTCTGCATAGGTTGGAAAACACCAATTTAAAACAGATACATGATTCGAACGGGTATAAGTTTGACTCATATTTGCATACAAGCACCCGAGCTTCATTATTAAGCTGAATCTTTGACTGTACGAATAAATGCCGAGATGGGCAGATACATTATAATCTGCATTAACATATGCATTCACATAGACTTAAAGGTCAGTTTTGCATTAGATAATCCATATAGCGCCCTACCTGAAATATTCTATCTCCACCCTGGATAAGTTTCGAAACTCTCATTAAAACATATACAGGTTAAACCCATATTTATCAATAAGATCGTTGAATCTGTATATCCCCATTAAATGTTAATTAGTCAATACCAATTACTGCTGATAAAGTGACATCTGAAATATCTGATTCATTCATATTGAAAATGTACGTTTTTATCGGAAAATGATGTGTTTTTGTCCATGGAATCCCAAATTCTGTCCCATACAAAACTTGGTTCTAATATATCTGTCATTTCTCATAAGGCGACATAAGTACAGTTTCATACATATCAGTTATTGCATCCGAGATATGATAGCTAAAAACCGTGGACTTTCCCGTTTTATGCACATTTGCTTCCAAACGGTCAAGTCCATTTGAAACTTATAAATTTATAACTTGTGGAAATAAAATTAGAAAAATATTCAAATCAAATCCGTAGCTGCTGATAAATGCATGCAACTTGTCGATCAGTGTAAAATGCAGATTTGATGCAGTAGATCGCACATACGTTATTCCCTATAGATTCCATCTTGCTCATAAAAACAATAGAATCTGATACATTCCATATCGGTTTATCCAAATAGAAACCGTATATGCGAACATTCCAATGAGTCCAGATAAAATACGAAAATCCGCTATCCGTGCTGCCAATAGACCAAACATGAATGTATCGGATTTTTATCTCTGGCTACAGGATCCTATCGGTCCTTTGCAACAGGGTTTGAATTGTGTTCAAGTTCTTTGAATTTGTCCAAGACATGCGTAAGAAATATAGTCTTAGTCTGTTAGGGCTCCATAGTCGAACAAGGAATTCTTATAACTTCGGGTCCATCTGTCCATTACAGCCTCACAGTTTCTACAGTTTTAAACGTATATGCATGTTATAAGTCAATGTTTGAGATGTGAATCTCAGTTAATATGCAGCATAATCTTGAAAATAAAATTTTTCGTATTTTACGTTTATATGTCAAATAGATGCCATATGTCTTTTTTGTTCACCCCATTGAGGGGGTGGTCATTGGACAGGATTAAAAAATGGAATTAAGATTCTATTTGTCATTTTTTCCGTTTCAAGCCGTGTTTGCAAAATATCGAGCATTAAAGTGATGTGCCTCCTAAGGCTAATGTAAAAGCCCCCTTCCCCCTTGCCATCACCCACTAATTTTTTCAACTGTTGGTGTAAAAAATGTGAAAAAATTCTAGTTGCTAGCATTTGATTAGGAACGGAGGTTTCTCACAGTTTCTACTGTGCCTCAGTGTTGAAAATAAAAAAATTTGTATTTTTCCGTTATGCGTAAAATATATGCAATATTTGTTTGTGCTCACCCCATCGAGCGGATGGGCATTGGACAGGATTTAAAAAAAAATGACATTAAGATTCCAATTGCCATCTTTTGCTTCAAGTCATGTTTGTGAAATATCCAGCTTTAGAGTGATATGAAAGCCCCATTCCCCCTTCCACATCCCTCTAATTCTTGCAACGGTTGATGTAAAAAATCTGAAAAATTCTAGTTGCTAGCATTTCATTAGGAAATGAGGTTTCTCATAGTTTCTACTCATCTCCACATAGAAGGATTAACTATTAAAATGATTTCGGTCAGGTACCATCAACAAATTCCAAATGTTGTGTGTTCGAAGCCTTGGTAATAAAATATAAAACATCAAACAAAAGGTCCCCTACCCTCCTTTGCGCTGCCTGCACCACAAGGATATCATAAGTGTGTTTTATATAGGAAATAAGTATCCAATAAATTATAGTGGCATGATGTATACAATAATGATAACTACATATTAGCCAAACATTCAATTTGAAAATGCTCGCATAAACAAATAAGTACGGAACGTAACTTTTAGCATCCCTGTCATTTTGGTCAACCGGTTGTAAAAGACAGTTGAGTCAACGTAAAAGTTCAACGGTTGAATTTGGACAGCGTCTCAACTGTTCATCTTTGAAAGTCGACCATCTGCGTTTTCTGTGGATAGTTGACTAGACGGTTGACTGGATGGTTGGACTCGGTGGTTGATTGGATGGTTGACTCGACGGTTAATTGGATGGTTGACTCAACGCAATATATTTAATGATTAATCAAATTATACTGTCTTGATAATTAAACTCATGATTCGTGGAGAATTGAGTAATCAAACACAGGGGGGGGGGGGCAGAGAATATCCGCAGCAGATTGTGCGACGGAGTGAGACAACCATCCAGCAAGAACAAAATGGCCGCGGTTAAACAACCGTTGAATCAACCATTAGGATTTTTTTTACGGTCGACTTTATAGTTGTAAAGCTGTCCAAATTCATCCGTTGATATTTTCGGTTGACTTTGCAGTTGCCAAAATTGCTAGGGATGTTGCGACATACACTCTGTAGGCTGTTATACTCAATTGGTGAATATTATGAATTTATCTTAAGCGGTCTGCAGAAGGTTGACATTTTTAGAGTAAAATTCTTTATTTACCATATAGTTAGATAGCCCAAGGTCTTGAATACAATTCGCAACAAAGATTTTGTAAAAACTCCAAAAATTGACAGAGCTGTGAGAATTTTTGGAAAGGGTCCGATTGGCAAGTGCCCTACAGCAAACTGCCCAGTAACCTTTCCTTTTTGTGTTTTGCAGTTCAGACCGAACATAGTTTATGACATTTTGTATCATATGATTTGATGAGTTTTTGATATGTTTATCCGTTTGTTATAACAAACGATTAAAGTTGTTTTTTTTAATCGAACTTTTTTTCTACATCTTGCCATTTTCATTATTCTCATAATTCAAAAAAATATCCGTTCATATGAAACTTTTATTATAATACTAAAAGTCCTCTTCTTTGCATTTAAGATAACCCTAGCTGCCAGAAACACCTATACCGATTGGTCATGCACCAGCAGCGACACTTTCTTCACATTATAATTTTATTGTTTATCGATATTTGTCAATAGAAGAAATCAAACTCGCCAAAACTACGTATTAATCAGCGTACAATCCCAGCCTCGTTATCCGATTATGCTCATTAGGAAAAATATGGAAATTTTTTTTTTGTACTCCACGCTTGTGCCTATCTTTCTTTCATCACATGGAATTTTTGGTGACAAGATTGGACAATAAAAATACTATACAGCAGCATAAAATGTATAAAACTTTCTGTATCAAAAAGCTACGGTAAAAAGTGTAGAAAAAATAATACGCAGAAAATCAGAACAGAACGCAAGAGGGGCTATCTCTCGCGTTGAAAAGCGAAACAAAAAAGATTTTCACGATAATTTATTGATTACAAACGTAAAATTTCACCGATGACTGATCGTTAGAACGAAGGATGGTGAGAAATGTTCACCTGCTTGTCGTCTGCTACGGTGACAGCTAATTGTATCGAGCTGTCATTTCAATTTTTTAAGTCGACACGTTATTGATGTTACCGTTATGTCATTCTGCATTGTCGAATTTCTTTCGCAGTAATTAACTTTTATTCGTTAGCTCCGCATTTTCGATGATACGACTATATCTGTCAAACCCGACAATTCACAACCAAAGCGTTTACTAGAGCGAGTCGATTGAGTTTATCAATTTTTCTTTTTCTACAGCGTGATGTAGTGGCGCTGGGTGCTGCGCCCTAGCATGGAGACTAAGTATGTAAGACCGTGGACTAAACCAAAGACAGAGATTAGTAGGGACATGGAGACTAGAGTAAAGGAGTGGACACAGCGTGCTTTAGAAGTGGACACGAAATCGGTACTTCTTGTGGCGGCGCTGCGGTCGAACTCGTCGGAATCATATATATATTCATGTAAATCAAAGATTTACTGCTAACCTTTCGACTGCTCCAAAGAACAGAATATCTGTTCTTTGACTGCTCTCAACAATGCGTCGTGGTGGTGAATTGAACATGCTGATACATATCAAGTAATGTTGGGGTATATTGACTTTATAGAGATCAATGCAGCTAATTGTAATGAATGATCCCGAGTAAAAATGAATATATATAAACATATATAATTGTATATTATTTGATCATATACAATTGTATACAAAAATTGGCCCGATAGAATTTTATATATTTGTATATAAACGTATACAATTGTATACGTTTATATACAAATATATAAAATTCTATCGGGCCAATTTTTGTATACAATTATATATAATTATATATTCATTTTTACTCGGGTATATTGAATTATATATAACTGCATATGATATTATATCTAATTATATAAACTCCGTATCAAAATAGTATCTCCATATATCATTATATACAGAACTATATATAATTTAATCAAATCAAATTTGATGGAAGTACATTTATATCGGATTATATATACGAATGTATAGAGTTATATACAATTATATATAAACCTATATATAAATATATATGATTGTATATCATTTTTATATAATTGTATCTAAGTATTAGGTGTACAAATAAGTTTTAGGACACTTCGATTTTGTATCATAACAGCTATTCTAAATTAATTCAAAGGTCCCGCTCACTTATCATAGATGGCGCTTGATATGTAGTATCGAAACGTAAAGGAGTCATAAACATAACCTATAAATTCTGTAAATTAAACATGCAGACCGATAAGCTATTTATTAGACACTGCATTCGCTATGAATTCCATCAAGGAAAAAGTGTCAGGAAAGCGTGTGAATCGATATGTTCTGTTCTTGGAGACAACATTGTATCTAAAAGTACATGTGAGTATTGGTATAAGCGATTCAAAGAAGGTGATTTCGACGTTAGTGACCGTGAACGCACGGGGCCTCCTGTAAAGGTGGACGATCAGGAACTGCAAGCGTTGCTGGATGAAAACTCTTGTCAGACGGAGAAACAACTTTCGGAACAGCTTGGAGTAACTCAACAAACTGTTTCTTATCGTTTAAAAGCAATGGGTAAGATTCGAAAAGGAACAAAGTGTCTTTACAGCAAGCAACATAGAAAGTCTTTCTTGTGGAAAATTGTGACCGGCGATGAAAAGTGGATTTATTTTGATAATCCGAAACGCAAATATCATTGGGTTGACCCCGGCGAGCCGACAACATCCACGCCAAAGCGCAATGTTCATTGTAACTAAGTCATGCTGTGCATATGGTGGGATATGAAAAGCGAACTGTATTATGAACTTCTCAAACCTGGTCAAACAGTTACTACCGATCGCTATTGTCATCAATTGATGCAAGTGAATCAAGAAATTGAGAAGAAACGTCCATTTTCTGGTAAAGGAAAACGTCCAGTAAAACTGCACCATGACAACGCGCGGCCTCATGTGGGTAAACCGGTCAAGGATACGTTACTAGCGCTTGGATGGGAAGCTGTACCACACCCGGCGTATTCACCAGACTTAGCCCCATCCGATTATCATTTATTCCGGAAAATGCAGAACGATTTGTCTGACGTGCGATTCAAAACATTTGAAGAAGTGGCAAAATGGGTCGCTAAATTTCTCACCTCGCAAGACGAAAGTTTCTTTGCGAAAGGCATCCGCGAGTTACCTGAGAGATGGCTGAAGGTCATTCAGTGCGATGGAGATTACTTCGATGAATAACTGTGTTTTACTTCTTTTTTAATAAATCTTGAATTTTTTGAAAACTGTCCTAAAACTTATTTGTACACCTAATATATACACTCATTTTTACTCGGGATATTAAGCGGTGAATCAACCGAACAAGCTGGCAAGCCTATTTAAACTCCATTCGTTGCAATAACTTAAATATTGAAAATCTACTTTATGCTTGTAATAATGTCGTGGCTAAGGTGGTTAGGTCTTCATCTTCTACTGGGGCAAGCTGCGTTCAACACGCAACAAATTAAATTTTTTTTTTTATTGTTATCTAATAAAGTTTAAATTGTTCGTATTAATTACATTATTGTAGTGTATTTATATTTTTTAAATATGTATATATAAATAAATAAAAATAAAAATAGAATTCTTATTTATTCTATAGCCCACATTATTCAACATTAAAAGAAAAAAAACATTGTTTTTACATGTATGTTGTATTAAAATGAATAGGTGTTGATATTGTTGGAAAGTTGAGTTTGTCGGACTCGTATCTCCCGCGCCTGCGAGCGCCAATGAGACGAGTGGAGCGCTAGTGTAGCGCAGCGAGGCGGATGTTACTTGAGGCGATTCAGTTCCTGTCGACGTGTCTCTTCGAGGAGCACGTTTTTCTTTTGTATAAACTAAGAAAAAGTTATTGTACTTTTATTTCATAGAAATAAATTGGCTCGAGACTTATATTATTGTGACAGAAAAACACCTTCCTTCTCGTCCTGAAATAACCAACAGGTTATGGGCCCAGGCGTTTTGAGAGAAAAGGTGGAACTGCAATAATAATTCGTCGAGGAGTTCGGCAACAGGTCGGTCATACCGCGTGGCGCGTGGCAGCCATTGTGCGCGTGGCTTTTTCGAGTACAAAAATTGTTTAGTACGGCTTATCGAAACAAGTGTGCGCGGTGGAGACGGTGAAACAATGTCGAACGACGTTTCGGTGAGACATGTCGAGAAATTAGATGGAACGAATTTCATGACGTGGAAATTCGAGATGCTTTCGTTGTTCCGGGCAGCGCGAGTGCACAATGTCGTGAACGGCACGGAGGTGTTGACGGGGGACGTGACGATGGCGGCGAGGAACGCGTGGGAGGAAAAGGACGCGAGTGCGAAAGTACTGATCTCGACGACCCTCGAGAGATCGCAAAAGATATCTCTAATTACCTGTCAAACCTCGAAGGAAATGTGGGACGCGCTGTGTAGTCAGTACGAGCAAAAGTCGGCCTCGAGCAAGTTGCTTCTGTTAAAGAAGTTTCAAGCTTTTAAAATGGAACCGGGAGACACGGTGGTGCAGTATGTGTCGAAAATTAAAAATTTGGCACTACAGCTGAAAGAAGTCGGTCGAGAGATGCCTGATGACATCGTGATGGCGACGATTCTTTCCGGATTACCACCGAGTTATGCTGGGTTCCAGTCGTCGTGGGACAACGTCGACGAAGAAAAGCAAACGGTCGGAAGGCTAACAGGACGACTTGTGAACGAGGAAGCGCGACACGGGTCGAGCGCTGAAGCTATCGAAGTGTTAGCGGTGACAAAAAACAGTGGTGCAAAGAAAAAAACGGTGAACGCGAAACAAAAGGACAAAAAGGACCTGAAAGACATAAAATGTTTCAAGTGTCACGAAAAAGGACACTACGCGCGCGAGTGTCCACAAAAGAAAAAGAGTGCGGGTGACAAAGAGAAGGATGGAGGCAGTGCGGGTAAATATGTGCTGGTGGCCTCGGTGAAAGAGGGGGGGTCGACGATGTCGGAACGGCATGTCGGTATCTCGACCGAGCAGGTGAAGCAGCTATTCGTAGTCGATAAGGCAGATGCCTGGATTGGTGACAGTGGTGCCTCGCGGCACATCTCCCATCGGCGCGAGTGGTTCCAGTCTCTCCGCACGGGCGTTGGCGGCACGGTGGTACGCGGTACCGACGTCGAGTGCAAGATAGAGGGAGAGGGGAGCATCAATCTCGAGGCGCTTGTCGATGGTCGGTGGAAGCACGTGCTTGTCGAAAAAGTGTTATATGTTCCGGAGATAAAGAAAAATCTACTCTCTATGGGCGCCTGCGCAAAGAAAGGCTGTTTCATCGGAATTGACATTTATTGTGAAGGCAAAACCATCGCAATGGTGTCACCTGTGCTTCCTCGCCTCTAGGGCATACGCTACGGGCTTCTATCTAACTTTCATGTCGAGAACTACGTCCAAGACACCGGGCGATGCGAAAAATCCTTTGATCATCGCTGGTCGAAAAGCGATCAGAGCAGTTTCGTTACATCGCAATCCGTCGTCCCTCCGGGAGAACCATTACGGCAGCTCTCCAAGCGGGAGCGACAAGATTCCAATGCATCCGCGGGGAACCTCGGGAAGGCCTGCTCCTGTGCCCCGCCTGGACACGACCCAGAAAAAGGAAGGAGTCTGAAGGAAGTGGGAAGGAGAAAAGGAGGCGGGAACATTCGCCACTCCATCACGAGCTTGCCTAGTCCCCTGAGGTGTGGAGTTGGTATCTAATGCTTACTCCGAGGCATGTTACCGATCCGCAAACCAGCCACTGGCCGGCGTGCGAAACGGTCATCACCCCCTCATCTGGGAGGCTGAATATGGTAGGATATGCGGTATGCACGACCGCTCAGGCAGGAAAAAGGAAATTGGATCGGGCAAGGATGCCTCTTCCAATCCAACTGGGAGGGACCCACACGTCGAAGCGCAGGCCGCCAGCCAGAACAACACCAGTCGATCTTGCCTTGGCGTTCGTCATGCGATTGCCACCCTTTTCTCTCAGGTTCAGCATGCGGGCCCTTGGGCCCGCTCTGAGATTCGAATTTCTTCATCTGGGGATAGCCCATCGACCATAGGGCGGCAATCTCTGTTTTGGCATTCATCATATTAAATATGAAATGATCGCTCGCGTGTCCGCCGGCGAACTCGCCGCAGCGCGAGTCCTCCTACGCCAGTTATTTAAAGACGCACATGACCACTCCAAACAGACAGGAGACCCGGGACACATTTGGCCGTAACACGCAGCCGCATCCCAGGGGCCCCACATGCCCGAATAGAGATAGCCCAGAGTCCCCGAGACTCACATGACCGCCTCGATGAGGCAGCCCAGAGTCCCATTCGGCCGAAGCCTCACATGGCTACACTAGGTAGCCCAGAGTCTCCAAGACTCACACTATCGCGCAAGGTGGCCCAGAACCCCGAGAACTTGTACCTCCGCAAGCAGCGACACAAACTCCCCGAGGTGCACATGACCACACAAGCCGATCGGAGTCCCCAAATGTAGGCTTGGAAAGAGGCCCGCCGGTGCTAACTTTGCTACTTCCCAAGGGAAGTACCCGGTGACCACCACAAGGAGGTATAACACCGACTTGAATGCCAGAGGCTATGTATTCGCTTGGCACCCCAGTAGTTAGTCCGTTGACCATCTCACCCGCGCGCATTGCTTGGCAAGCACGCAAACCATCGGACGCACTGCCCGAGAGCAGCACGAACCGAAAAATCGACGAACATTGCTTCGCAATGCCGAAGATATTAGATCGTTCAACGTCTCGCCCGCAGGAACAAGTCCTGCCCTTTTGGGACGAGGGTTTCCCTTAAGCTAGGCTTAAGGGGGGCCCCCTATCTACAGGTCACCCATCGGAATTGACAATGAATTCGTGACTCTGTCAGTAAATGACGATGTTGTGATGACCGGAGTGAATCAGGGTAACGAAATCTATCGTATGCTTGTTCGCGTAGTGACGTCAGAGGAAGTCAACGTGTCATCGGCCGATTTGAAAACGTGGCACGAGCGTTTAGGTCATGTCGGGGCGCGCGCACTCGAGGACATGGTGAAGAACGAGCTCGTGACAGGCGTAAAGGTAAAGAATGCGAGGAAGTTTTTCTGTGAGCCTTGCCAACTCGGAAAGGCGCATCAACAACCGTTCAAAGAAAAGTCAAGTCCGCGAGAATTGAAGCCGGGTGAGTGCGTGCATACTGACGTGTGCGGGCCGATTCAAGTGAAGTCACAGGGAGGCGCGAGTTATTTTGTGACATTCATAGACGAAGCGTCGAGTTTTTGTCATGTCTATTTTCTCAAACACAAAAACGAAGTGTTTGAGAAGTTTAAGATCTACGATCAACTCGTCGAGAATAAGTTCGGGTCAAGGCTGAAGAAGGTAAGATCTGATAACGGGGGCGAATACAAGAATAAAAGTTTCGCAACGTATCTCGAAAGACGAGGAATTAACATGGAGAATTCGGCGCCGCACACACCCCAACAGAACGGGAAGGCCGAGAGGGCGAATCGGACCATTTTCGAAAGTGCTAGGACGATGTTACGAGCAAAAGAACTTCCGAAGCTGTTGTGGGCTGAAGCGGTCAACACCGCCGTGTATGTGCTGAATCGGACGACGCACTCAAGCAGAAAAAGGATAAAAACGGCGTACGAAGAGTGGAGCGGAAGGAAGCCAGAGCTGGGCCATGTACGAGTTTTCGGGTCGACGGCGTACGCGTACATCCCCAAACAATTTCGAAGAAAGCTTGATGATAAAGCCAGGAAGTTGTTGCTCGTAGGGTACCAGGACGAATCCGCGAACTATCGTCTATATGATCCGGTGAAGAGGACGATGGTGGTTTCTCGTGATGTCGTGTTCAACGAGACCGGAGCTGGTGAAGGTGCGAGCCAGGATAGCTCTGAAGAAGAGGGGCTGAACGAAAAACGAGAGCGCGATGTTATTGTTATTCCGGACGAGTCAGACGAAGAAGTTGAGCAAGACGACGCAGTACCACAACGTCAGGAAGAGAGGAACGGGGAAGTCGACGAGCAACGCGTGGAAGAAGACAACGAGCCGCGCGAGCAGCCACCTGGGCGACAACTTCGAGATCGTCGACTGATTAATCCACCAAACAGGTATCTGTACGAGATAGATTTTGTTGAGTACAGGGCGCCAGAGACGTTCCAGGAAGCTGTGACTGGACCTGATGGGGCAAAATGGTCGGACGCCATAAATCAGGAGCTTCAAGCGCACGAGGATAATGGAACGTAGACGGTCGTTGGAAAGAGACCTGGAGACAAGCTGATAGACTCAAAGTGGGTCTTCAAGGTCATACAGGGGTCGACAACGGGTGAGTGTCATTACAAGGCTCGTCTCTGCGCACGAGGTTTTCTACAGCGAAAAGGCGTGGATTACAACGAGACGTTCGCACCAGTGATTCGGTATGATTCTCTTCGGGCGTTCCTGGCTAAGACAACGCAGGAAGACTACGAGTTGGCGCAATTTGACGTGTGCACGGCCTTCTTGTATGGAGAACTCGAGGAGGACGTCCTGATGAAAGTGCCGGAAGGTCTTGTCGTCGGAAACAGTTCGGGTGTGGACAAAAGTTACGTGTGCAAGCTAAACAAATCACTATATGGTTTGAAACAGTCACCCAGGTGCTGGAACCTTAAGTTTAGCGAGTTCCTAACAAAATTCGATTTCATTGAGGGTGATGCGGACCACTCTATTTTTAAGGGGTTTGTCTGTGGCGAGGATGTTTTTCTTGCATTATTCGTGGACGATGGCCTCGTAGCCGCGAAGTCTGATCGGGTGTTGAATGCAGTGTTAGAACATCTGAAGAGTGCGTTTCGGATAACTGTAGGAGATGCGTCGCGTTTTGTAGGTGTACAGATCGAACGGAATCGTGTCGAGAAAACGATGTGTATTCATCAATCGGAGTATGCTGAGAAAATTTTAACAAAATTTGGTATGATTGACGCGACAAAGTTGTCTGTACCCGCGGATCCAAATGTCGTGCTGTATCCTGCAGAAGACGAAAGCGAGTGCGAGAATGTACCGTATCGCGAAGCGGTAGGCTCTCTGATGTTTCTGGCCGTTGTCTCGCGACCGGACATTGCGTTTGCGGTTAATGAGGTGTCGAAATATTTAAACAAACATAGTCGCGCACACTGGATAGCAGTGAAGCGAATTTTCGCGTATCTAGCCAGAACGAGAGACTTTGGAATACACTACAAGAGCGGGGGCGACGAATCGGAGCTTGTCGGTTACTGTGACTCGGATTTTGCAGGAGACGTTGAAACGCGTCGGTCGACGACCGGATACGCGTTCATGTTCGCGAACGGGGTGATCTCATGGTCAAGCCAGCGACAGAAGCTTGTAACGTTAAGCACAACGGAGGCTGAGTATGTGGCGGCTACGACTGCTGCTCGTGAGGCTGTGTGGCTGCGTAGGTTGTTCGAAGAGCTCGGGGAACCCTGTGATAAACCGTCTGTGATATGGGTCGATAATCAAAGTGCGATAAAGCTTACGAAGAACCCCGAATTCCACAAGCGAACTAAACACATAGATGTAAAGTTTCACTATTTACGTGAGAAAATTGCTAGTCGCGATATTGAAGTCAAGTATGTAGCAACGAAATACCAAAAAGCGGGCATATTTACGAAAGCGTTACCGAGAGTGCAATTTGACATGCTGTGTGAAATGTTGTCGATAGCGAGTGCTCAAACGGTGAGTGTGTTGGAAAGTTGAGTTTGTCGGACTCGTATCTCCCGCGCCTGCGAGCGCCAATGAGACGAGTGGAGCGCTAGTGTAGCGCAGCGAGGCGGATGTTACTTGAGGCGATTCAGTTCCTGTCGACGTGTCTCTTCGAGGAGCACGTTTTTCTTTTGTATAAACTAAGAAAAAGTTATTGTACTTTTATTTCATAGAAATAAATTGGCTCGGGACTTATATTATTGTGACAGAAAAACACCTTCCTTCTCGTCCTGAAATAACCAACAGATATTTCATAACTTGATTTTCGTGTACAATTGTAATGGATTGTATGTAGAAAACATTCATGCTTATGTACATATTTGTGAATTGTAAACTCAATTAAGAAAACGATGAAGAATAATGTATTGAGCATCTGATCTGTATGTAGATCGTCAGAAACTTAGACTATGCGGTATTTGATCATTACGAAACAAATGTTGTTGGCTGTGAAAATGTATTACATAAATTAAACAAAAATATTTTACGTAAGGGGGCGGTAATAAATAAAACATCCGTTGTAAAAAACGAATGAAGTGGTATCATTTGATCACCGTAATTGAACACTTATTATTGCTCGCTGTATGCCGGAAGACATGTATGCTGCATATATATATATATATATATGTACATATGTTTATAATGAAATAAAAAAAGATATATGTATAATAAAATATACAAACGAAACAACCCGTTTTCAACACGGTCGTAGTAATTCTTGGTGAACGTGGCATAAAAGTAATGTTATTTTCTTTCGTTTATTTTTACATTAATGAAACGCTTTTTAAAGTAATGAAAATCTGAAGTAAGTGTTTCATTGACGTTGATTCGCTCTGATAAAATTCGTCACGCAGACATGTTTTAGGTCGGTTTTCAGCATACTTTTAACTTAATTAATACTTGCCTACAATTTGTCGAAAATGTAATGTTAAAAAGAATATTTGTCCCTATTAGTGAGGTAAATACAAAATCATTTGAAAGTTACGCGATGAGAAATCCTTTTGGTGAATGAAGAATAGCTCATTCGGAGCAGATTTGAATTTTATAAAATAATAACCATCGTCGTATAAATTGGAGAGAATGAATAAGGTCCGTAATTACTGTTTGTTCGAACGATATCCATTTGTAAATTCGCAGACGTACATTTGCGGTATTGACGATAAACAATGGACGGAAAATTGATAGTCTGGTTAAATTTAAAAAAAACATCAGGCAATTCAACATGACCAATATTGCATCGTTACATTTTATGCAAAACGTTTCAATGTGTAAGTTGCTCTTGGGACGCGAATTACTAAAAAAGAAACCGTGGTAACTTCTTGACCCAAAACGTGGCTGTTCGAAATCCTGGCTATGCCTACAACGAAGACCGTCCACATTGGTGTCCCAGGTTGCCTCGATCTCTCGGAGAAGATTTCTCAGCTGCGTCATGGTGCTGGCTAGTGATCGTTTTCGCGTACTGTCTTCCATTGAGCCATAAGATTGTCGGAGTATTGGAAACTTCTGTGAATTATAATACTTGATTTAATTAAGTGCAATTGAACACTCAACTTGAGCGATCTGCAAGATTATTTAACTCTCTGTTTACCGTCTTCATCGTCTGTGTCGGAATTTCGACACTCGATCATCATCCCAGTTAGATCTTGAGGCTTCCCAGGCGTTCTGACCAGCGGTGTTCTTGATTTTCGGTTCCTCACCGAGGCCAAACCTTTCGATGCAACCGGACGATCGTCTTATCCATCTGATAATAAGGTAGCGTGTCGCTGCAAATTATATCCTGGCTAAGAAGTTGCTTGACCAGTCGGAGATGCCCCTGCGACCGAGGCTCGCTGTATTCTCGCCATCCTCGCTCCGATGTCTGTTGTGATGTTGACGATTACCTGTAACAATAGAAACATAACAAAGCCTGTATTGCAGAATTATCTTTATAAGTACAAATTTAACCGCGAAACTCAGTGCACTTCAGCGAAAATAGTCATTTTTTTTGTAAAAATGAAAGAAATCATCAAACAATTCTGAACAAGTTTGGGGGCATTAATTCAGTAATTTTAAGCATTTTATATTCTTAAAATTTTTCCGTAATAGTGCATTATTTGGAAGAAATTTTTTTTGGCAGGTGACAGTAGTATCCAATTATAGAACACATTCATGAATTTCATTTTTTTAAATAATGCACTGTTACGAAAAAATATGTAGAATACAGAATTCTTCAAATCACTTGAAGAATGCGCCCAATTTTTTCCGAATTTTTGGAGCATTTCTGTAAATTAAAAAAAAAATGAACTATTTTCAAAGTCAAAAAAAGCTCACAATGATTTCGAAAAATTGAAGTGTATTTTTCGAGTGATCCTAAGAAATTTTCCGAAAAAGTGCATCATTTTGTAATTAAAAATTGATGAATGTTTCTCCAAAATTTGTGAAGTCTGGGTGCCATTTTCAATACCATTTTCAGTACCATTTTCAATACGGCACTGCAGGCCGAAAACCCCTTCAAAACTCGATTTGAAATAAAATAAGGTTTGAAAAAATCAGGTTTTTTTCTATTCAAACAGCTGTTTTCCATAACATTAATTTTTTAGCACAATTATTATGGACACTAGCAAAAAGAGCTCATGTTGAAGTATAAAACTGTTGTCGTTTTTAATTTTTCTAATGCCACTACTATCAATCCATCAATAGAGTTTTATTTGCATAACTTTTTAAAAGTTTTTTACAAAACTTATACAATGTCAGACAATATATGTTTAACAAATCTTATAATCTCTCAGTCTCTCATTCCAAACTCCTTTTACTCCACACTCCCTCAATCTCCCTGAAATATGCACAAATCCTTTTCTGTATTTTACCTCCCAACATATTTATTACTTCCCCAAAAATCGCCACTTCATCAATTCCTTCCACCTCACCTTCAAATAATTGCGACGTCTAATACAGCTTAGCATTTTTCCGACACCGTTTGGTTTTGATACGACTCTCATTTTGGTTGGCGTTGTACGAGTTGGTCAAGAAGAAAGCTCTCATGACTATGTAAAAGTCAACGATCTTTTGCGTGCAACTCATATAGTGATCGGCACAACCAACCATAGGCAGGTTTTGTATTGACGAAACTCTCCGGAGAATAGTTTGGATCGTATCGACGTGTATACCAAACTTGGCGGTAACGTCCAATACAGCTGATTCCAGGAACGGTTAGTTGGACCAAGGGCTCATTGGGCCGAATCAACCCTCCAAACTTCTCCAAGAGATCGATTGCGGCGTGGGTTGGATCGCTGACGGCTACATCCGTGGACTTCAGAGATGCGATGCAGTCGTGGCACTTCAGTTTCTTCGTCATCGATCGGACAACGAAACCAGCGATGTAGCATTGCACCTCTGCACTAGTACGGGTAACGTCATAAGTATGGTCGTGCGTGCCGTCTTTCCACGTGCTAAAATCCATCGACCGTATGGCCTCGTAATTATGATCCTGCTGGTAACTTTCCGTAGGGACTTCCTCGACGGGTACTTGTTCCAGCATGCTATCAATGGATTTCAGCCATTCAGTACGGGGTGTCGATGCAGTGGCCAACGAATCTGTGGTCTGCATTAATGCTTCCAGCAGCTCCGATCCTTCGACATTACTTCCTCTTGGAGGCTTCACTAACGAATAAGAGCATAAAAATCGGAAGAGCTGGGCGAAGAATTGAGGGTCTGGATGGTTGTTGCTACCACCAGCACTGCGCATCATACCGAAGAACCTCTGAAACAATCGTAGTTTTATGAATCTCATTGCATTATGTTTAACAGAGAAAAATATATCAATGAATAGCAACACAACTGTTCTGAATTGAGAAAAAAAGTAAGCAGAACAACAAATGCGATAAAATACTGGGTCTTATAATACAAAAAGCAAAATAATAGTGAAAGTAAAGAAATTCAACATACTTCCAAGGCATCTTGGTTCAAACGTGCGGTCATCGAGTACTCAAATAAGACTCTGAGTGCAAAGCGTCTAGGATATCGAGGGTTCCTCCTAGGGTCACTTTCAAGCCCTTAAGGGTACTTGACGATATGGGCAACTCTTTCCACGGTACTGAAGACTCTCACTTATTCAAGTACGTCAGGAAACTTGAAACGGCCTAGTTATAGCAGGAATGAATAGGAAAATGATTGCTATGCGTTTAAAGAAGCACTATAATCATGTGAAGGGGTGATTGTTTCAGAAATGAAAATGGAACATAAATGTAAGTAGGTGCACGGGAAAAATGTACAAAATATTGCAGAAACAGGCATGAGAAAACGTATAAAATACAAATCAATGTTTGGTTCTCAAAAGCACATAACAAAATTGAGAACCATCACGTACAAGGACTGCAAATAAAATTTCGGAGTTAGCTGACATCGTGCAAGGAGAAGAAGGAAATGAAGGGTCCAAATCACCGTGATCATGAGTAATGACAAGTTGCATTATTCTAACACCAACTCTCTCTAGAAGTTATTACCAGCCTGAAAGATTCGCTGATAGTGTGCAACGGTCCTCCAAAAAAAAAAGAACAAGTTTATCGGCACGACAATTTATTGAAGTATTCCTGTGAAATTGAACGAATTGCGATAACGGTAAATCCAACGTTCATCATCCGAATTATCCTTAAGGTTTATAGGTGAACCTGCGAAAAGCTGAAAACAGTAAAATGTTACTTGGTATTAATAACACTATTACTGGCAGTACGAGAAAGATTGATCGTAATCTTTATCACGTCGCAAGCAATATAAATTAATTTTATCATTTCAACAAATTATTTCAAGCAAGCCACTTGAAGGATTTACTTGCGTCATTTTCATAATAGGAGGTATGAAGTATAAACAAAATCATTCGATAACATTTTCCTAAACAATTTTGTGAAACTTTACGTGAATTTTTTTGAGCTGAATTGTAATGTGTAAGAAATTGAATAAGGTTCCACCATCCAGCAATCGAAATATTCAATGTTGAGGACCACGAATTTTACATGAGATCCTATGAAAAGTTACAAACTGTTGAGATTATCGAAGGGAAAGAGAGACGATAGGGTTACAGAGAAAGATAACTGTTTAATATGTATAAGTACGCTTTATTAGTTTTGTGTTAACAAAGGACTTCTTATTGCACACGTCTCGTGGGCAACGGTCACGGACCAACTGACGAAAAATTGCCGGTAACGCAAGTAGTGCGCTCCGGCGCCTTAACACTAAGTTTTGCTCACACATGCGCAGTGAGCCTATCGACGTGCGATAACTTTACTTCTCAACACTCCCGCCGTTTGAGTGCGTCGAGGACCCTATGCCTAAATCGTTACATAGATGCTGAAATTGTCTCTTTGGAAGTGCTTTGGTAAATATATCAGCTAGCTGCTGATCAGTAGGAACATATTCTACAGATATTTCCCCACTCTCCACAGTTTCGCGAACATAGTGATGCTTAATGTCTATATGCTTGGTTCGCTTGTGGAACTCCGGATATTTTATTAATCGGATTGCACTTTGATGGTCTACTCGCAAAACTGTCGCAGTTTCCGGATGACACCCAAGATCGTTTAACAATTTCCTCAGCCAAATGGCCTCTTTCGCAGCCGCTGCTGCCGCGACGTACTCAGCCTCCGTTGTGCTGAGTGTGACTAGCTTTTGTCGTTGGGACGACCACGTCACAGTCCCGTTCGATAGACAAAACGCATACCCCGTGGTAGATCTACGCGTCTCCACGTCACTTGCGAAATCCGAGTCTGAAAACCCCTGTAACTCCGAGTTACTCCCGCCGCTTTTGTACATTACCCCGACTTTCGTTGTTCCGACCAAGTACCGGTAGATTCGTTTCACCGCTTGCCAGTGGCTCTCGTTGTGATTGCTAAGAAATTTACTAACCGAATTCACCGAATATGCGATATCCGGTCGCGTCACAACCGCAAGAAACATTAACGAACCCACTGCTTCTCGAAACGGTACTGTACTTGGTTTTTCATCGTCGCGATCGTTTGGAACTAGTCGTGCGTGCGGGTCGGCAGGAACACTTGCCGCTTTTGCATCAATCATCTTAAATTTATTTAGGATTTTCTTCACATACGCTTCTTGATGCAAGAACATGGTTTTCTTTATTCGATTTCGTTCTATTTGTACCCCGACAAATAACTTTCCATCCCCGATCGTAATTTTGAACGCGTTTCCCAACAATTTTATTACTGACTCGAGGGCTTTACTTGTTTTTGCTGCGATGAGTCCGTCATCTACAAAAAGCGCCAAAAATACATCTACACCGTCTACCCGTCCTCGAAAGATACACTTGTCGGCTTCCGTTTCGCAAAACTGATATTTCTCTAAGAACTCGCGAAACTTTTCGTTCCAGCACCTGGGTGCTTGTTTCAAGCCGTACAACGACTTGTTCAGTTTACACACGAAACCACGTTTTTCTTCTTTCTTGATGTTGAGTCCCTCCGGTATTTCCATGTAGATCTCTTCCTTCAGCTTGCCGTGAAGAAAGGCTGTTCTCACATCAAATTGTGTGAGCTCCAAGTCCTTTTCAGCCACCATGGCCAACAGAACTCTCAACGAGTCGTATCTCACGACTGGCGAGAAGGTCTCCGTGTAGTCGAGTCCCTCTTTTTGTTGAAATCCTCGTGCACAAAGTCTTGCTTTGTACCGGTATACATCGCCTGACGTGTCTCGTATGACCTTGAATACCCATTTCGAATCTACGCGCTTTCGATCCGTTTTCCTTGGTACGATCGACCAAGTCTCGTTCTGCTCGTGCGCGTCGAACTCTTCCCGAATCGCCTCGGCCCAATTTTTCGCCTCGGCACTGTTCATTGCCTCCTGAAATGTGGTTGGCGGATTATATTCAGCGAAGTCGATCTCATACCGTATGGGTCGTCGGATGTTTGCACGGTCCCGCAGTTGTCTGTCATTGTCTGGCTGATTTTGATCTTCTTCTCGAGGATCTTCTCGGTGTTCGTTTCTTTCAGGTTCTTCCTGAGCTTCCTGGCGTTCTTCCTCCGGTTGCTGCTCGACGGGTTCTGCCACATCTTCATTTTCGTCCGCTGGAAGGATGTATTCGAATTCTTCCCCTTTTTCTGCCCCAAGTTGCGACTTTTCGTTGAATGTGACGTCTCTCGATACAGATATTTTCTTATTCTGTGGATTGTACAAACGGTAATTCATCGAGTCGTTCTGATATCCGACTAAGATCAACTTTGTGGCCTTCGGATCTAATTTCTTGCGAAATTGTTTGTCGATATGCATGTACGCATCCGATCCGAACACTCGAAAATGAGACACATCTGGTGTTTTTCCAAACCAGATCTCGTATGGCGTTTTCTCTTTACCGGTAGCCAGGACTCGGTTGAGCACGGTCACTGCTGTGCCGACTGCTTCCGCCCATAGCGACAGAGGAAGTTTCTTTTCCGTTATCATCGTGCGCGCACTCTCGATGATCGTTCTGTTGTCGCGCTCGGCTTTCCCGTTCTGCTGGGGAGTGTAAGGTGCCGTGTTTACCAGCTCGATACCACGAGCCTCGAGATATCGCTTCATTTCATGGTTGCAATACTCTCGACCATTGTCCGTACGTAACACCTTCATCGGCTTACCGAATTTGTTGTCGATCAGCTTTTCGTATTTCTTGAAAATGTCGAAAACATCAGATTTGTGTTTCATGCAGTAAACATACCGAAATCCTGATGCGTCGTCCTTGAAGGTTATGCAGAATCTTGCACCACCGATCGACTCTGTTGAGAATGGTCCGCATACGTCCGAATGTATGTATTCTCCCGGTTTTGTATTTCTTTTTGTCTCGTTCTTCTTGAACGGAAGCCTGTGTGCTTTTCCGAAGGCACACGATTCACAGAAGAAATTGTCAATGTCCGCTAATTTCACACCGCGAATTAGCCCCTTTTGCGTCATTTCGCGCAAAACTTTATTGTTTACGTGTCCCATTCGTTCGTGCCAGACACGCAAGTTGACAGTTGACACATTTGCTTCTCTCGCAACACTTGGTTTTCTCACTTTGAAGAGCATTCGGTAAATCTGATTGTCTTGTTGCACACCGACACCGAAAACTTCACCGTCACGGTTAATTGTCACTAGTTTGCCTTTGAACAAAACATCGAAACCCTTTTCAGTGCATACGCCAACTGAAAACAAGTTCTTTCGAATCTTCGGAACGTAGAGCACGTTTTCGATTCGAGCTTCACACCATTTACCGTTCACTAGTCTATCGATGAGCACAGTGCCACTGCCGGTAACGTCACACACGCCATTGTCCCCGAGCGATATCGACTCGCCACTGCTTGGTTTGAACTCACTGTACCAATCCCGTCGGTAAGTGATATGCCTGGACGCACCGCTGTCGGTAATCCAGACATCGCTTCTGTCGACTGCCATGAGTCGTTCTACGACCTCACTACTCGGCACTGTCTCCGATTTCACTTGTCGCTGTTTTTGTTCACTTGTCGAAGCGACGAACGCACACTCGCGAAGGTTTTCACCGGGATTGTCTTTGTCCCTTTTCTTTTTCCGGCAATCGCGAGCAAGATGTCCTTTCCTTTTACAATAGAAACACTCGACGCTCGTATTTCTACTTTCGCGGTTTTTCTCACTGTTATTGTTTTGATTCGCGGCGAACTTTTTCTTTTTGTTCCCGCCAAGACTAACAGCGGCTAATGCTCGTGTGACGTCATCGTCACCTTCGAGTCTTCTTTCTTCCTTCAATAATCGTTCTAATAGATTATCAAGAGTTTGTCTTTCTTCGGGTACACTGTCCCATGCTGTCTGGAGAGCGTTGTACTTTATCGGTAGGCTTCCAAGAACCTTCGCCATTATGGCCGTGTCCGAAATCGCTTCTCCCAGATCCTTCAGTTGAGACGCCATGTTTTGTACCCGGGAAACGTGTTGTACAACCGACTCGTTTGATTCCATGCGATGTCCGTGGAACTTTTGTAGCAAGAGCATCTTGTTCGACACTGATTTCTGCTCGTGAATTCTCACCAATTTGTCCCACATTTGCTTCGCTGTGGTGCAGTTGAGCATACAGTCGAGCTGGGAATCCTCTATCGACGAGGAAACTATGCACATGGCCGTCGCGTTGTCTTTCACCCATTTTTGCCATCGGCCGAATCTGCGTCTGCCGGCATCACTCGCGCGCCCGTTACGACGTCTTGAATCGCGTTCGCGATAAGCATCGAGTTCATTCGAAATTTCCACGCTTGAAAATTCGAGCCATCAAACTTCTTGATGTTCTTTATCAGAGTTGATTCCGCCATTTTCGTTCGATTATTTTCCCGTACGCGTTTACCGGTACACTACAATGGCGACCACGTGTCGACCACAAAGGAAGAAAAAATCGAGATAACCGTTTTCTCTCTATCGTTCTCTGACTTCGATAATCGGGTGTTACGCAGGCTGCTTGCCTGGGCCCATAACCTGTTGAGATTATCGAAGGGAAAGAGAGACGATAGGGTTACAGAGAAAGATAACTGTTTAATATGTATAAGTACGCTTTATTAGTTTTGTGTTAACAAAGGACTTCTTATTGCACACGTCTCGTGGGCAACAGTCACGGACCAACTGACGAAAAATTCCCGGTAACGCAAGTAGTGCGCTCCGGCGCCTTAACACTAAGTTTTGCTCACGCATGCGCAGTGAGCCTATCGACGTGCGATAACTTTACTTCTCAACACAAACAATGACGATTTCTAATTGTTCATGTCTTTTTTACGATATGGTTAAAGTATTTGAAATTTGAAGGGTGTATTCATGAAACCGTACGAATCCCAAAAAGTTCAATAAATGGACAGGTACATTTGTTGTTCCAGTAAACATGACGATGCAAACGAAAAGCCCTAACCTTCTTTACAAAAAATAATGTACGGTCAGCACTGCATTATTGTGTTGAGAAGTAAAGTTATCGCACGTCGATAGGCTCACTGCGCATGCGTGAGCAAAACTTAGTGTTAAGGCGCCGGAGCGCACTACTTGCGTTACCGGGAATTTTTCGTTAGTTGGTCCGTGACCGTTGCCACTAGACGTGTGCAATAAGAAGTTCCTTTGTTAACACAAAACTAATAAAGCGTACTTATATATATTGAAAGTTATCTTTCTCTTTAACCCTATCGTCTCTCTTTCCCTTCGATAATCACAACAGGTTATGGGCCCAGGCAAGCAGCGTGCGTAACACCCGATTATCGAAGTCAGAGAACGATGGAGAGAAAACGGTTATCTCGATTTTTTCTTCCTTCGTGGTCGACACGTGGTCGCCATTGTAGTGTACCGGTAAACGCGTACGGGAAAGTAATCGAACGAAAATGGCGGAATCAACTCTGATAAAGAACATCAAGAAGTTTGATGGCTCGAATTTTCAAGCGTGGAAATTTCGAATGAACTCGATGCTTATCGCGAACGCGATTCAAGACGTCGTAACGGGCGCGCGAGTGATGCCGGCAGACGCAGATTCGGCCGATGGCAAAAAGTGGGTGAAAGACAACGCGACGGCCATGTGCATAGTTTCCTCGTCGATAGAGGATTCCCAGCTCGACTGTATGCTCAACTGCACCACAGCGAAGCAAATGTGGGACAAATTGGTGAGAATTCACGAGCAGAAATCAGTGTCGAACAAGATGCTCTTGCTACAAAAGTTCCACGGATATCGCATGGAATCAAACGAGTCGGTTGTACAACACGTTTCCCGGGTACAAAACATGGCGTCTCAACTGAAGGATCTGGGAGAAGCGATTTCGGACACGGCCATAATGGCGAAGGTTCTTAGTAGCCTACCGGTAAAGTACAACGCTCTCCAGACAGCATGGGACAGTGTACCCGAAGAAAGACAAACTCTTGATAATCTATTAGAACGATTATTGAAGGAAGAAAAAAGACTCGAAGGTGACGATGACGTCACTCGAGCGTTAGCCGCTGTTAGTCTTGGCGGGAACAAAAAGAAAAAGTTCGCCGCGAATCAAAACAATAACAGTGAGAAAAACCGCGAAAGTAGAAATACGAGTGTCGAGTGTTTCTATTGTAAAAGGAAAGGACATCTAGCTCGCGATTGCCGGAAAAAGAAAAGGGACAAAGACAATGCCGGTGAAAACGCTCGCGAGTGTGCGTTCGTCGCTTCGACAAGTGAACAAAAACAGTGACAAGTGAAATCGGAGACAGTGCCGAGTAGTGAGGTCGTAGAACGACTCATGGCAGTCGACAGAAGCGATGTCTGGATTACCGACAGCGGTGCGTCCAGGCATATCACTTACCGACGGGACTGGTACAGTGAGTTCGAACCAAGCAGTGGCGAGTCGATATCGCTCGGGGACAATGGCGTGTGTGACGTTACCGGTAGTGGCACTGTGCTCATCGATAGACTAGTGAAGGGTAAATGGTGTGAAGCTCGAATCGAAAACGTGCTCTACGTTCCGAAGATTCGAATGAACTTGTTTTCAGTTGGCGTATGCACTGAAAAGGGTTTCGATGTTTTGTTTAAAGGAAAACTAGTGACAATTAACCGTGACGGTGAAGTTTTCGGTGTCGGTGTGCAACAAGACAATCAGATTTACCGAATGCTCTTTAAAGTGAGAAAACCAAGTGTTGCGAGAGAAGCAAATGTGTCAACTGTCAACTTGCGTATCTGGCACGAACGAATGAGACACGTAAACAATAAAGTTTTGCGCGAAATGACGCAAAAGAGGCTAATTCGCGGTGTGAAATTAGCGGACATTGACAATTTCTTCTGTGAATCGTGTGCCTTCGGAAAATCACACAGGCTACCGTTCAAGAAGAACGAGACAAAAATTAAGAAACACAAAACCGGGAGAATACATGCATTCAGACGTATGCGGACCATTCTCAACAGAGTCGATCGGTGGTGCAAGATTCTGCATAACCTTCAAAGACGACGCATCAGGCTTTCGGTATGTTTACTTCATCAAACACAAATCTGATGTTTTCGACATTTTCAAGAAATACGAAAAGTTGATCGACAACAAATTCGGCAAGCCGATGAAGGTGTTACGTACGAACAATAGTCGAGAGTATTGCAACCGTGAAATGAAGCGATATCTCGAGGCTCGTGGTATCGAGCTGGTAAACACGGCACCTTACACTCCCCAGCAGAACGGGAAAGCCTAGCGCGACAACAGATCGATCATCGAGAGTGCGCGCACAATGATAACGGCAAAGAAACTTCCTCTGTCGCTATGGGCGGAAGCAGTCGGAACAGCAGGGACCGTGCTCAACCGAGTTCTGGCTACCAGTAAAGAGAAAACGCCATACGAGATCTGGTTTGGAAAAACACCAGATGTGTCTCATTTTCGAGTGTTCGGATCGGATGCGTACATGCATATCGACAAACAATTTCGCAAGAAATTATATCCGAAGGCCACAAAGTTGATCTTAGTTGGATATCAGAACGACTCGATGAATTACCATCTGTACAATCCACAGAATAAAAAAATATGTGTATCGAGAGACGTCACATTCAACGAGAAGTCACAACTTGGGGCAGAAAAAGGGGAAGAATTCGAATACATCCTTCCAGCGGACGAAAATGAAGATGTGGCAGAACCCGTCGAGCAGCAACCGGAGGAAGAACGCCAGGAAGATCAGGAAGAACCTGAAAGGAACGAACAACCAGAAGATCCTCGAGAAGAAGATCAAAATCAACCAGACAATGACAGACAACTGCGGGACCGTGCAAACATCCGACGACCCATACGGTATGAGATCGACTTCGCTGAATATAATCCGCCAAACACATTTCAGGAGGCAATGAACAGTGCCGAGGTGGAAAATTGGGCCGAGGCGATTCAGGAAGAGTTCGACGCGCACGAGCAGAACGAGACTTGGTCGATCGTACCAAGGAAAACGGATCGAAAGCCCGTAGATTCGAAATGGGTATTCAAGGTTGTACGAGACACGTCAGGCGATGTATACCGGCACAAAGCGAGACTTTGTGCACGAGGATTTCAACAAAAAGAGGGACTCGACTACACGAAGACCTTCTCGCCAGTCGTGAGATACTACTCGTTGAGAGTTCTATTGGCCATGGTGGCTGAACAGAACTTGGAGCTCACACAATTCGATGTGAGAACAGCCTTTCTTCACGGCAAGCTGAAGGAAGAGATCTACATGGAAATACCGGAGGGACTCAACATCAAGAAAGAAGAAAAACGTGGTTTCGTGTGTAAACTGAACAAGTCGTTGTACGGCTTGAAACAAGCACCCAGATGCTGGAACGAAAAGTTTCGCGAGTTCTTAGAGAAATATCAGTTTCGTGAAATGGAAGCCGACAAGTGTATCTTTCGAGGACGGGTAAACGGTGTAGATGTATTTTTGGCGCTTTTTGTAGATGACGGACTCATCGCAGCAAAAACAAGTAAAGCCCTCGAGTCAGTAATAAAATCGTTCGAAATTACGATCGGGGATGGAAAGTTATTTGTCGGGGCACAAATAGAACGAAATCGAGTAAAGAAAACCATGTTCTTGCATCAAGAAGCGTATGTGAAGAAAAACCTTAATAAATTTAAGATGATTGATGCAAAAGCGGCAAGTGTTCCTGCCGACCCGCACGCGCGACTAGTTCCAAACGATCGCGACGATGAAAACCCAAGTACAGTACCGTTTCGAGAAGCAGTGGGCTCGTTAATGTTTCTTGCGGTTGTGACGCGGCCGGATATCGCATGTTCGGTGAATTCGGTTAGTAAATTTCTTAGCAATCACAACGAGGGCCACTGGCAAGCGGTGGAACGAATCTACCGGTACTTGGTCGGAACAACAAAAGTCGGGGTAATGTACAAAAGCGGCGGGAGTAACTCGGAGTTACAGGGGTTTTCAGACTCGGATTTCGCAAGTGACGTGGAGACGCGTAGATCTACCACGGGGTATGCGTTTTGTCTATCGAACGGGACTGTGACGTGGTCGTCCCAACGACAAAAGCTAATCACACTCAGCACAACGGAGGCTCAGTACGTCGCGGCACACAGTGGGGCAGAATCCCAAAAAGCTGGCCAAAATTCGGAAAGTGTCCAAAATGATCTCCAATTCTCTTCTCGGGGGTTTTCGGGGTCGCTGAATACGAATCTGTTATCAGAATTACGATTTTCAAAATGGCGGACCCAAAATGGCGGACGTAATTCAACCAATTAGTCAAATAATTCAATTAAAAATACCCAATCATATTTCTTAAGGGTTTTTGGGATCGCTGATTACGAATTTGTTATAGGAATGTTAATTTTCAAAATAGCAGACGCGATATATAGACGATTCCACAAAAATTTTCAATTTTTAAATATTTTTTAATAGAAAATGTTTCATAATATTTTTAGGTTTAAATGAGTAGAAAATCTCTTGAGCCATGTTTTTATTTTTGAACAATTTCTTGAGTACAAAATTTGCAATAAATAAAATATCTGTTATTTACTTCTAGTAACAAAAATCTTGTATGTCATCTTCAATGTTGGAATCATTCGATTCGGATTCTGATGTTGACCCACTTGTATCCAAATCGGAATCGTTCCTTATCTCTTGTCTGGTGACTTCAGGTTGTTTTAACATTTCTATAGCTTCTTTATGTAAAGATTTCGCCGGTCTCTGGGGCAATTTCCTGATGCTTGAGAGAAATGGATCTGATGATACTAAGAGCCTATAGAAAATGTCTCTCATATTCGATTCTCGAGAGCATTTTCTTGAATGATGTAACCTGTAGTTCTTTATGTCCTTATTGCGTGACTCTTGGGCCTCTTCAGAAAGTTGTCCGATCGGTAAAAGGGCATATTTTACAATTTCTGCTCCGTGCATCAACACTTTGTGCACAGATGTTGGCATGTAATACCATGGATATAAAGAAACGAATAAACGGGCAGTATTTACACAATAGTCTTTGAATTTTTCTTCGTCTATATCATACCCGCTCGAAATTGCCTGCAAAATAACACGTAATCGGTGAATTAAATTTTCATCGACTCCTGTTATTTCAGCAGATATATTAGCATTTTCGAAAATGCGGCGGGCGGTATTTCCATCGTTTGAGCTGCCATATCCTGGCTTTGGTCGATCAACGATAAGCCCCAGTGTTGTCTTAAATTGAGTCTGTATGTCTTCCTTGCGTAATTTCACAATCTTTTTCACTTCCTCTTCACGAGCTTGCCACTTTTGAGTTGTGAGCTTATACGACAAATGCAAACAGCACTCGAAAAAACGAATCCACACATGTAATGTAGATATGCCAAATCTTAAATTATCTGTAGTAATGTCCATTTTTATAATTTTGTCGATGTTATTAAAATCTTTAGAGGTGGCTTTGCACAGGAAGCAGCGTTGTGCAGAAGTGGTACCGGTTACAGCGTTACAGACTTTGCCGTCCATCATCGTAAACGACATACAATAGGTTACTGAAATTGATTTTTCATTTTGTTCAGTAGTGTATGGTGCAAGACCCGCAATCTGCTGTTCAATGTCGGTAACTTCTTTCAATGTTGATTGTACATCTTCATGTACAAACTGCAATCGTATTGGTCTGCAGAATCGAGGAGATAAAGGTCTAGGATTTTTCCACACAATGGTTCCTTCATCCGTCTCGTGATTGTTGTAGATTAATTGCAAAGGTACCAGAGAAGTATAAAAAATGCTTTCATCAGATTTTCCAGCCTCATCAAATTTTTGCTTATAAACACTTTGACCGCTGCTTCCATCACATCCCCATTTACAGTGAAGTACTAATTTTTGCAGAATTTCAGAATTTAGAGTATCGATGACATCAGCCTGAAGTTGTATAATTCTGTATGTGGTATGATCAAGTAAAGCCTGTAGTTTAATTTGTGCGCACGACTCAGTAATATTCATGTACACAACTGATGGATAACAACGATTTTTTGCTTTTTCTACTTCATGGTATGATGGGTATAATTTGCATTTACGTGCTCTAGCTGCATTTCTTGATAGCTGATAAGAGCGCTTTGATTCTCCTTTCTCGATCATCAAAGAAAGTGCTTCGTCTGGGGTTAAAGGTGTCTCATTTTTTGACCGAACAGCAGCTATATATTTTGAGGCTCTTGTTGGGCTGGTTAATGTGACATCTTTAAGAACTTGAGCAGCATCCACTTGACCAGAAGTCCTTAAACTCATTTGAGCAGCATACGTCAATTCTTCTGTAGATAAAGTAGAACGTATTTCTTCAGTCTTTCGCCTCTTAGATCTATCGCTGGATGAAGCAAAGGATTTCGAAGGTCGTCCAGATGTTCCTTTTTCATCATTCTTCACAATCTTCTCAGATGTTGATGTTGTGCATTCAGTATCGGATAATGTTGAAAAACATACGGTGTCATTCAACCATTCTTCATTATTTTTTAGAAACTTTTCTTGGCCTCTATTTGCTGCTTTCCATCTGGATCGAAAATTTACAAATAACAGTCCTAATGACTTTTCATCCTCGTCTACTTGTATCACATGTTCTGTTTTCTTGAAAATTGCATCTTTCAAAACTCCAATAACGAATTTCTGTTCGTTTTTTAAACTGTCTTTCACCATGAAAAAAACATCTCTTCTTGATAATTCCATATTTGAAGATTGGGAAGACTCTGTAAAATACCAATATAAACATGTACAAAATTGAATGACATTATTTTGAAATCATTTTATACTTAACAAAACTATATACGGTGTTCTGACTCGAAATGTACAAAAATAATTTATTACTACTAAAAATGACTTTATATTTATAAAGAAAACGAATATTTATGATATAAATGATTAACAAATATATTTACATACATTCTGCACGAAAAAAAAACCGAAATTACATGAAATTTGTCTTTACGAGAATCACCTCTGTGTCAGTATACAACAGGTATAATAAAGCCTGAACAGCAGGTGGGCTCCTTTCTTTCATACATGGCTGCTCTAGGAGCCCCTCGTCAGTCCTTGCCGAATCGCCGTCTACACTACGTATACACTATGTACGTATACACTAATACACCTTTACTGCCGAAAACCGTTACGCCGTACAAACATGGGGGAAACACAGTTCTAGCTACTGAGAGTTCTTGCAGGAATATTTTATAAAATGTTGAGATTTTCGTAAAGCGTACATTTAGAATAATAAATTACTGTATTAAAATTTAAATGATCTATGAATATTAATCAATAAATGAACATACTACACATGGAATTGATAAATAAATATTAATCTATGTTAATAGACAGAAAATATACCAACGCGCTGTAACGTAATAATCAATGGATTACATTCACACGTCCGTTAATGTCGCGCCACGTATTTCTCCCTAAAAACTAGTCTAACTATTCGTTGAGCACTCCTGAGCAGCCAGTTTTTTAGTATATTATATTTAGTACTGTACACTATCAGTTTCTTGTTGAAACAAGGTCGAGACTCGCGAAGACATTTTTAAAACTACTTTAGAAAATCGATTTTCGAAAAAAAATGTATAATTTTTTATGTTTACTTGTTGCAAAATTTAGATATTTCAAACATAAAATAAGCAATAACTGTGCATAATTATATTTTCTGCATACCTTCAGAAAGTTTTTCCATTTTGCAGAATTAAAATTGAGACAGTTTCGTCCGTTTCACAGCACTTCGAAACAGGCAAGAATTTTTCGACGCGTACGCTTGTTTAATGCGTACCGAACGGCGGCTGAATGTCGACTGATGTCGAGGCGACCCTAGAGCAGGTATAAACCTGCCCGGTCCGGAATTTCGTCCTAGGACTATCAGTAAACAAGATCTGAACATATATAGACGAATATATACAACTCAAAAATTTGACTTTTGGCCAGCTTTTTGGGATTCTGCCCCACTGTGCGGCAGCAGCGGCTGCGAAAGAGGCCATTTGGCTGAGGAAATTGTTAAACGATCTCGGGTGTCTACCGGCAACTGCGACAGTTTTGCGAGTAGACAATCAAAGTGCAATCCGATTAATAAAAAATCCGGAGCTCCACAAACGAACCAAGCATATAGACATTAAGCATCACTATGTTCGCGAAACTGTGGAGAGTGGGGAAATATCGGTAGAATATGTTCCTACTGATCAGCAGCTAGCTGATATATTTACCAAAGCACTTCCAAAGAGACAGTTTCAGCATCTATATAACGGTTTAGGCATAGGGTCCTCGACGCACTCAAATGGCGGGAGTGTTGAGAAGTAAAGTTATCGCACGTCGATAGGCTCACTGCGCATGCGTGAGCAAAACTTAGTGTTAAGGCGCCGGAGCGCACTACTTGCGTTACCGGTAATTTTTCGTTAGTTGGTCCGTGACCGTTGCCCACTAAACGTGTGCAATAAGAAGTTACTTTGTTAACACAAAACTAATAAAGCGTACTTATATATATTGAAAGTTATCTTTCTCTTTAACCATATCGTCTCTCTTTCCCTTCGATAATCACAACATATTGCATATAAGAAAATCCAAGTATTCCATTGTTGACTGAGATCAATACACCGACAACGCTATGAACGTGCTGTCGGTACATGAAATGGCAACTTGAAGAAGGCATAGAAAGGAATGTAAAAAAAAAATATCGAATAATTAACGAATACTTGTCGCGACTAGGGAGGGGGGGGAATAATGTCCGATCGTACGTCACAAGCATTTTTTTAATTTTTTAATTTTCATCGTCTTTTTTTAGGCGTAAATGTTAATAAAATTAATGAAATTAACGAAATGTGACGATGACGTTCGTAAATATCGCGCGCGAAAACACATTTTTTCAATTTATTTTTGCCTGCTTAGTTATAAAATAAATAAGCATTAAAACACATAAGCAGATTTGTTATGCCCGGAATATATGAAAACGCTATGCGTATGCACGTGAACTGTACGGTGAAATTCCTTCAGAAATGTGAAGAAGAAATATGTGGAAAAATTGTGTCTTCGAATGCAGTACTTAAGAATATGCTCACCAAATTTAATAAAATTGTAATCTTTATTTTTATTCCCTGTGTTTTTAACATGGGCAATAATGCCAAGTGTGCTGAAACTCCTAACTATTTTTCAACTTTGTCTGCAAGATATCCGATAATTTCCAACTGACGTACCTTTTTTTGCGAATAGAATTCGAATGGACGAAGCGCTGTTTGAGGCGTGCGCGACATCATCGCCGTGATCAGGTCATGCGCGCGTTCGCAAAAATCTCGTGTCCGTTTTGAGTCCTTCAGCTGTGGGCATGTCTTCTCGTAAATTTCCATAGCGTCGCGGATTTGCGGCGAGAACACCTAGACCAATTTCAGAAATCAATATTTTGCTTTCAGCTGAACATGTACGCTTCAAACGATGCATCTAATGCACCGAACCTTGAACGCTAGTGGCACATTCATTTTCTGATATCCTACAGGATTCAGATGTGCAGGCGACAATTTGTATGCCAATTTTAAATTGGGCTTTAAAAATTCTCGCACTGCAACAGTGCTTCCCAGTGTTCCTTCTTGACGATCCCATCTGGTGTCTGAAAGCAGAAAAATATTTTAAAACCCACGTGAAGGGCTTAAAAGTTGAAGTTCTTTCAGTTCATAATTCAGCGATTATCTGGATTCTATTTTTTACCTCGAGGATACGACGATTCATGCAACCGGTCCGTAAGCATTTCCAAAGATGCGGAAAGTCCGAAAGCATCCACATCCTTTTATTTTCGTCGCAGGGATGAGGACAACTTAAATTGTTTTCATCAATGCCGAAAAGATTCCAAACGCCCCAGTTCCATTGAGCTCGGTCGGTAATCACGGCATCTACGTGGAATCCCGAATTGCCCAGCAGAACCACGCACTCCAGAATCAATTAATGCAAAACCGCACTGGAGACGGAATGTTTGCTGAGGAAACAGCCCAAGGCTTGGACCCATGCTCCTTTGAATGGTTGGAACATAAAGACGAGCGCGTGGTCTGCTCTTGTTCCTTTCTTATCTTCGGGGGTGTACTTTCCGAGATCGACGAAACCTCCAAACTTGAGAGTTTGTCGGTTAAATGAAATGGCCTCGCTTAATTTCATTTCGTCGATTAGGAGGACACCTACATGTTAATCAGTCCATGTTTATTAATACTGGTGAAATAATAGCAAGTTTGTTATTACTAAGAAAACCATTTAAGTAATAATACTATTTACAGTCCGAGTTAAAATCAAGTACAAGAGAGCATGCTATGAAAAGAAACGGATCTAAACAGCTAGCGTATAAAATCGTGCAAGGAAAGTAAGAGTCGAAAATTGAAAAAGGCACAACCCGTGCAAGTTAAATTTGACCAGAATGTTTTCAGACCAAGCAAGTACGATCTGCTATCCATTGGAAGAGGTTAGTATCCGGCACGTAAGTATATAATACGAATTTAGTTGTTTTTTTTCAACTTTTTAACCCTGTGTTCTGAAGAAGTCGGTCAACAACACGCGTTCCTTGCAAGGAGTGATTCACATTTCAATACGTACTTACGGATGAGATAATTCTATGCACACGTTAAAGACATTTGGTCAAATAAACAACTGAGAAAGGAGTGCAATTAACATCATGTACAAGCAAAGAATAATGTGTTGTTATTTGTATCACTAATACCTCTTTTATAAGATTTGTCCATCCGTGAGCCTTTCCTCCGCAGGCATTCAAAAATCGACTCCTGAAACCCGTACGTTGAGGAGCTGATTTTCTGAATGTACCGGCTCAATGTTTTACGGCAGGGCAGTGGCAGAATTCCTCGGTCTCTGATGTGCTCATATAGGGATGAGTTTTTTATCCTCATCAGTAAACATTCGTAGATCCATTCCATGGGGTATCTTCGTTTGTTTCGACATTTTACTTTGGAGGTCTCGAAACACGATACGACGAGCTGCTGCTGCGCTTCTGGAAGACTAGCGATAGCGCTTTCCAAAGCAGTACTCTTCACTGCCGCACACCTTTGTAGTCGAGCTACATTTTCTTTCGTGATTGCAATCTGCAAATAAAGAAAAACATTGTTATATTAAGAAATATTACATTGCCATATTACAATCTGCACTCATTATTACTTTTTTTTGAGGATAGAATGATGATTGAACTACCTTTTGCCGCAAACGAAGGAATTTTCTCCGCTCTAACTGCACGGACTTTTTCGCTGTGGCTAATTGTTGCTGTACATAAACAGCTGTTCGTTTTCGCAATAGACTTCTCCGAAGGTCCTGCATGCAACTAATTTGTTGCTAATTGTTGCTGTACATCAACAGCTGTTCGTCTTCGCAATAGACTTCTCCGAAGGTCACACATGCAACTAATTTGTTCAAGTACAATACAACAATATCGTTTCTCCTCGACGTCCGTCCCCTTGCATACAACGAGCTTCTTTGTAATGTCCATATACTGCACAATGTCGGCCATTGACTCCACGATGTCATTGAGGTTAAACATCTACCCAGAAATTGTTCGAATCTGTAAAAATTAAATTACATTACTTCAAGAAGTTCTACCACTGAACAAATCTAAGATTAAGTCTACGAATGCAGTGAAGTAATTACACTTATAGAAAGATGTTGACTGACGACGAGATGCAATCGGACCGAAAAGTCCAACACATCGAAATTCGTGAATAAGACATCTGAGCCTTGCTGACTCCAAGCCCAGGATCCTCGCAGTACGGTTGAACTCAATTCTCGCTTCAAATCATGAATTGAGAAATTAGGAGCGTCTATTGCAGCATTTTCGTGCAGCTGAAAATCCGCACGGCGAGGCACTACTTCCTCAGTGGTCTCACATTCCATGGCGATGATTTCATTTGAAACGTCGTCAATGTTTTCCGGCAGATTATCCGGCATGGAAATGTTGTTCTTCTGAAATAATCCACTATTTTTGTAATGTTTGTCTACAAACATTTTTGAATACCCTACAATTTCAAGATTAATCGTTTAAACTTTGTATGAACGTTGTTAACAATCCGACTCTACTGTGATAATTTTAGAAAAATGTTGTCGAATTTGTTTAAAAACATACGAATTGTACAGAATTTTTCAATAAAACAAATAAATTGTGATTGCTTCAATTTCCTCAAATAAAACCATTCATGGCTTATTTTGCGCATAGAAATAAATTACCACATATAAAGGTTGATCTCTCTTACTGAAAAAACAAATAAGCTGCAAATTAAAATATGGACATTGCTTCCAACTGAGTTCCAAATCAATTTGCAGCGTATTTCTTTTTGACTTACTTCAGCGGGGTTGATTTATGAAAATAAAAAATGTATACGTACTTCACAATGCTCTGTAGGTGGATCACCCACAATTGGTACAGTATCGTTTGCTAGACCCCATTGATCACGGGGCATGACACCGATAGTCCCGTCAATTAATGTCAACGTGTCGCTCTTCTTTTTATGCTGTTCAGCGAAATGCAACTCACAAACAAATTGTTTTTTTGTGAGATTACATTTCAACGCATCTTTCCACAGCTTCAGCCACTAGTCATTCTACATTGAAAGAAATTTCAATATACAGGAATGTATCATACCAGCTAGAAAATAATGGGTGTGTCTTGGACAACTCACATTGTGCAGTGACTGGACTAGACAACGCAGCTCTGTGCAGCGACTGAACTGGACAGGCTGCAGCGCATCAGTGCTCATATGTAACATACATGCAACTCGCTGCTCTCGCAGCAATATGCGCTACTAAAGCAGCAGGCCCTCCACAGCGCTGTGTTGTCCAAAACACATCCAATTAAAATTGAAATAAAAATTGCTTAATTAACTGTTTTTACCTTAGGTACTGCAAACATGGATAACTGTCGCAACCCCAACGCCTTTCGTCTTGAATAATGTTTCCACCTGCCGCTCCCGCATCCTGGAACGGCACAGTGCCGCGGCATCCTAGAAAAACAAAAAATGCAAACAACTGTTTTACGAGTTACATTCTTTGCAAAAGAATGTATGAATAGGGAAAAATGAATTAGAAAAAAATTAACAATGAATAATTTCTCGGAGCTTTAAGTGCGTCAATATATTGCCGCAAGCAGACGTTTGCTGCATGATTCAAGAGAACCTTTAATTCAGTTTTTTTCTTCCTTTTCTTACGTTCCTTACATCCTTTCTTTTGTTCCAAAAATTTCTCATGCATGCATGTACGCTCAACAGGCGTTTTCTTGGCTATATTAATTAACCTCGCACGTGCTCGACATAGATATACAAAAAATAATACAACTAATCATTTACCTTGTTTTTTGCACGAAATATTCACTAGGGAAGTCGAGGTACTCAAAAAAACGATTATTTGCACTTTATAAACGCACAGCACACACAATATTTGATTTAGTTCAACTGAAATATACACGAGGCACGAGGCAGGAGGCCATGATAGAAATGAAGCTTGCGCAAGCGCTGAACAATACTACACTACTATTGGTTGACGAAGTTGATCCTTGCGACGCTTGTGGCCGAACAACAAACTACTGGAAGAGCGGATTTTCAGTACGCTGGTACTACATATTCTCCTATCCTGTGTCCACTCCTCTACTCTAGTCTCCATGAGTAGGGAGATGCACAACCAGGGAGACTAGAGTAAAGGAGTGGGCCAAGGAGACTAGAGAGAAGGAGTCGACACTCCCGCCTCAAACAGTTCTTTCAATCGGTCGCTGAGGTGTAATGCCCAGTTCCGCCGCAGGCGTCGGTAGTGTTCCTCATAATATATAGTAATACAAAACTGCATAAGGTGAAACTGACTGTGTTATGGCGGCAAAATTGTTTGCGCCTGTCAAATACAAATATATCTGTCGTGTACACCAACACAGCAGCTATCGAACTATGTGTATAATAATGGAGATGACTCCTCGCGAGTCAATGAGATAAAGGGAAATAGTAAACACTCTAGGTAGGAATTATAAAACGACTTTCAACTATTGATGGTAGTAAATTTAAAAATACATTCTTCCATGTTATTTTTATTCGAGTTCTTTTGGGATTGGACGAGTTCTTTGACTGCTTAAAACTGCTTTAATTCGCTCGTACAACCAGATACCTGTACAAATGCAAAAGAAAAAAATTAAAACTACCGAGAGGCTCGAACTCAGGACCTTCAATACAGTAATCTAGCGTTCTACCAACTTCGCCACACAATCATTTGCCAATAAATATAATCTTCTCATATGTATGTGATTGCCACGCTTGGGGTTCAATTAGGCTTGACGGTATGTTCGGTTGGTTCATCGCTTAATTTAATTCATATTTAGCTTCATTTTTAAACGTGCCTAGCAAATAACGAGTTTTCATGGGTATACATATAATAAGCACGTGTTGAAAAGACAACCCCAGCATGTAGAGCAAACGATCCCGCATTCGCCCGGTTTCTTGCATGTACATGTTATTGTTATTATTTATCATTATTATTATTGTACAGGAAAACAGAGTAACGCGCATCCGAATAATAAATACGTTACGAGATACATTGCGGTTGGTTTATCGCTTTATTCGCGCTTCATTATAATCAGCTATATTTTTAAACGTAAAAGGCAAATCATAAGTTTCCATAATAAAATAACTCGTATTGTACTTATTATATAATTATTATATCTGATGTGCTTATTATATAATAAGCCCATGTGAATAAAACAACACGAGTTGTTTCATTAATATTATTTATATTTTATTTATTATATATATGTCACAATATTATTATATATTATAATAGAAGGAATCCCTACTTGGGTGTATTATCGTTCGGGTGTGCGAGAGAGAACGCACCATGACTGTTCCAGGTGAGTATGAGAGAGAAACACGATCACCCCAGTTTTGTGATTGGTCGTTGAGGAGGAGCTCGGACTTTATGCAGTTTTGTATTACTATATATTATGGGCTCTGGGGAACACTAGCGACGCCTGCGGCGGAACTGAGCACTACATCTCTGCGGCTGATTGAAAGAACTTCGTACATACAGGCTAGGATAGGGAGTTTGGACTCCTTAACTCTAGTCTCCTTGGAGTGGACACTGTGGGCGGTATTCATAGTCAGATCTTAAGACAATCGTCAACTAAGATGGGCTTAGAACGTCTCTCAAGATAGCGCTGTAGTTCCATAGTCGGTAAATAAGACGCGACAAATAAGATAGTCTTAACGAAGATCATCTCATAAAACTCTTGCTTATTCCAAGTTTCATAGTCCAGTCTTGTTCAAAATAAACTATGTCTCAATAGTGCAAGGTTTCATAGTCAATTATGACATGCTTATTTGGAGAAATAGACCGTAAATAAGATGGTCTTGACCAAGACGTGGTTCGAGTCGTCTTAAGCAGCGTCTCATTTATCTCTCGCATATCAAAAGCTGTATGTAGATGTACAAACTGACTTTCAAAAAAAGTGCCCTTAATTAATCAACGAAATTCGGAATGTACAAAACCGGTGTTTTCGTATTGTTGGACTGTGGTGACATTATATAAAATAAACGAGTACAAGTTGTTATGTGGTCCATGTGAAAGTGGTAATTGAGGTTAGAAATGCAGTGAATAAGTAAATGTTCAACAAGTCCCGCGTACTCCAAAACGATACATACGAGACGGCCAGAATCCATTCGAGTTCTATGGCGAAACTAAATTTAAACGACGTTTTCGGTTTTCTAAACATAGCATCATACATGGGATATTACCCAGGATCCGAAATAATTTACTTAAAGTTAATAATCGTGGACTACCAATTTCACCAGAATTTCAATTGTTAATTTGTCTGCGATTCTACGCTACGGCAAGTTTTCAGGTAAGTCTTGTTTCCGCAAACTGTACATCTAGTTTGGTGCTAACAAAAAATAATTCATAATATTATATTCGCTGGTTATAACAAGTAATTTATAATTATACATTATTCTGTGCAGCTCGTCAATGCAAATTTGATATCTGTGTCACAATCAACAGTGTCAAGGATAATATTTAGGATTTCTACGTTACTTGCGGCTGAAATGTTCACCGTTATTAAAATGCCAATGTCAGAAGAAACTCGATTAGAAAATCGGCAACTTTTTCGGCAACTTGGAGCCAACAGAGACGGCATCGGTCTTCCTGCAATTGACGGCGCTATCGACTGCACTCACATACGCTTATCACATAAAAAATTCGAAAACATTCAAGAAGTCTACAGAAATCGCAAGGGATATTTTTCGTTAAATGTCCAGGTATATTTTATACACATTGCTAATGGAGTCCACAGGATTGCGATTATATCTGTTTGTGAATAAGAACCATCTAAAATTCTAATCGTACAGGCTGTAGTAGGTCCGCGCATGGAATTTTTGGATATCGTCCCAGAATGGCCCGGAAGCCAGCACGACAGCCGAATTTTTTAAAATTCTAGGCTTTATATGAAATATTATGAGGGGCAGCTAACCGGAGCCCTTGTTGGAGATGCTGGATATCCTTGCCTTCCGTTTTTGCTTACACCCCTGGGAAATCCTCTGATAGATGCAGAGCGAAGGTATACATGAGAAAGATTACTTTAATCGTTAAAAGATGGATGCAAAAAAATTGATTCTGTAACTTTTTAATTCCAAATAGCTACAACATTGTACAACAAAGGACAAGACAAGTCGTTGAAAGGACATTTGGAATATGGAAACGCAGATTTCCATGCCTATCGAAAGGCCTTGCCACAAAATTAATATGCAGTACCACAATAGTCGTAGCGTGTGCTGTCTTGCACAATTTATCCCTTACTCTGGATAACATTCTTCCGGAAGAAGATCCAATCGACGAGGAAGAAGTAATCCCGGGTCAACCCCCACATTGGCAGCCTAGAGAGGGTTCCCTGATTCGAGAAGCTTTAATCGAGCGGCTCTTTCAATAAAAGAAAGAAGTTAAACGTGTAGATCAGTCATTCGATCGGTAAATTCTTCCATTAGAGAGCATGATTTAAATGGTATTATTCTCGTTATACGAAGCGTCAGGAAGAAAAATCAGTTTCTGCTTCTCAGCGCTCTTTCTCGCACTCGCGCTCTTCGCGAGCGTTACGCGATGCCAAGTATAATAGATTTTTTAACTTCAAGAATGTATAATTTGCAGACGATTGCAAAATTAATAAATATATTTTGTCTGGGCTATGAATTATGTTATTGCATCCGGTATTATGACGCAATCCAATAATGTGTGAAAACATATATTGTTCTGATGTATATATATATATATATATATATATATATATATATTTTATAACCGTATATCAGAACAAATTATAATATTGTAACAAACGTTTATAAAGTTCCCAATAAAATCAACGAAAGTATTAAGGATATCGTAGATGCTTTGGTTATATTATTAATATCTATATATTAGTCACGAACCTAAACAAATCTTTACTACAGTTGAATTATAATTGATAAAATAACGTATTAGTAACACTTAATTGAATTGTCCTTAAACCCGATAAAACAAAACCTATACATCGTTTTTTTCTTTGGCAAGTAAAAATTCTGCTAGTTCGGCTTCAGCTTTGGCTTTTCTCAATTCGAATTCATATTTTTCGATTTGCAATTCATGTATCCTGCTTAAATGACGTTCTGTCATTTTTGCAACCTTCATTTCATGATTTCGTTTTACCTGAAACAAGAGTTGGTCTTGCTGACAGAGCGCCGCAATCCTATGCAGTTTTTCGGCCTCTCGTGATATTTTTCTGTTGGCAGATGACGCGATAGACACAGACTTCTTTCTTGGATGTTGTTTAATATCCGCTCCGTACTTCTCTCGACGGTGCGCAGGGATTACTGGAATAATATAAATTATCCATTTATACGTAATTATAAAATGATTGCACTTTTGTACTAACATTCGTAACTAGTGAATCATTTCACTTATTTATTTTACCTTGATTGATTTCACTTGAACATCCAGATGCGTGCACGTCCTCGCCTTCGCAATCGTCTTGAGTTTCCATCAATAAAGCTTCATCTAAATACTCTTCATCGGTTACACTTCCATCATTTCGCTGCTTCATGACTTTGATCAAGTAATCTGCAACTAAAAAACACCATGCACTTTTAATATATACTATATTATGCATCGCATTTTGGTTACTTTGCCAGATATCATGTCTTTATAATTTATAAATTGTACGTCTTTATTAGTGGATTTAAATTATTTAACTAATTAGGGAAACATTGTGAAACATCGTTGATCTATTCATTTGTTACCATCTATTATATTTAGGTACGAGTAATGTAGGATGAGTAAAAAGCTTAATTACCCTCTTCATCTTCAACGACTATATTTGATGAAAAATTTGTCGGTGCCACATCCATTAAATGAGGAACGATCATGCCTACTTCTGGGTCGAGTTCAGCAGGAGGCAATGGCGGACCACCTCCAGTTGCCATACAAGCCTGCTTCTCTTGAGTCAAGGCATCTCGTTGGATGTGCTTGAGATTGATCCACATTTTTTTCAATTGGTCCATTGTTCTCTGAGGAAATTCGAACTCAAGTATAATTAGGAAATTTGTTGCGTTCGTCGTGACTTAAAAATAAAACATTCATGAAGTAAAAGATTATTTCACTTACCGTGTGTACAACTTCTTTCAAATTGTTGTATTTTTCTGTAATTTTCTCCCACGCGACTTTTTTCATTTTTAGCGTTGATGCATCACTTTTCTTGGCTTCTATGATGTCTTTCTGTTCACTTATAAAATTCAGCAATAATTTCCGTTCAAGCGGGGTGTAATGCTTGCTTTTCCAGGTCATTTTGGATTTCGATTTCGTTATTATTCAAAAATAATTATTCGAGTACAATAGACAAAGCAATTGCTGAGACCTTATTCACTTTGACATTTATCAAATTTCACATATGGCGGCTCGTAAAACCGCGTTCTCATCTATGAATGGTCGATACAACGGTAAATTTCCGATATTACCCGAATGCCGAACAAGCACGGTCTCAAGCAAATGCTTTGTCAAGACGGCTTCCGTTCAAATAAGACCATTTTCAGCAGCGCCGTCTTCACGAAGATCATCTTATTTCGGAACTATGAAATATACGGCATCTTAAGAACGCCGCGGTCTAATGAGATCGTCTTGGCGAAGAAGATCTTGGAGTGCATTTGAGATCTGACTATGAATACCGCCCTGTGTGCTGGCGATGTGGCTCCAAAATCAAGAAAAATAAGAATTGTAGGTGGCGTTGCAATCAGCTTTCCCTTATATATGGATATACTATCTTACGTAGCTTTCCGTCGGCTACTTGATATGGCAAATTTGATATGGTTGTCTGTGGATTGAATCCGTGCTCGAAAATAAAGAAGTATGTGATATGTAAAAAAATTATAAATAAAAACTCATATTTTAAATGAGTTTTGTATATAGTTATTAATGTTTTATAAGAGGCAATGTTAAATGTGTATAAATTGAGAACGAAATATTTATTCAACCGTTCGGTAAATCGTTTTCAAATTTGATAGCAGATTTTTACATAGACAAAGTAACAATGGGTGTAATTGTGATAATGTATTATTCAAAAAATTATAATATTTATAAAATAGAATATTTGTGATTATTATTACTTATTGTGTGAGCCGTTTATTATTACACAGACATAATGTACAGCAAAATGCGCCTTGATAATAGTACAGATTGTTTATTTAATTCATTCGCAGTTATCCATATTTCAATTTATTATTCAAAATTGTATTGATTACTTTTCATTGTAACACTTCTGTCTGCCGTTGTTAATCGCACGCGTGAACGCTTTCAGCATCGCTCTTAACATTATTGGAACAATAAAAATGGAAAACATTGCAAATCCTGCAGTACGTCATGCATTGAAGCTCAATCTAACTCTGTGCTTTTTTTGAATCATACAACAATCTTACATTTTTCATTCTCATTATCTCACTTTCTACAACCAGTGTTCCGCACATTAGCTCCGTCAACTACGGAACACGTATCGTTTTTTGTGTTTTATAATAAACGAAAAATATGACTGAACGCTAGCGAAAAGAAACGAAAACTAAATGTTAGTATAGTACTAGTTTGCAAATATCATGCAATACAAAAAAAGCGATGATGACAAAATGAGGAGGACATCATGAAAGCGTTGCTGTATCCGTAGAAGGCCCAGTTTCCAAACGAGTTGAGTTTCACAGAGGGCGAAGTCATCCGCCTCATCAAGCACCACGACGCCGAAGGGGTGGAGAGAACGGTCGACGATACGACAGCGTCGTCCAAGAGCGTCCACTAATCTCGTGATATCGATTCCTTTGTTCCATTGATTATGAAATCATCACTTTTTTAAATATATTTGTCTGCGAAGTGAAGCTCATAAAACAAGTGCGTTTTTCCATTGCGAAACCAAGGGCCTTGCTCCATTCCTGGAGTCGCGTGTTGCACTGATTCAAAAAATTGTTTTAAAACTACAAACGTAACTGGTAAAAATTGGTGAACCTACTCTAGTTGAGCTTCAACATATATTAACTTAAGCACTGCAAAAATGCATGTTGTTCGCATTCCCATCGTTTTTTTTCTCGTCCCAGGGACTGAGCATAGTCTCTTGATACTAAAAAGTAGATGGATTATTTAAACAATGAACTGAAAAAAATGTTTCGAAAGTTTTTTTCAATACTTGAAAATTCACCGAAGAAACTTCGATCTCACAGGAATATTCTCTTTCAAACTTGTCACCAGGGTTGCAAATAATGCATTACTTTTTGTAATGCATTACCGTTTTCATTACCCATTACTTTACATTTTGTAATGTAAAAAAATTCCATTACTCATTACATTGGATTTTGTAATGTAAAAAATTTCCATTACCCATCACATTGGATTTTGTAATGTAAAAAACTCCATTACCCATTACTTTATATTTTGTAATGTAAAAAATTTCCATTACCCATTACATTGGATTTTGTAATGTAAAAAATTCCATTACCCATTACTTTATATTTTGTAATGTAAAAACTTTCCATTACCCATTACATTGGATTTTGTAATTGAAAAAATTTCCATTACCCATTACTTTACATTTTATAATGTAAAAAAATTCCATTACTCATAACATTGGATTTTGTAATGTAAAAAATTCCATTACTCATTACTTTATATTTTGTAATGTAATGGGTAGTGAAGCGTACAGGTAGAGAGAGAGAGAGAGAGAGAGAGAGAGAGAGAGAGAGAGAGAGAGAGAGAGAGAGAGAGAGAGAGAGAGAGAGAGAGAGAGAGAGAGAGAGAGAGAGAGAGAGAGAGAGAGAGAGAGAGAGAGAGAGAGAGAGAGAGAGAGAGAGAGAGAGAGAGAGAGAGAGAGAGAGAGAGAGAGAGAGAGAGAGAGAGAGAGAGAGAGAGAGAGAGAAAGAGGTGGGTGGGTGGATGGATGGATGGATGGATGGATGGATGGGTGGGTGGATGGGTGAATGCATGGATGGAGGATGGATGGATGGATAGATGGATGGATGGACGGACGGACGAACGGACGGACGGATGGATGGATGGATGGATGGATGGATGGATGGATGGATGGATGGATGCGGAATCATTTGTAGGTAACAAACACATCGATGAAAATGTTCATTTAATATAATCAGATATTGGTTCGGAAATAACCACAAAGCAGATACACGTTTTTCTTGGAGACCCTTGATATTTCGAGGAAAAAAAGAGTTTCACCTCATTCGCTGACGAAAGGTGTACAACTTACATTTTCCTTTGAATATAAAGCCTCTCCGAACGAAACGCGTAGCCGGAGTTTAACTGACCGGGCAACTGATTGATCACCTTAAATGAAAAATAGAAAAATGAAATTTGACCAATTTCTCATCATTTTTCGGTCAAAAAAATTCATTTGCCTATATAACCTCGACTTTTTTCTATTATTATCTTTTGGAATTCGTTTGAGAGAGAGAGAGAGACGGAGAATGTCATCTGCGGATAGCTCAAATTCCCGACTTTTGCCGCTATGTGGCACATAAACGTAACGAGAAAGAATAAAAATCGACGTTTATCAGCATTCTCGAGAAAAATGAAAGGAAAAAGAAAAACCAGAAATGATTTAATACTTTCCTTGATTTTTTTGCCGTCAAACTTTAAATTACATTACGATTAAACTTCGCTGTGATCGAAAATTAAAATTTTAGAGCTAACTTAGCGGTGCTTTCTAATTCATAATTTGTTTCGTTACGCTTATGTTAAAAATATATTTAAGGGGTCTTCTCACTTTAAACGCTTAAAAAAGGCTATCTTCATGATTTTTCCTTAATAGGTTTATATTACAGATATTGATATAAAAGTTGTTACACTTAGTAAATACACTGTCGAAATACATTTTAAAAAATATATATTTACTTAAGTCACTAGTTATAGACGAAAATGGTAACTAAAAAAAATTCCTAAAAAAAATAGGTCTGTGCTGTTGATGAAATCTCGGAGATGGATCATCCGAAACAAAATAATCAAACGGTTTTAGATTCAGTATGTTAATGGCTACAGCGCATATCCAAAGATTTTTGAGATATGCAAAAATAACAAAATGGCGGACATTTTCCGAAAAAACGGGTTTTTCTCACCTTTTTTGGCAAAAAAAATAGTAAATATCAAAATTTAAAAAATCCTTCATATGCGCTATAGCTTTAGTTGTAAAGAATATGTGGTTAAAATTTGATAAGGAGCGGTTCAGTAGTTCCGAAGATTTCATCAACAAGCAGTCGGGAAACGTCGTTTCGAGAAAAACGCGATTAAAGTTTGTTTGGGTTACATAAATACATAACAATTTTTTTTAAATTTATTTCGAAAGTGCATTTATTAAATATAACAACTTTTATATCAATAACTATGATATAAACCTATGAAAAAAATTATTAAAATAGTCGTTTTTAGCGTCTGAAGTAAGAAGACACCTAAATCAAATAATCACGGTCAAACGAATTCCAAAAGATTATAATGGAAAAAAGTCGAAGTTATATATGCGAATGGACTTTTTCGACCGAATAATGCTGAGAAATTAGTCAAACGTCATTTTTCTTCATTTTGTTCGGAGAGGCTTTATATTGAAAGCAAAATTTAAGTTGTACCCCTTTCGTCAGAGAATGAGGTGCAACTCTTATTTTCCTCGAAATATCAATGATGTCCAAGAAAAACGAGTATCTGCTTTTGGTTATTTCCAAACCAATATTTTATTATATTAAATGAACATTTTCATCGATGTGTTTGTTACGTACAAATGATTCTGCATCCATCTATCCATCCGTCCATTTATCGATCCATCCATTCATCTATATAGTACATCCATCCATCCATCCATCTATACATACATCATCTATCCATCCATCTATACATACATCATCTAGCCATCCATCCATCCATCCATCTATCTATTCATCTACCCATCCTATCTATGTATTCATCCAGCCATCTATACATACATCATCTATCCATCCATACATCCATCTAACCATCCATCCATCTATTGATCCATCCATCCATCCATCCATCCATCCATCCATCCATCCATCCATCCATCCATCCATCCATCCATCCATCCATCCATCCATCCATCCATCCATCCATCCATCCATCCATCCATCCATCCATCCATCCATGTAAACAATTTCCGTTATTCATTACATTGGATTTTGTAATTTAAACAAATTCCATTACTCATTACATTATATTTTGTAATGTAAAAAAAATCCATTACTCATTACATTGGACTTTGTAATGTAAAAATGTCCATTGCCCATTACAAGGTAATGTGTAATGAATTTTTTTGTCATTACATATTACATTGCATTTTGTAATGAAAATATTTCACATTACAAAATGTAATGTAATGAGTAATGGAAATTTTTTACATTACAAATTCAAATGTAATGAGTAATGGAATTTTTTACAATACAAAATATAATGTAATGAGTAATGGAAATTTTTTACATTACAAAATCAAATGTAATGAGTAACGGAAATTTTTTACATTACAAAATATAATGTAATGGGTAATGGAATTTTTTTACATTACTTAATGAAATGTAATGGGTAATGAAATATTTTTCCATTACTTTTTAAAGAAGTAATGAATCATGCATTACTCTTTCATTACAAATTTGGCAACCCTGCTTGTCACACTGCAAAAGAATTTAACGTGCATTGACACAAATTGGTCCTACTTGCTCTTGTGGGGTTAGAATTTCGTCGGTGATGTTTAATGTTCTTTAATAGATAAATTAATTAATAATAAAAACATACCTCTTTCAAGCACCTATCTCCTTCCGTAAAAATGAGAACTTTTTTCGAGACACACACTTTTTGAAAACTTTTCACTCTCAAGAAACCTGGCATCATTCAAGTCACGCCAAGGTAAAAGGAAAATGGCCGAAGACGCAAACCTCGATTTTGACAACTTTCCTCTGATGCGCATGCCTAGAACCTTTAGCTACAAGTATTACTATACAACGGGGAATTGTGATCGCAGCGCCCCTTGCGCTCACTTAAAAGTCGGGATTTTGGGGCCGCCTTTCGCTGCTTATCACCTATGGAGTGTCCACTCCTTCACTCTAGTCTCCCTGTTACATACGCAGCAGCGGGATTCTGTAACTCGTTATACAGTCGTTATGCGCTCATAGCGACTGTTTTAGGTACGAGGAATAACGAGAGGTCGCTGTAACGACAAACGCGATTCCGTAGTCCAAGAATAACGAGTTTTGTCGTTATTCATACCGAAAAACGTCGGTACGATGTCACTATGGGTTGCTAGCATACCGAGACCTAGGTACCCCCTCGATATGGCATAACGACATGTTAGAAGGATAAACATCGCACGGGTATCATTGACGGTGTGAAATTGAGAACGCCATGAACCACAGCGCTTACTCCGAAACGCTATATGTAGCGTTCACTTTTCGAGGATAATAATTATAACCTTGTGAAAAAATCGGTAAGTAAAGTACATTTGTAATAATAGAAACAATAGATAAAATATTAATTAGTATAAATATTATTTTGTACACATAATTTTCTTCAGTAAATATTGGAATGAAACTTTTGTTTTCATAAAATCGCTAAAATAATGTAAACGGTATATTATTTGTTGGTTCTTAATTTCCGCATATTATTAAACAATCTTTGTCATTTTCAGTGAACATGGCCCTAGAATTTGTGGCTCTAGAATTGGCTTTGCTCGGTCAGAGGGTACGTCGAGTAGAAACGGCGTGTGGAAAGAAGACGTTTAAGAGATGCTCAGAACCCCTTTCATTTGCCACGAGACGAATTCATAGATTGTTTTCGCCTCACTCCAGAACTTATACTCAGCATTGCACATGCGTTACGAGCTGATTTGGAGTGTGAACGAAGTACTGGCCTAAGCCCACAAATAAAGGTAAATTTTGAGATTAAGTATTGTATTAATTGATATTATTAATAGTGTGGATATATTATTAGTATGTAATAATGAAATATATGAAAATTTATGGTAGGTATTGGTTGCCATACAATTTCATGCCCAAGGCAACTATCAAAGAAGTGTCGGCAATCAATTCCATTTCAATGTCAGCCAGACAACCTTCACGCTGTGACTGAAGCAATAAATTTGCGCTTGCTACGAAGGTGGGTAAAATTCCCAATGACCAACGAAAATTGACAGCGAGCTCGCGAAAAATTCTCAACTGCTGCACAGCCATTCGAGGGTACTGTTGGCGCTATAGACTGTACTTTTGTTCACATTCTTGGCCCTTCAAGACATGAAGAGGCATTCATTAATCACCATGGTCGACATTCATTAAACGCTCAAGCGGTAAGTATTGTGACGGGTCGGAATATCGTCACAATATATTTGTTTGTTCGAGACTCGATCAGGGAATAAATTAATAGAGATTCAGGTATTTTGGTGGTAATTTACAATAAAAAATGGTTTATTCAATTTCTGGATGCGATACAATGTTATTAAACGCCGTGTATAAGTGTAATGTTTTATTTGTGTTATTTTGTGTAATTCGCCCCTAACTAACGCGTCGGTCGGTAACGATTCGCGGAGTTACCCGAGTGGTAACGTTCTCGAGCGCGGCCGGTATCGATTGCCATGCGTCGGTAACCGTAACCCCTTCCTTACCGACGCTCGAGGCGCGATAGATCGTGACGTGGTAGATCGTGGCACGCTGGCTCGTCACGGTCGCTGCCCGCACTTTGTTTACAAACTCGGCGTACGCGTGCCTTCTGATGCTCGCCCGGGTCCGTTTTTTTGTTTCTTGCCTTTTATAATTTGATTATAATAATTGGAATATCGATGTATTCGCGGATATGTATGTGTGTGTGTATGATTTCACACCTCCTGTTACCTCCTGTCCCTTTATTTTCTCCTGATACCATTTGTCGATTTAACTTTCGATAAATCGCTCCCCTTTGCCACTAATTAATTATACAATAATCCCTTTTATTTTACTTCGTTTTTCTTGGTCCGCGGGTCGGTATTCGCGAGAGGTTCCGTATTTTCACCTAACTAATTATCTTTTTATATGCTTTTCCCTAGTATTCCTCTCGTGCTCCCTCTCCCTTGAACTAATAATCGTGCGAAGTTTTATAAATGAATTATTTGTTTTCTTTTTAGCGCCTCCTCCTACTTTTCTGATTTGATAATTGGCTCCTTTCAGGTTCCCTTTATTTTTCTTTCCTCTTAAACACTTTCCCTACCCTTAGGGTTAGTAATCGTGTCATAGAGTAATCGTCCAAGTCACGGAATGTGAGAGTGCTTTTTGCAAAATAGATGACTCCACTTGTTCTGTCGCTTCGGTTTTCCTCGGTGATACTTTCCCTACCCGTGGGGTTAGTAATCGCGTCACTTCGTACTACTCGATTCTCCAGAGCAAGAAAAGGAGGAGTGTCTTCCTTCCAAAATTCCCGTCCTTATATATCCGTATTTTGCCGCCTTTTCCTACCCCTTCTCTTACTTATTATCCATAATTCCCTTTATTGTTAACTTTTCTTTCTACATAAATTTTTCTTCTCATCTGTTTTTGTGTGGTTTCCTTTGTTTCCTTTCGCCGGTCTCCCTTTTCGTTTGGCTGTTCTGCCCTTCCCTTCCCCTTTGTTATTGTTAACCTTTTAATCCGATTAGTTTCCCTGTATTAGTGCGTTATTTCCCCCTTCCCCTACTCCTGTCATGAAGTCGGGCGGCGTTTGACTGCATTTATTTCTGAGACGGACCTTCACGTCTCATTGTCCCTCGTGACTCTTTATGTTTTGGATTGCTTTTCAGCCATCCAAATCATGAAGAGTCACTTCAAACAAAAAAATTTGACCTGAGTAATCTGTTATACTTTCCTTTTTCCTTTTGGGGGTATTCTTCCTCCTCATCCGGTTGGCTATCGCTTGTCACTGGCTCTTCCCTTCCCCTTAATCATACTTTCGCACGCTCGCTCGCTCGTAAATAAATTTTTTCGGCCAAGGCTAATGTTTTTTTATTTTTTTTCCTATTGTTTTTGTTCATATGGAGGATATACTGTTATCGTCATCGCTCGTTTGCTTGCTGTTTGCTTCGCCTCGCACCCCCTGATCGTGCAAAAAACGCGCCTCATCGCTGTCGTACCTGTCATTCATATTGTTGTCGTAGTTGGTGAGTGTCTCGTCGTCATCATCGTCGTCGTCCGTGTACTCGTTCCTGTTCTCGTGGGTGGTGCTGGTTGGTGGGCTGTCTCTGGTCTCGTTGTTGTTGTTGTTGTCGTTCATGTACTGTTGTTCTGTTTCCCTTATTATGTAGTCGTCCCCGTAGCGGCTCTCTTTCGCCTCGATTCTGGGTGGTCCCGGATTGATAATCCTCGCCGCTAATTCGAATTTCACGAACATGTCAGCCAACCGGATCCCTTGATTTGGGCCGTCACTCTCCAAATAAAGATCAATGAGGACCATGTTCCGGTTGGCTGCCTTGCCCCAAACCTTCATGGCCCATGATGTCCCTTCCACGGCCGTCCTGGCGTAGAATAGTTCTTCCTCGGTCCAAATTTCGTCGCGAGGTGCCAGGTCTCCATGGGTCACAGGGATTGCTTGGTACGGGCATGCGAGTGCTGCCCTTGAGGCTGTGAAGCACTTGTCCTGTGTGGCGGTCACCCACATGCCCCAATCACCTAGCCACAGTTTCCACTCCCCGTGGTTGTTCACATATTCCAGGGTGGCACGATGAAATTTTTCATCCTGGCGGTAGAGGACTGCTCGTCCTGGATATGCCTCCTCCTCCAAGATCGGGTGGATGCCGGGCTCACCTAGCGGCATCTGCTGCCACATCCTTATGATGGAGGTATTTCTTCCGTTGTTGAGATGTATATACAGCTCGTTCGGATGGACCAGCCCCGCGACCGTCACTCCTTCGTACTCTTCCCTTAGCTTTCTTGTGTCGTAATTTCGGTACATGTTGATAATGTCGGGTTTGACGATTGACTGACGAACGATGGTTTTGATTTTTCATACGCTAGTCCTCCCCTCTCTTTAATATCCCAACGATTTTCCGGGGTACTATCCTTTTATGTTGTTGTCGTTCACCTCGAATAATTCGTATTCGCTAGGATTATTATTCCTTTCAATTTTCGGTAAGTCTCTCTGGGCTCATCGTTGTGCGTTATTTTTTTTGTTATCCGTGATGTCTTATTCCCGACGGTTTCTATGTTCCCCGCTTGCGATTTCTTCTCCTTGTTTTCGCCCATGTTGACGCTACAGCATTACTCCGAGGTGCGTGCCTTCCTTATATACCCCCCCCCCTTTTTCTTTGATTGTTGGGTTTGCGAGATTGTCTTATTTCTGTATAATTTATTCTGTGTGATTTTCCGGACTTGCCGCTAGATAGCGTTTCATGAGACTTCCGTGAAATTTTCCTCGCTCACGTTTTGTCTTCGAATCTTCGATTAAATATGTTGCTTGACCAACACATTTTTTTATTCGATATGGTCCTTCGTATAGCGGCATGAATTTTGCTGTTCTTTGTTTCGCAGGATCCGAAACATTTAATGCTCGTACCAGGACTAATTCTCCCTTTGTGAAGAGGGTGGTCTTATGCGTTGCATTAAATTTTTCTGCTCGTCTTATTCCTTTTCGTAGTATTCTTTCTCGTACTAATTCTAATTTTTTTTCGTAGCTGATGTCTTCGTTTTGATCTTCTTTCAATGCCAGGAGCCATTTCCTCCATATTCGGTATGGCTTCTTTTTTTGCTGGAGTTCCATGGGGGTGAATTCAGTCGTTTCGTGTTGTGTTTCGTTGATGCAGTCCTGGACTACCGGTATCCATCGATACCATCCGGAGTGCTTGTCTTGCAAGAAGGTTCTAAAAAAACGGGTAAGTTCTCGGTTTACTCGTTCAACGATTTTTCCTTGTGGATGTCGGATTGATGAGAATACTCCTTGTATGTTCTCCTTTTCCAGTCGTTCGAGCCAAATTTTAGAGGTGAACTGGGTCCCATGATCAAACTGGATTCTTCTTGGTTTTCCGTACTTTGGCACGTAATCTTAAAAAATTCGGTTAATTATTGTTGCCGCTGTGTTCACCTTCTTAAGAGGATACAGTTTCACGATTTTTGTGAAGGCGTCTATTGTGACTAATATATGCTGTACTCCCCCGACGGATTTTGGCAACGGTCCATAGAAATCTATGGAGATTAGGTCCCCCGGACCTTCCGGTATGATCGTCTGCATTTCTGCATGGTTTGTTTGGATCGCCACTTTGACCCTTTGACATAGGTCACATTCGGCGATGACTTACCTCACTCTTTTTGCCATCCGTGGGCAAGTGAAGTCCTCTTTTAGCATAAAAAAAACCTTTCTAGCCCCTGGATGTCCATATATTTCGTGGCATTCCTTTATGAGAGGGTTAATTAACTCATCTCGCAGTACGACCTTCTATTTTCCCGTCCTGTCATATTTTAGTAGACATCCCTTGTCGTTGCGGTATTTCTTATTACCTTCTTCCTTGTCACACATTTCCCATATTGCTGTGAGGTTTGTTTGTTCCTTTCGCATTTGTCCGATTCGTTGGAATTGCTGCTTGATTTCTTTTGTGGGTTTTCTGGCGAGTATGGCTGTGAGAGCCACCCTCCCCGGTATGCTCTAGTGATCACTGTTTTCGATCTCGAGTGGCCTGCTCAGTGCGTCCGCTGCTTCATTTCTTTTTCCTGGACAATGCTCCACTTCAAAGTCGCAGTCCTGTATGAGTAGGGCCCATCTTAGCATTCGATCTCCTACAAAGCGGCACGTTTTTAAGAAAGTTAGTGCCTTGTGATCGGTGATGATTTTTATCCTTGCTCCCAATAAATAGGTTCGGAATTTTTGGAGTGCCCATACGATTGCAATGAGTTCTTTTTCTGTGGTTGTATAACCGATTTCTGCCCCTTTAAACATGCGGCTTGCGAAGGAGATGACGCCCATCTCTTCATCCTTGTCCTCCTGGCTCAGGACTGCTCCAACAGCGTAATCACTTGCATCTGTCGTGAGGAATTACTTCTTCTCAGGGTTTGCATGCCTCAGAATGATCGCCTCAATGAAGAGCTGTTTAACTCTTCAAAATGCTTTCTCCTCTTCTTCCCTCCATCTCCATTCCTTTCCCTTCTTTAGCAGGTTCAACAGCGGTATCGTTTCTTTAGCATGTTTACTCGTAAATTTGCTGTAGAAGTTGATCAACCCGAAAAATCCCCGGAGCTGTTTTATATTTTCGGGCCGTGGGTATTCGTGGATCGCTTTTATCTTTTCTGGCTGCGGTATTATTCCTGATTTTGTTAATATGTGCCCCAGAAATGCAACTTCTTGTTGGAAAAATTTGACTTTTTGAAATTCAGTGTCATTTTTTTTATGCTGATTCTCTCAAAAAGATGTTGAAGGTGTTGCAGGTGTTGTGCTTCGTCTTTTGATAGGCAGAGGAGGTCATCTACAAAGTTGATTACTGCTTTTCCCAGATCTTGTACCTGGGTTTGCTCATTTTGGGATGATGAGTAACTGCAGCGCTCCTCTGGCTTTGTAGAGCTCTGCGTCGATCATTATTTGTTTCTTTATTCGTCCTGACTTCCCGCCGAATGCCCCGATGGCTTCGGTGCCGGTGACCGGGATAATTGGACAATTGTCTAATTCATTTTTGTAACGTTGAAAAAAGTCCTCGGAGATTGCTGACACCTCGCTTCCACTGTCGATGAGAGTCTCTACGGTGATCCCTTCTATCTTCATGGGTAGTGTCAGGCATCGTGGCTGTATCTTCTGTCCGAGGCTTCCTTTTCCGGGGTCCTCCATAAGAAATTCCCGTGGTCCTTCATATATGCTGCTGGTATACATTTGTTTATCTATTTTCTTCCTCGCTGTCTTGTTTTTTACCGGTATACTCTCCTCGGTTGCCACTTGTTCCATTTTGACTTGCCTTTTTTGTTATTCCTTCTTTATTTCTTTAATTGTTTCTAGTTCCCAGGATGGTTTCTGGTTAATTTTTGTCTCTTCTCTTGGTTTGCTTTTTTGCCTTTTCAATACCCAAATTTGTTCATTGTCAACGGTAGTGATCATTCCTAGTCGACATGGAGGGTCGACGGGCTTGCTCTTCTCCTTCTTTTTTCCTTCTTCTTTTTGTTTCGCTTCATACGGGAGATTGCTTCTTCAATTGCTTCTCGGATTTCTTCCTCTTCCTCTTCCTCTTCTTGCGCCTTCTACGGATACAGCAACGCTTCCATGATGTCCTTATTTTGTCATCATCGTTTTTTTTTTGGTATTGCATGATATTTGCAAACTTGTACTATACTAACATTTAGTTTTTTTCTTTTCGCAAGCGTTCAGTTATATTTTTCGTTTATTATAAATCACAAAAACGATACGTGTTCCGTAGTTGACGGAACTAATGTGCGGAACTCTGGTTGTAGAAAGTGAGATAATGAGAATGAAAAATGTAAGATTGTTGCATCGATGAAAAAAATGCACTGAGTCAGATTGACAAGGGGACAGTACGGCAGTCGGATTTTTGTAATTTTTCGTACTCATGGTACGCGAAGTTCAGAGCTCGAATATTAATATCCCAAAGCAGTTCGACGCCATATTCAGAAATTTTCGAGAAAATTGACTTTGAAGTTTTCGAGCGCACTCTTATCCCACAAAGATGCAACGATATTCGAACCGGGCTCGTGGCGTACCCGGTAGCGTTCGAGTCTAGTAATCGCGGGGTCGCTGTTTCGAGTCTCACTTCGAAATTTTTTTTTTTTTTTTCATTTTTTTTTAAATGAAAAAACGCAAGTCATCTTGTTAATTATCTCTTGATTATACACATACATTTTCAAGTATCAATATTTATAACCAACAACATTTTTAGGATGAAAATGAAAAACGTCGGGTAAGGAATTGAATACTTTATTATTCGGTCTGTATTCGTTTGTTTTATACATCGGGTGTAATGTTACACGAGCCAGAGTGATAACCATCGTAAAAACAAGGAAAACAGTAATTTTCACGGCATCTCGCACACCGTACAAACGCTGCATTGTTACATTCGCAATTTTTTTCAATACATCGATCGGAAAACAAACTTCACTCACGTTCATGAAGATTTCTCTTTGATCGCAAAGTTTCGAAGCAAACCACGCATATCTGATCATGTTATTGAAGACCGGAGAAGACAACTGATGATGAACAATAGAATGAATTTTTAAGCAATCTTCTCTATCATTAATTTCACGTCAAACGATGACAAAGGCAAACGATGTACGCACTTTGTAGGACAAAGGCAAACGATGTACGCAGAACTGTTATTCAAAATATCGACGGTTGCCAAAGCAAGCGTTATATTCACATATTTCAACATTTATTCTTCTATTTATATTCCTATTAATCTACAAGGGAGTTTATGTAAATATTATTACTGGATATTTTTACGTCGCCTATTCGCAAATCCAAGCAAGAGATAATCAAAAATAACACTTGCATTTATCATTGACAATTATAATTACATATATGTAAATTAGCATAGATTTTATGATTTTTATCCCGGGATTATTTATTTATTTTTTTATAAATAATCACCTATTGTTATATATAAATAATATATGATCATATATGAGAAAATATATAATTATGTATAACTATAATGAATTTTGTACATAAATAACTATATATGGATTTTGTCCATATATAAACATAAATAGATATATTATATTAATTATATATAATAATATGTGATTATATACAACAAAAATTTATCGGGATATTTAAATGACGGAGGTATGCGAATTAAAAAAAAATTTAAAAAAAAGAAAAAAATTTCGAAGTGAGACTCGAACCAGCGACCCCGCGATTACTAGACTCGAGCGCTACCGGGTACGCCACGAGCCCGGTTCGAATATCGTTGCATCTTTGTGGGATAGGAGTGCGCTCGAAAACTTCAAAGACAATTTTCTCGAAAATTTCTGAATATGGCGTCGAACTGCTTTGGGATATTAATATTCGAGCTCTGAACTTCGCGTACCATGAGTACGAAAAATTTCAAAAATCCGACTGCCGTACTGTCCCCTTGTGAGCTTCAATGCATGATGTATTGGAGGATTTGCGATGTTTTCCATTTTTATTTTTCCAATAACGTTAAGAGCAATGTATTCTACTCTACTAATATTCCCAAATTTATTGATAAACATTTCAGATAACAATGTTTAGATATACGCAGATGTCCATGTGTCCAAGTGTACTAAACATAGTATCAATATTAGCAGTGATTTTATACTATCATTCCAATTTCACGCAATCTCAACAATTGACATTATTTCATTATCATGACCCGTGTGTCCGGCATTTTTTGATGCAATTAAGAGACGTAATCGCTCAACAAGCTCATTCATATCGTCCCAGTATACATAATTAACGGGGGAAGTAGTCACGGTCATTTGATTAGGAAGAATCAGCCCACTTCCTATATTAGATTGCTGCATAGGAAATAATGGTGCGATAATGGTTCTATACTTAACACCTTTGTTCCCCATTATCTGGTGCTGTGAAGAGTGATTTCGCCGATGCGAATTAGTCATGATTAAAATGTCACGATATTTTTCCAAATCATTCTGTTTCTAGTTTTTAGAATTCTTCATGAAAATTAGCTCAAAAATACCAGGCGTACCACGATAACTTTTGCCACTTATAATAATATTATCAGCTCTATTAACATCGAATGTCGCATTACCAAGCATTAGTTTATTATCCTTAAAATACACCCCATAAATATTATCAATCGTTTGTTCAGAATCACTTCCAAAGAAGAACGTGAGGTATTTTCGTGCTAAAACTCCCAGATTTTCATTAGCATATTGATTAACTTCCGGTGTAGGATGTTGAATAATTTTTCGAAGCGATTTCTCAGCCGCGTCATCAGTCGATTGAGATTCCTCCAATGACGGTGGTTGTCGTGGTGATGATAATGTTAACGGTGTGGATGTGGCCGCACTTCTATGCCCAGTAGTCCGATATGATGATACTGGTGTACTATGATAAACGGTTGATTTCTTCAACACATCCATTCTCCCACTTTTCACGTCTTCGTTCCTATTTTCCAAGCATGTATCATCTTCTCCCCCCTCCTGCTCTCCATCACTGTCTCCATCACCGTCTAATGTTTCTTCTTTTTTTTTTATACCCGCATTAAAAATATTATTCTTCAAAAGTTTTCTCTTTTTATTGGAGATAGTTTCCTAAACTAACTGTGGAAGCGGTTGAACTATTGCTTTATACGATTCTTCCAATAATTCATGCGTTTCTATTTTACCCAACTTTAGAGCGTTATGTTTTTTACGTATGCCGTCACTTGTTTCCGCGATTTTTCTCAAAAGTTTTTATTTTCTTGTTTTCCCCACGTTATCAGCCATTATTATCAATCGTTGAATCGTTGAGGAGCACTATACGCACGAACGCATGTAACATGAATGCGTGACTAGATAATTGCAAAGTTGTTAAATCCATTTATATAGCGACCTTTCCGCATAGAACTATCCTTATCTATTACAAGGAAGCCATATTTTTTTCCCCAACAGTGGGCGCACAATTGTAGAAAATCTTCGTATGTCATATCAGTATTTACATGATCATTGTATATGTGTTTTAGGTTCAAAGCATCTTGCTTGAAAAGTATTAAGAAGTTTGCATTATCGCGAATTAAATGTTTAGGAATTTTTGTATATGTTTGACACAAATAGAAGCTGTCAATGCTCCAATGTCTACCCATTGAGAAATATTCTCTTATCATATCTTGCTTATCACATGCTACATCGTTAAAGATGAAAATAGAATTTGGCATAACATCATTACGTTCAATTACATCATTATTATTAGGAAACGTGAAGGAGCCTATATCATCTATCGGTTGTAAAATTCTTTCAAGATATTGATATTTTAACTGTTGTAATGATTTTGAGTATACATAAACATTTTCGAAATGCACACCATTCGGACTTTCAATGAGACTTATTAATAAGTTAGTTTTGCCGCAGTTTGAAGGACCGCAAACAATAGCGCGTATTGTGTCAGGTAATAAAGCACCATGTCGGCTAAATTTTCGTTCAACATAATCTTCAAACATCGTTCTATTTTTATTGGACACGTTAATTGATACTGATTGTTTAACGAAACGCATTTTGAACCATTACCTTTTTTTATCTCGTCAACTGAAGTATACTTTTTTGGCGAGAAAGAGAGACATCGGGAACTATTTATAGATCCGTTCTGATAGGAAAGTGGAGGGGATAGGTGGTAAACATAGAGTTATGATTTTATTTTTTATTTTCACAATATTATATACAGTAATAGCTCGCCATATATGTATAATTGTCTACAGCTAGATCGATAGTATATGTTTTAAATAATAATGATTAAAAGAAGCGTGGGGTCGGGAGAGTTTCATAAGTGAGAGTAATAGCTCACCATTGCAATTGTAATATTGCAATTGCAATTATATAATTGTCTACAGCTAGACCGATAGTATGTTTTGAATAATAATGATTAAAAGGGGTATGGGGTCGGTAGAGTTTGGGAAGTGGGTGATGGAACAGATCCGTTGGGGAGAAAAAAGTCCTGTAAAACGTTTCTGAAAACGTTGAAAAGTAGTGTAAGAGATTAAAAAATCTTCTGAGGCTAAATAATAAATAAGAACTCACACATTTTTCATCAAAACATCAGCATGATCCATTCCATGATCGTTGAACAATTCTTATACCACGTTGTAGTATAACGAATACTGTAGCTTTCCGAATATTATATTCGCAAGCTAAATCGGATTGATCGGTAATTTCATTAATCTGCTCTTGCCATAGAGTTATAAACTCTGGCGGTACGAGTACTCTGACTCCACTTCTGGGGAGTGAAATCCAATGCGTCGGCATATTGAAAATATCGGTGTAAATTGATTCGCAAACTTCACTGTCCTTTCAACTAATAATATCTGAAATATGTAAAATGTTTTTTTTTCAAACGTTTATCAGTAGTAAAAGAAGAGGAGGAAGAGTAAAAATATTTTATGTTGTACTTACAATAATTTAAAGTGTTCAATCAAAGTGTGCTCATCTTGGAACAATTTTGAGATGTCAATTTCATCAAATCCGTATATACCAATTTCAGGTATGTCAAAGTCAAATAGTGGAAGATTTTGACAACCCGTGACCAATATACATTCTATCCATTTGATGAATTCACTGATCTGATTGTTGCCTAAATATTCGTACTCAGGCGGTATTTCTATTACAATATTATATTTTTCAATGTAAAATATTAAAGTCGACTGCTCCTCATTATATAATGCGATCGTAAGGCCGGGCATCTTCATCTGTTTCCAAAATAATTATCATCTAAATATGCAATGTCCCAGCCTTTCCACCATTCCCTACTAGTGCGGAAGTCTCCTTCCCACTCCTTCGAGAATGTCCGCAACTCTGCTGTGCTCTGCTGCTCTGACTTCCGCAATAAATTAGGTCAAGGTCCACGTGTTTTTATCGCATCCAAGATATTGCGTACAGTTTCCACATAATCAGTCATTTGCTCCTGAAATTATGGAGCTTTATTCTGAATGCAGTTTCATGAAAAAATCATTGAAAACTGAAGTACATACCATCCATCGAGGAATATTTACATCATCTTCATTAAAAACCCGTGTTTCAATTAAACTGTTCATATGTATATCAGTTGAAATGTAATGGCAAACGCGAGACATTTTTTCACGATGATGATGCCCCATTTTTCAAGCACTGTGTTAATTTCACACTCCACTTTAGTCGTAGTCAACGAAGCTAGTGGTTGATAAAGACTGTGGTTAGTGCTACATCCTCTGCGTGGAGCCGTTCAGATTTAGGTTGCCGATTTCTTACATGAGGGATAGGGAGGGGATAGTAGTATACGTGAAATTTTGAAGTCTAATACGTTGTATTAAAAAAGTTGATAGAATTACTGCTCTGGAATTCTTTTGTATTTATAATACAATAAAGCACGATGCTCGCTCAACAAGACGACTTTATTTGAAAACCTCTATAAAAAAACTCAATGAAATCTCGAAATCACCTCCAACCAGTCAGCCGTTTTTACCCACACTCCCCATAAGAGATGTAACATTCAATTTTTGGTACAATGTGAGCGATGTTCGGAAGGTAACTACACGTTACGGGGAGAAGGTCGTTATGGATTTGAATGACGAATGTACAATCTTTCTACCGATCCACATATCGGATGCTCTCAACAACGATCTGGAATTTTATGGAACAATCGAGAAGCTAGCTAATCTTAAACGATTACGCGTTAAAGTTTTAACTGAAGATATTAAAGGCAACCATTGCGTTTTTGAGGAAATTTCTGGAAAGATAAAATCTGGATACGAGAGCAATGGCGATAATGATAATGAAGATTCTGACGATGCTTCAAATGGGCACATTAAAAAATCGGCGGTGAATAAAAAAAAGAGGGGTGGTGGTAATGACGACGATAACGACGACGACGACGACGTCGACGATGATGATGCCGGTGATAATTCGAATAAGAAGAGCATGAAAAAAAATCATAAGAAATTGAAGGGTTCAATTGATTCTTCATCAACGAAGGAGTTGGCAAAAAAAATAAGTGATAGTACTAAAAATGTTCAAATAAATATTTTTTATATTTTTTTAAACAATATAATTAATATTTTCCGTAGATCATTATTGTAAAAACATGTTTTCCAGGTGAAAGATTCAAACTCATGCTCTCAAATAAGAACTAGAGCTCACAGCTAACGCTCCAACCGCTTCACTGGTCTATACATCGAGAACCGCTCTTATTGTAGCGCACATGCTCAGTGGAAACTGTAATTTCAATATAATATTCTACGCTATCCTACATTACTCCGCATTATATGTAACATGATTAATCACTGCGGATTACATATAGTATTGTATATCTTATCGTAGCACACATACTCAGTGTAAAGTTGAATTTTAATACTATATTCTACACTATCCTACACGAGTCCCCACTCAACATGATTCATTACTGCGCATTATATGTAGCATGATTCATTACTGCGCATTTTATGTAACATGATTCATTACTGCGTATTATATGTAATAAACATTTGTGGGGGAAATGATATAAAACGCATTCAACGTTTGATAAAATTACTCAGTACATCAACTGATTGAATTGTCGGAGTGGAAATAAAAAAGATCGAGATTCAATACCGCAAATATGCGTTTACTACGTTGGTTATTTATTATCAACACAATCCTATTCGGGAATAACGCATTTCCTCACGAAACGATTGATTACCTGTATCGATATGGATACTTAGATCGTCACGACACTAGTAGCAATATATATTCATCGATAAACAAGGCTGAAATTAGTGAAGCATTGAGAACATTTCAAGAAATTTGGAATCTACCAGCCGATGGGCAGATGAATCCAGAAACGTGGGATCTTATGCATCGTCCACGATGTGACAACATGGATCAGCTTTCGGATTACGTCACATCCGAACGTGTAAGGTGGCATAAACAAACTTTAAATTGGTTCCTTTCTACGACAGTGCTCAATCGCGAATGGTAGTGAGGGAAGCTTTTAAGATATGGTCTAGCATATGTGGACTAACTTTTAAATGCGTATTTCGAAAATCGCAGGCTGATCTGATTTTATCATTCGGAGAGACATTAAATCATTCACACATTTCTTCAGGAGAACTATTTGACTATCCATTAGGTAAAGGTTTATTAGGACATGCATTCTATCCTAGAGAACCAAATATTGTGAGAGAAAGTCATTTCGCGAAAGACGTCAATTGGGATATGGGATTAAAGATGACGACAGATTTGTCGAGAATTAATTTTCTGTGGGTAGCGTTGCATGAAATTGGCCATTCGCTGGGTTTACCACATTCGGCCTATACAAATTCCATCATGAGACCATTTTGGCCTGAACATTGGAAGAACTCATACCTTTTCAATGAAAATGATATAGATGCAATTCAATATTTATACCCTCAACAATCAATGACTACCATCGCCACAATCGTTCCAAAACGAGTGACGACACCAACGACTACCCTCACCACCAACGCCATCAGAAAACAACGTGCGACTACTACCATGAGCACCACAATGGATATACCCATGGAAAAAGCGATTACATTTTCGAATGGTATTAACTGACCAAAAAATGAAATGAGGAGTAATAAAAAAACAAGATTTGATAATACCAAACGAGGATTCGATTTGTCCAATAAAATCATCGAAATTAAAAATTTTCATCCTACGAAAAAGATTATACATTTTATCAGAACAGTGGGCTTGGCCTTTAAATTTATCGAATAAAAAATATGATAAACCTAAACTCATTCGTAATTGGCTTAAATTCTTACCGAACAATTTTACACAGATCACAGCTATATTTGAAAAATCATCCAGCGACGTAGTATTGTTTGCAGATAATTACATTTACGTTTTTGATCGAGATACATTAAAACTCTTACCTTGTTAGCCAAAAGCATATCAAACCATGTTTGGCTCAAACTTTAAATACAACGGTGTAAAATCAGTGGTGGGAACAAATACTGGTAAAACGTATATTGTTTACGATAGTTTCTACGTTCTGGAAATGGATGACTAGTTTCACACCGCGAAAATATGTTTTTACACCAGATCTTTTCAAAGGTGTTGGCTTATCTCTCGAAACAAATTTTTCAATCTTTAGATATACCAATGGTAGATTATATATTATTGCTGAGGATATATATTACGAGCATGATGAATTTAATGATATTCTCGTAAAATCAGGAATATTTGATTTATTCATCTTCGGAATTGAGTGTCCTGTAGAGGATGTTCTTACCAAATTGACACGTCTAACATGGAAATGATTATATTTTCATGATAAAAAAATTATAACAGTGGAATTGATAATGTAAAATCGTCAACGTATTCAAATGAAAAAAAGAACATTCATTCCAATCTCTGAGTGATTTACGCGAATACGTTGCCGCATACTTCCACTAGTTCCGCGGTTTTCTTATCGTTCTAAATGTATTGTAAGTTACCACCTCTCTTTTCATGCGTTCGTATATATTCCATGCTCCAAGCATTTTGAAGTAGTACCCGTTCGGGTAGCGTGCAATGAAAAATGTCAAACTTATTGGAAGTAAGATTGTCGCGTCAAATGGAGAAGAACTTGGTTATGCAATTAAAGTTTGTTAAAAACGATATTAATCGACAAAAGTGGTTGGAACAATGCGCTGAATGTGTTAATAAATTTTCACAAAATTTACGCGATAATAAAGACAGTTCAACAGCATACAAGCAGCGTATGATTGCGTTAATTGCTCGATTGAAATGTTTGAAGGAGAGAGTAAAATATAATATGCATTCAAGTGGTAGTGGTCTACGAAAAAACAAAAAATCGTTGAAAACATTTGCTAGTACATTATCATCACTAACATAATCATCATCAGCACTAGCAACAACAATAGGACCAGCACCGCCAACAATAGTGGAATCTTTTCTTAAATGGCAAAATCGAAAATCGGCATTTAAAAACAGTATTACCACTGGTATGGTGATAAATATTTCACATATCGATCCTCTTCAATTCTTATTGGATTCTAAGAGATAGGTCTTGGAAACTGTGAAGCAAAACCTTGAAGTACACAATTGTGTAAAGGTAAACAGTGTATCCAATGCTGAATTTATTGTTACACGTACGAGAGTTGATGATCGTAATTCGCGCGATGAGACTGCTACAAGTGAAGAATTTGACGTCAAAAGTTTTGCAACAAAAAATTCGACATTGATGTCAACGACGGATCTTAACGAATGGTATTCTGGAAAGGTGGTTGAACCTATTTTAACATCATTGGAAGAGTTCCAAGAGCGCGACAGCGGATGGGGGTTATTCAAGATAATCAATTTAATGATAAACATTAACAAATGTCAACAAATGAATGGTGCGTGTTTCGTAAATATGCGTTAGTCAACGTACATTCTACGGACAAAGCATGTTTCGCTTGGGCTATAGTATCCACGCTATATCCTCCAAAACATAAATCGAATCAGCAACGAATGAGTTCTTATCCTCATTATATAAGTGTGCTTAATTTACAAAACTTATTTACAAAATTTACAAAATTTACTAAAACAAATTCTAATTTTTGAAAGGAATAATCAGTTGTCAATCAACCGGAAAAAATATGAATGTCTACCGTTGCGATTGAGTTCAACAAGTCGAACATATGATAACCACATAAATGTGTTATTATACGAGGATGAGCGGACCGGTAATTGGCATTATGCGTGGATAAAAAATTTGTCCAGACTGGTGGCTTCACAACTCAGCAAAAACAAATGCAAATTACATATTTGTAACAGGTATGATTATTAAAAATTAATATGTAAATGTTATAATAAACATAATATTAATTCTCATTGTTTTTTCGTTTTCAGATGTTTACATGACTTCAGAAGTATAGAGCAACTGAACATTCACTATGTAGATTGTGCGGAAGTAAATCAGTGTCGCATTGATTTACCTACGAAGGAAAACATTGATGAAGTATGGTTGAAATTCAAGAATTTCAGAAGAAAAGAGCCTCTACCATTCATCATTTATGCCGACCTCGAATGTCTTCTATAGGAAATTGATGATGCTAATGATAATCTCAATACTTATGCATATCAAAAACATGTGCCTTACAGCGTGGGTTATTATTTTCATTCAAACTTTAGTCAAACATTGTGTAAATACAACGCTTATCGAGGAACAAATTGTGCAGAATGGTTTGTATGTGCGTTGAAGAAAATCATTGAGAACGTCAAATTTTTCTACCAAAATCCTGTAAAAATGATGCGGGGTGATCGATTGAATCATTTTGATAAGGCAACATATAATATAACATTGTCACATATGTGAAGAAAGGTTTATTGATGGACAAGTTCGAGTGCGTGATCACAATCATTTCACGGGATGTTATAGGGGTACAGCACATGTGAATTGTAATCTAAATTACAAAGATCAGCGAATTATACCGGTGATTTTTCACAATTTGAGTAATTATGATGCGCACTTTTTGATACAAGAAGTAGCTTCACAGTTCGAAGGTCATACGCAGATTATTCCTACAACTGTTGAAAAATATGTTGCTTTTATGAAGAATATATTTAAATTAGTGAGAAACTAGTATTGCAGTTAAGATTAATCGATTCGTATAGATTTTTGAATGCTGGATTGGATAAACTTGTTTCAACCTTGGATAAGAACAATATAAAAATTGTGCGAGTTAATTTCAATGAACTAAACACCGACATGTTCCATTTACTAACGCGAAAAGGAGTTTTTCCATATGACTATGTTTGTAATTTTGAAAAGTTAAACGAGACAGTGCTGCCATCTCGTGAAAAATTCTACAGTAAATTGCGGAATTGTGATAGAGAAACCGTCGAATGTGAACATGCTAAAAATGTTTGGACTGCATTTAATATTAGAATATTGGGTGAATACAGTGATTTGTATTTGAAAACTGATGTCCTATTGTTAGCTGACGTTTTCGAAATTTTTAGATTGAAATGTCTAAACAGTTATGGTTTGGATCCAGCATATTATTTCACTCTCCCCGGTTATACATGGGATGCAATGTTGAAAGTTACTAAGGTTAAATTGCAATTATTAACCGACATTGATATGGTGATGTTTATCGAACGAGGTATACGCGGAGGACTTACAAGGGGACAGTACGGCAGTCGGATTTTTGTAATTTTTCGTACTCATGATACGCGAAGTTCAGAGCTCGAATATTAATATCCCAAAGCAGTTCGACGCCATATTCAGAAATTTTCGAGAAAATTGACTTTGAAGTTTTCGAGCGCACTCTTATCCCACAAAGATGCAACGATATTCGAACCGGGCTCGTGGCGTACCCGGTAGCGCTCGAGTCTAGTAATCGCGGGGTCGCTGGTTCGAGTCTCACTTCGAAATTTTTTTTTTTTTTTTTTTTTTTTTTCATTTTTTATAAATGAAAAAACGCAAGTCATATTTTTAATTATCTCTTGATTATAAACATACATTTTCAAGTATCAATATTTATAACCAACAACATTTTTAGGATGAAAATGAAAAACGTCGGGTAAGGAATTGAATACTTTATTATTCGGTCTGTATTCGTTTGTTTTATACATCGGGTGTAATGTTACACGAGCCAGAGTGATAACCATCGTAAAAAGAAGGAAAACAGTAATTTTCACGGCATCTCGCACACCGTACAAACGCTGCATGGTTACATTCGCAATTTTTTTTGAATACATCGTTCGGAAAACAAACTTCATTCACGTTCATGAAGATTTCTCTTTGATCGTAAAGTTTCGAAGCAAACCACGCATATCTGATCATGTTATTGAAGACCGGAAAAGACAACTGATGATGAACAATAGAATGAATTTTTATGCAATCTTCTCTATCATTAATTTCACGTCCTTGTTCAATCAGATAGGCGCAGTTCTGCAGACGCTTTATGAAATTTTTTACTTGGCGGTAAAAATACACGTCACAAGGTTGCACTAATGGAGTGCATTTTGGTGGAATTACCTGCACCGTGCAAGTAGGCAGACGCCTGTCATTTCGAAACACCTCATTGTACATCACGGTATCGGTTTGGCCTCCCCAGGAATCGATAATTAAGAAAAACTTTTTTTTTTACGTAGGGTCTCAAAACGTTGATTAAAAAATCTTTGTATAACTTTGTCGTCAATTTTCCCGATTTCGATGACGTGACTACGACGTTTCCGTATTTTTTTAGGGACTCGTCGACCGATTTTTTAACTCTGGGACCAAATGAACCTGTTGTTTCTTGTAGGCATACGAACACTAGGGGCAACAATTTTCCTGATAGGGTGACAGAGTACTGCGCAGTATAGGAATGAATGACTTTATTCATATTCGGCCGCTTTACCAGCACTACTTTTGATCCTTTGGTCGCCAGAGTTCTGTCGAACGTCGACTGGTATTGGCATCCTGAAAAAAATAGAAAAGGAATAAATTGAAAATACTATATACGAAAGTCTACATTAATTTATTATGGAAAATGAGAACAAATTTTGAATACCTGTTTGGTCTGTATTAATGACGAAATCGGGACCAAAGTTTGGTATGACATCACGAGCCTGGATACGAAAATCTTCTGCAGCAGCCAGGATTTCATCCAGCGTTGCGGTTTCTCTTTCCGTTACAAACTTCGTGATTTTTCTTTGGCGAATTCGATGTCTCCGTTTAAATTTCACAACCCACCTATCGGAAGCTTTGAAATCAAAATTTTCAAATTGACTCAGTAGATGAGCTAGGCCGATTCTGGACCATGGGGTGGCATCTCAGGGGGGAGCGGGGCGGCGGGGTCCAGCGCGGGGAAGCCAAGTGCCTGGTGGCGGGGGGGGGGGGGACCAGCGCGGGGACGTGACGTCATGCCATGGGTCTCTGTGGAGGGGGTAGCCATGTGGTCCGAAGAGCGACTGTCGGGAGGGGGAAGCCGTCGTCGACGAGTGTTTTGTGGGGGCGGGGGTCAGGTAGTGGTGAGTGACCGTTGAAAACCCATAAATCTCCTAATTTATTAGAGACATAAAAAAGATTAGCATCGATGCAGTGTTTTTCTTTCTACACTATTTAGTCCGTGTGAAAATAAAACTCACACACACACACTATGTGTGCATGCAATGGTCATATATGGGTAGGAAAATTTCGTTAATTTGAAGCGATACATGGAGGGGACGGCTTTTCAAAGCTGTTTATGTATGTGATGCAGGTGTGATGCGCATGGTTTCGTTTCCGAAATCTTTAAAATATTTGTATGCGTGTCCACTCCTGCCGCGACTCTCGCCGACACCCGAGACAGGTCCTGACAAGTCGGGATTTCTCGGAAAAACTATAAACTTTAGAGATCTATCGTCAAAGGGTTTTTGACCCCAGATGGGCCACCGGAGCACAGCTGCACTCGGGAAAAAAAAATGTTTCGATGTATCGAGAACTCGTTTTCATTACGAAATATAACGTCGAGATGTTCAGATGTGCGAGTATGTATGCAGTGCATCCGGCCAAGCACCCTCTGGACTTGACCAAAAACGAGCTCGAACAGGTTCCAAAGGTTTTGCTCCTAAAATATTGGGGTGAATATGTTGGCTTATTGTGGGATCGTTTGCCAGAACATCATCGGAACGATAGTGAAGTGATATCTTATCTTCCACGCATGGAGCACTATAATACACCAGAGATGGAAGATCACATCGATGGCCCCCCACCTCAACGTCGGGCATGTGAAAAATGCTGTGGAAATTCTCCACGTACGGGGTTCTTCAAACGTGTTTGAACCCGTTTTTTTTGGGAGTTTGAAGAAATGTCGTGGGGGAAATTCTCCACGTACGAAGTTCTTCGAAAGTGTTTGAACCTGTTTTTCATGATTGGAAAAGTGGGGAGAAGTTTGAAAATTTAAGTGGGAGGGTTATGAGGGAGCTTATAATTTCGTAGTCCAAGCTCAGACTGCAGTATTCCACCGTGACATCCACATCTCTCCAAAAAGAACTTTGAAAGTGCGGGGAAAATGAATCTCTCGAGTATCAACAAAGTCAGCGTGATGGCGGAATTCCTTCCAACAAAGAAGCTGTCAGAACTCCGCGTTCACTCGGATCATCGAATCTCCGACATGAGGGCCGTACAAACCAAGTTTGGAAAACGCTACCTCGCGGACATCGCGGATGAGTTCACTGTCTTCTTACCAGCGCGACTGGTGAAGGCCTTCGATGAAGATTTGGAAACGTTCGGGCGAATGCGGCAAGCGGCACGTGGTCATCGTCTCTGGATGACATACAAAGGTGGAAAATACAACAGCATAGACTTTTTCCAAGTCTGAGTACACATGGTGGAAAAATACGAAATTCGTTGGAACACCATCGTCGAACGGCTGTCTGCATCATCGAGAGCATGCTGCAACTGACGCGTAATAGTCAATTCTACATCCAGTTGTGGAAAATACGTCAGCGTTAAGTTCCATCGTCTTGGAGTATGGTGGAGAAGAGCAAATTCGTTGGTGCAGCATCGTTGAGTGCAACAGCCGTCTGGATCACAGCCGTCTCACGATCGTTTTCGACGTTTTAAGTGTTTGACTATGTAAAATTGTATTTAAAAGAACTGTTTTATCGAAATGTATGAGAAGGAGAAATGCAAAACAATTTTCGTCGTAGAATAAATGAAGAATACAAATGGTATATATTTTCATCGAAATGTTTTTATTCATTAAAAAAAATCCCTCTCTCACACAACGCTTCGTATACACTCAACCAGCTTTTCAGCGATTTTACATTATCATGGGCGCAGTTGTATTTCGTGTTGAAGGAATGATGGGGGCATTTCGAGTTTGTGATTTTCGGCAACTTCTGTAGCGATGGACAGTCCAGAGTCTCCAAGTCGATGACGTTTGTCGCAGGATCCACGAATCTTGATAGCCAAGCGCATTTCTCGAATCCCTTTGCATAGATGGTGGGGGCTCCTTGCAAGAGTTCTCGAATTGTCTTTCTAGCTGCTTCGTATGGTATGCCGCTGTCATTCCATCGTCTTCCATGGAAATTTCGTTCCAGCCACTTGTTTGTCATTTTGTACTTGGCCGGTAAAGAGTCCCATGCAAATGGTGCGTCGAAGGCGAGCGTCACCGGTTCAGCATCCTTGTCGTGGAGTTTGATGATGGACATCTCCTTGAGGACAAATTTGTTGATGGAGCTCTTGAAGCCCTGTACATCGACGATAAGCTCCATGTTGACTGACGTGGACGCGAATTATCGGCATGATTTTATACCAATTTTCTAACCCCACCGCTGATTGGATTGTACTCGATAACACGATCATGGAGGATCATGCAGTATGCTGAAGTTTGTGGTGGAATATTATTTTTCAATTCGAACTCAAGGCGCACGTCAACAGGGCCGGACTTGAGAGAATCGTTTTGCTTTGAGCAGTCAATGACAACGAGGGGCGTTTTTTCTAAAAATTCAATCCTGCTCAACCATGGTTCGGCCTCTTTGTTGTAATAGGTCGGTTGAAAGTTTGCGTACATCTCGTAGAGTAGAGCATATTGATTTTGATCAACGTTCAAATTCAAATTTCCATATGGATAACATTGTGAGTTGAGGTAAAGTTTAACATCGCTCAGGTTACAATGATCAAAGTGGCTCGCATTTTGTTGTTTCTTATTTTTCCGTTCCGTCTGCAGCGCGAGTATGACATATCGTGGCTTCTCCAGCTGATTCGAGGTTTTCACAGACCACACGTGCTTAGAGGTCGCAGGCAGCAATGGATATTCATACAGTTCCCATGTTCGGAAACTCATGGAGATTGGTGCGTCTTTGGCGAGAAACTTTAACAGCTGAATTTTTCGCTGATCCGAGACTGTCACATACGGTACGAGCCATTCTATTTTATGCAATACGAGTTTGTAGTCTTCGGGCGCTGTTTGTACAATGGCATTGTCGTCGGTCTTTGATCTCGTGAGGATCAACTCGTGCTTGGCATTTACGACAATTTTACGGTAATCTTCGGCAAACCCGAGGAGCATGCTGAGCGGAATGCACACATCAAAGTTTCCCGATACATCTACAATTTGCTTCGTCTCTTCGACATCGAGCCATCCAGTGTTCTCGAGCATAGAACTTTTGGCCGGTGAGAGAGATGAATATCCCTTAATTACTCTCGTAATGCCAACATTCTTATTACGATCGATTTCTATGGCATTCAATTCATATCGCACTTCCTCAAACAAATGACAAATGGCATTGTTGACGAGACTTGTAGCAGCGGTCGGCGTCCCATCACGCTTGGATAATTTCCCACATATGTGTAGAGAACTCTTGCTTGGCAGGATGGAAAGGTCTTGATGTTGGATGGCAATACGGATTTCATCGCTATTATTGAAGGTTGAAGATGCATATGGCTGATGGGCGTGAATCTCACAATGGATGATGGATTCATCAAAGACCACGGGCGCCTGAATGTTTACAATTTCTTCCTCCATTTCACGCAACAGATGCACAGAGTACAGACTAAATAATTTTTTACACGCTTTCGCCACGCACTTTGAGACCCAAACTCTTCAAGAGTAACACGTTTTGAGGTGTTAGCACTTTGGGCGCTGGCCGACGACTGATTGTTTTGATCCATGATCGTTTATTGTTATTGGAAGATCTATTGAAAACTATACCCATTACGACTTAATATGCAGGCGTATGGTGATCACTTCACCGCGGAAATTTACCAAATCACCGTCCTGATCCACTATGCGAAGCTGTATCGCGTCAATCGTTCGGCTCGTGATTGGCAGATAAATTACGTGGGAGGGGACTTCAATGATCTTGTAGCCCGGTGGCACAGATGGAAAGAATTCGTGAAATGTGTGTACTTTTTGTCCATTAATATAGGCGCCAGCGGTAATGTTGCACTCAACACGTAGGGCGTTCACTTTGAGAATGGCTACTGGACGATCGGATTCATGTCTTTTATTAGCTTCCAATTTGCGCGCGGTGAAGCCTAGTAGATGCCCAATAGAATCTTTTGGCTCAAAATTTACATCATGATCACACTCGATCTCACTGCGTAGCGTGTTATTGTTGGGTTTAATGCTGATGCTGATGTTTTTACGCGCCAGCTCTGCTTGTACAAACGTCTCAATATCCTCTATTTCATAACTGCCCGTAGGTATCGTCAACACCTCATCTCCCACGTAAAGTTTATCGTGGTCAACGTCGATATTGGGAATAGAATTGAAGGTTAATAATTCCACGAGGCCGAGAGTATAATTTTTGTGCGGCGAGAGTTCGATGGGGGGAAAGTATTGCGCCTCGAGGATAGACGATGAGCCAGATATGGTCAATGTTAAACTTTCATCCATGATGCTGGTAAATTGACAACTGAATTCCCCCCCGTCATTTCCCCCCCCTATATATAGTGTATATTTGTCTTTGTGCTGCAGCTGTCGACAAAGAAACTTGAGACACAAATGTCCACATTCAATCGTATCATATTCCTGATATCTAGTATAATTATAATGAACGCTACCGACACGGAAATATCTCATGAGCTCGGATGGTGGTGGAAGATTGCCGAAACTATCAAAGTACATGACTTTCGATCCGGTCTTTTTGTAAGCAACCCAATGCGTGCCAGGACCGATATTTTCATCTAAATTTACAATGGCTGCTTCACATTTGAGGGGTCCACTCGCTGGCAATGTATCGCGCATGTAAACTCCACGAAAATGTGGAATCTTTAGGATTTTTGCGTAGTTGAATAGGTCGCGGTCGGTGAGGGGTCGGTGTGGTAGCGTTACTTCTAGTTTTTTGGCTTGATATGGAGGCCCAATCCCTGCTTATACGGTTTCAGATGTAGACCCCGACCTAATGCAATTGCTTCAATTGTCCGATTATGACGCTTACTTTCATCCAATTCACGCTTAGCTGCTTGAGCAGCATTTACAGCTTTAACTATACTAGCCGCACCACCCGACAAAGCACCCGCAGCGCTAAGACCGGCAAAAATGGGCACGAGGAAGGGCAATAAACCACCAATTTTATGGGGTACAGGTAGAACGCGAGGTGTGCGCACTTTACCACCTTGCAACTTTACCGCTGCACGAGCACCCTTTAGAGCTGATTTGATAATCTTATGCGGATCATTACTTTGAATCATTGTCTTCTTTGCAGCGCCAATTATCTTTTTCAAGCAAACGCCACCCTTGCGGGCCTTCATTCCCATGCCAAATTTTCTCTTTGTCTTCAGAATATTTGCCACACTCCAAGCACTGGCTTTTTCACCGATACTAGCGTCTCTCGCGGTAACACGTTGCCAAGCCTGTTCAGCCAACACTTTATCCGCCAAATGTCTCGCCTCGAGATTATCCGGATTTTTCGAATACGCAATATCGTGTTGTTTGCAAGCCGTATCCAATTGATTAATGCCCGGATCACCACGAGCAAGGCGCTTGGCCAACTTTGTGCCTGGTCCACAATACTGATAGCCAGGCAACTGGAGTTCAATGGGGAGTTTGTTGATTAGGCGGTTGACCAAACCTTTACCACTCTTCCCATGCACAATCATGTCTAAAGACAATACGCGACTGACGGATAATCCCTATAAGAAGCCTATTTATATGATTCCGTCGTTAGTCGTGTATGAGATGACGTCCAGGAAGCAAACTATCCGAGGCGGACTTCCCGTGATAAATTTCGACCAGTTTGTCGAAGACCGTGGGGGGAAAAAGAAACGTCATGGGAATTTATTGACAGATAGCATACGTGCACTGTTTTGTGGTCCATCGAATTGTGGGAAAACCAACGCTTTGCTCACTCTCATCAGCCATCCGAATGGTTTGAGATTTGAGAACATTTACTTGTATTCCAAATCGCTCAAGCAGCCAAAGTATAAGTTGCTCGAACACCTACTCGAACCTGTGAGTGAAGTTGAATATCATCCATTCGAGGCACATGAACAAGTGATAGCACCAAGTGATGCACGATCCAACTCTATATTCATCTTTGATGACATAGCATGCGAAAAGCAGGATAATGTTCGGGCCTTCTTTTCCATGGGAAGACACGAGATTGTTGACAGTTTTTATCTTTGTCAGACGTACACTCGTATTCCCAAACATCTCGTGAGAGATAATGCAAATTTCGTGGTGCTTTTCAAGCAGGACGATATGAATCTCAAACACGTCTACAACGATCATGTTAATACGGATATGACTTATACGTGCTTTAAAAACATGTGCGTGAAATGCTGGAATTCCGACAAGTATGCATTTATCACGATTGACAAGGATAGCGATATTAATGATGGTCGATATAGAAAAGGTTTTGATTATTTTCTCACTATTGATAAATGAGTCATCGCTGGTAGTTGAAGAGACAGTATTGCGCATGCCGTGGTAGTGACAACATGAAGAGCGAACAATTGTTGCGTGAAAAGGATGTATTGCGTGAAATTGCCAAGGCGAGCGATGCAATCAGACGAAAGCATCGAATGATGAAAATTGGGAAAGATAACGATCAGCAGAGAATGCAGGATGTCTTTAAGCCTATAGTGGGGCCATTGGAGAAATTGGTGTCGTATAAAAACGGTGAGGTGGTGGCGGTGAAGGAGGAAATTAAGGATGAAAAAGTGGGCGATAATGTTGAAGAAGAAAAAGAAAATGCGTTAAATAGTGTGGTAAATCAAAATGCGCCACATGATTCCTTGAAGAGTGAAACACAAGATTCGTTTAAATTGATATATGAGGATGATGATGATGACTCGCAAAATGTCGATGAGCTGATTAGCGAATATCTCCTGCTATTACAAACGAATAGAAAGGCAAGCATGGATGTATTATATGGTGTACGCAATCTCGCTAACAACAAATTAATGATTGGCAATTCTCCGATAATTTTCGAATCTGAACATATTCGTGTGGGAGATGTGAGTTATGCGAAAACTGTTGGATTAACGGAGCTGTTGTTTAAAAAAGTGCCCAATGTCGAAACTCTCACACCGGATGATTTGAAAAACTACGAAAAGATTGTAATCTCGACGAATGCTCACAAAAAATTTTATAAGCCTAGTGAGGCTATACGACGTAACACCAGCCACAAATTTAACACATATATTGCAAATATAGTCGATCATCATGTGGGACAGGGTATGCCAAAGTATAAGCTAGCTAGAAAAAACACGCAATCGGACTATATTTATTGGGACAATCCAAACGAGCTAGTAGATCGTCTTCGCTTACTTCTGGCATCACAAGCAGCCGGAAATTCGGCCCATGCGAATGAAATTATGTCGATTATTGAGGAATTGCGCGAAGCTGAAATCATTTATTAACTCAACATCGGAGAATTTAGGCATTCTCATCATGAGTGTCGATGTGTTTGGACGTCATTCAAGTAGGAGTGTACTCCACAGTAAGCAAGGCCCTCCAGGTCGACCTGGGATTGGCTTTAGAATTACCGCGGGTGGTCATTATGACTTGGGGCAGAAACGATTGTGTAACATTGCAAATCCGGAAGCAGAAGATGACGCCATCACTCTAAGTGCGCTACAAAAGAAATCTCGAACTATCATTAAGAACATACGCAAAGAAATGAATGAGAGTAGTCAGTTGTTGGTTCATGGACTTGAAGCTATGATACGGGACATTGTGAGGACACTCGAGACCGATGTCAAAACTCTACAAGATTTGGTGATTCGTAATTCAAACGTCATTGTTGAATTGGACGCACGACTGAGTGGACTGGAAAATGAACGAAAAAAGGGGCGCTCTCGTGCTGGAGCTACATAAGCCTGCTCGACGAAACTATCCGCGTCGACATGTGGACATCCGTGGCTTGGACGAGAACTGGCAAGCTGATCTCGTCGATATGTCATCATACGCGCGTCACAACTCCAAACACAAATTTCTCCTCACCATCATCGATAACTTCTCTAAATTCGCCTGGGCCGTGCCAATGCTGAGTAAGAGTGGTAAAGATGCAGCAGCAGCAATGAAGTCGATCCTCGTTAAGGGACGCATACCACAGAACTTGGACGTTGATCGGGGAAAAGAATTCTACAATTGTGACTTTAAGGCCGTCATGAAAAAGTACAATATTCACATGTATTCAACATATAGCAACTTGAAGGCATCCATTTGCGAGCGTTTCAATCGTACATTGAAGAACAAGATGTGGATGCAATTTAGTCTTCGTGGTAATTATAAGTGGATCGATATTCTTGATAATCTAGTAGCCGAGTACAACGATTCTGTACACCGCACCATTAAGATGAAGCCGAGAAATGTCAACGCGGAAAATGAGAAGCAATTGCAGCAAGTTTTCAAATATACTCCAATGAAAAGATCGCCGAAATTCGCCGTTGGTGATAAAGTGAGAATCAGCAAATTCAAGACTATTTTCGAAAAGGGTTACACCCCAAACTGGACAACAGAAATATTTACAATATATCGTGTGAAAAAAACTCATCCTGTGACGTACCACTTGAAGGACCATAAAGACGAACCGATCGCCGGTGGCTTCTACGAACAAGAGCTTCTCAGGGTCAAGCACCCCGATATCTATCTCATTGAAGCAGTGTTGAAGAAGCGTGGTAATCGGATGTTTGTAAAATGGTTAAGTTTCGACAATAGCCACAATAGTTGGATAAGTAAATCCGATTTGTAGTCGATAATAAAGAAAATGGAATAATAAATATGTTTTATGACTCTTGACCTAAACTACTGGTGGCCTCCGCATGTATCCCTCCAAGGCCTCTGACCGACTCCACAGCAGGCTTGCTTTTTTTCCCCTTCTGGCCATCGATAATCCCTTTTTCGTGGAACGTGGGTACGAGGAGATGGATAGAATGAATAAACACATGGCATTATAAAAAGTCCGTTTCTTATTTACAGAAAAATAATAAATCAATTCTTATATATATAATTAAATATTTACAACAACAAACATAATTTTAACAAGTTTTACATCGAGTGAACAAAATATATACACAATTTTCACGAGTTTTATACATCAATATTCATAAAATGTACACAATTTTACAAAAAAAATCAACGTTGTAGAAAAAAAATTACATAATTTTTTACGATGGTATTCTATAATGCCCCCATGGTAGGGTATCGGAGGTCCCAGGTATGATATACCGCTTATCGTCATGTGGGCTCAGAGCGATTTTTGTCTCACGGATGGTGTAGACGCTATGCAACTTTGATCGAATGCACGTTTGACTACGCTCCATTTCAACTTCTTCATTCAAGCATCGAGCATAGTCGTCAAACGTGATTGTCCTAGCCACAACGCTACTCTTGACACCTTTGACTTTTTTCGTGTCCTTCTTACCCTCTACACGTGTCGCATACATTTTCGATCGAAGTCCAATAAATTCGGTCATAATTGCTCCATTACATTCGTCCTTCATGAGACCGGGTACCTTCTTGTTGACGAGCGGTATACCATACCTATTGTCCGCTGAATAATCGCTCGTATCAAATTTTGAAATGTCGCGCTTCATGTCGGCATATATATCATCGCTTTCAATGTCATATATGAGACTATCCGTATCGGTATACATGACTTTACATTTATCTCGATACAGAGGTACCATATACTCATGATGGAATCCATACAAGCACGTTTTGGATATGTCGAGTATGCACATACCCACATATATTGGCTTGTTGAATTTCACCTCGAGATTGCGCAATTCCACGGCAACGAGGTTTTCCGAAAAAACACTTCGGCTGTGGAAGTTTGGCTTCGCAATCATTGCCTCTGCGCCATACCTGCCCTCCCATTTTGTTAAAAGCTTTACATCTACATGATTGCGCACATTCTCCATCGTTTTGCCAAAGACCGCATTATTCATTAATTTGAATAAGTTCTTTTCGAAATCGTTTTTGGCAAGCGTTCGAAACTGGGTATTCAACTCAATATACGAACGCAGCCATGGGGATTGTGTAAACTGTAAGACCCTATGGATTTTCGTGAGGCAAAGTCCATGGCGTAAGCACTGCTGTAAATTTCGATAGTGAATGATGTAGCGTTTTTTATCACAGACGGTTGCTAACAGCTTTTCCCCCTGCTTACCCGGCGGTTTTTCATGGTTTGGACAAAACGGCAGGTCCTTGTGCGCATCATGTAGAGATTGGGGATATTCCAAGTCGACTTCAAGGATGTAGCCTGTCGGTGAATCTAGCGCGATGGAAGATGGATCAAAATTGGACACGTCGTTGACCCATCGAAAATCTGCATATGGCAATGGTTGACACATTGCCCATCCATACAAATTGTTGACGTCAAAATACATCAAGTATGATGATGCTTTCGATGGATCAAACGACTCCATGTACTTATTATTAGCGTGTGCATATCGGTTTGAGCATTGACTGAGACCACCGCGTATACCCCGGTCAACGAATAAAACCATGTCGATGTCAGTTAGTAATTCAAATTTGACATTCGAGTGTTTCAACATTGCATACCAGGTATACCCCAGCAATGTGTAGTAATACGCGGGATCTAGGCCATAGCTCTCAATGCACGTATTCCGAAAGTTTTCGAAAATATCAGCTAATAACAAGACATCTGTCTTCAAGTATAAATCGCTATAGTCACCCAGCGTTCGAATGGAGAACCGCTCCCAAACGTTCTCCGCATGTGCGTACTCGCTCTCCGATACTGTAGCATCTGTCAGGGAACTATAAAATGCGTCGCGTGGTGGTAAGCAAGTGTCGTCCAACCTGCTCGCGTTGTCTATATACTCATAAGGGAAGACCCCTTTTCGCGTCAACAAATTGAAATCGTCTGTCGAGAGAGTTGGGAATTGCATGCGTAAAATTTTGAGTTTGTCCTCGGTCAAAAATGAGGCTAATTTGTCGAGACTGGTGTTGAGGAATTTGTACGAATCGATGAAACGCAATTGGATCCTATGTTTTGAATCGTCTTTAATTTCAACATGCTTCGTAAAGGAGATGTATTTCTCCTTTGTAATTGGAAGCACATCGGTTCTTCCTTCGAACGCTGTGGCTACTTCCTTGATTATAAAATGCGCATCATAGCCGGATAAATTGTGGAAAACTCCAGGAATGAAAAATGACTGTTTGTAATTCAAGTTGCAGTTGGAATGGGCAGGGCCTCTATAGCGTCCAGTCAGATGGCAATGATCTCGAACGCGTACATCTTCTTGCGCAAATGGTTTCTTACATATGTGACATTGAGTCGCGGCTCGAAAACTAGTCCACTCACTCGGAGTTAAATATACCATTGGCACGTTGTCGCAGAAAATTTCTTTTATCCGCAGTGCTAGATTTTTTAGTTCTTCGACAAACCACGATACACAATCAGCACTACGACGCGAGTGATATGAAGATAATGAATCGTCATACGAACAACGCACGTAATATCCGATACTAAACACTTCATGGTGTTGATACATATCTTTTGCTTGGGTCTTCTCATCGGTTTTTGCGAGCACACACTCCAAATCAGCATACACAATGAAAGGATGTCGCTCTTTCCGGCTAAAGTTGCTGAACTGGAGCCACTTATTGGTGTCGTTTGGTAGTCGAATTGCACAGTCGTTTATCGCCCCACAATCGACCTCATGCGATTGCAATTTTTCCTCGGAACCGAAGTAGTGCAAACACCTGCAAAAAAAAACAAGATTGTTTTGTTTAATTCGTCTAGCATATATAATTACCTATATATATATATATATATATATATATATATATATATATATATATATATATATATATATATTATGGTAACTACATACCGATCACAGATATATTTTTTATGTCCCTTTTTGCTCAGTTGCTTCGTCACGAGTCTCGACAGATTCTTGATCCATACGAAGTGCCCCACATTGTTGTCCTCAGTTTTTTGCATGTACAGCAAATTGATGTGCTTATCCTTCTTGTGTTGAGTGACTCGTATTGGAACAATGTCCTTTTTGGTGGTGGTGGTATATACGTTGATTGATACAATGTTATTAAATTCAAATGTTTTTATTTGATGGATCATTACTGGGAATTCGATATCCTGGAGATTCAGTACTGTCGAATAATGAGGGTAAGAAGATGGACGGTCATTGTGTCGTTCAGCTGGGTATAGAGCAGCGACAACTGCCCACGCGAAACATGCATTATCGCTCGATTTGACGTTAACCACAGCCTTCTTCAACATTATTTCCCGCGGCAATGATATGGAGCACCCAGCACGCATCGGATTATACTTATTCACATTTATCGTGAGGTTAAGTATTTTCCGTAGAGCCCAGCCACTGTCTCTTTCTTGAAATTCGTCGAGTGAGGTTAAAGTGGGCTCAATAACACGCTGTTCATATCACTCATTCAAATCGCTCGTGTTAAAGAGTTCACAGTTTCGCGTGTTGACACTTTTATTAGCATGTTTATCTCCACTCGCGAATTCACCATTGAACACTGTATTAATTTTAATGCTGCTGTGCTTGCCGATAATATTTTGCACATGATGAAGCACTAGGACGCGAGCATCATTTAGAAAGTGTTTCGGATCGATGTGACTGCGATTGATGATGGAACCGGTCAATATCCGACTCTCGAAGGATGTTTCAATCTCCCGCCAGATTAAATCACGATCACCAAGCCCTGCGCCCGTGTGTATGAAACGACTCCCCACACAATTCCTCAATCCTTCCAGACGGGCTATTTGGGCTATTAGTGACTGTTGATATCCAATTAATAATCGCGGACGCTTAATCCGACTTTGTGTTTCCAGCCCTTCGATGAACTCGACGCACCGTTGCTCCCACGCAGTAAAATCTTCGAACGAACTTAAAAGCGTGGCTTGATCGTGCAAGCTTTGTTCAATGTTGTTATCCATAGTAATAAGTTGGAGACGACTTCGACGATGTTAACTGACTGACTGTTCCGTTCAAAGTGCAGCCAGTTTGGAGCGCAGCAGATAATAATAAAATTAAAAAACGGCTCCCCATTCGGAAGAAAAATTTCGGCTATCCCCTATATCTCGGGGAAAAAACCGGACTTTTTTCCGATATCGTGTTGGTGTAGATTGCCCGAAGAAGAAACGATATAGAAAACAAGTCGGGATGCATCGGGTTGAAAGATGTATTTTATGGGTCCTGCAGCTATGCTCAAGTGGTCTATCGGCATCAAAGGCTTTTGACAATCGACTCCTAAAGTAGATAGCTTTTTTCCCACGAAAATACGTCGTATTCATCTATGTTTTGGAGGCAAGTTGCGCATACATGGCAATCCGAAAATGTGTGGAGATCATAAAAGTCAATGCTTGATGAGCCTGGCTAGATTTTTTTTCCCCAAGTGCAGCTGTGCTCCGGTGACCCATCTGGGGTCAAAAACCCTTTGACGATAGATCTCTAAAGTTTATAGTTTTTCCGAGAACTCCCAACTTGTCAGGACCTGTCTCGGGTGTCGGCGAGAGTCGTGACAGGAGTGGACACGCATACAAACATTTTAAAGATTTCGGAAACGAAACCAAGCGCATGACACCTGCATCACATAAATAAACGACTTTGAAAAGCCGTCCCCTTCATGTATCGCTTCAAATTAACGAAATTTTCCTACCCATATATGGCCATTACACGTACACATCGTGTGTCTTAGTTTTATTTTCACACAGACCAAATAGTGTAGAAAGAAAAACACTGCATCGATGCTAATCTTTTTTTATGTCTATAATAAATTAGGAGATTTATGGGTTTTCAACGTTCGCTCACCACTACCTGACCCCCGCCCCCCAAAACACTCGTCGACGACGGCTTCCCCCTCCCGACAGTCGCTCTTCGGACCACATGGCTATCCCCTCCACAGAGACCCATGGCATGACGTCACGTCCCCGCGCTGGACCCCCCCCCCCTCCGCCTCCAGGCACTTGGCTTCCCCGCGCTGGACCCCGCCGCCCCGCTCCCCCCTGAGATGCCTCCCCATGGTCCAGAATCGGCCTAGCTCATCTACTTGACTCGCAGCCGATAAAGCCCACTGCTGCAAGTTCCGGGTTGTAGCTTGTTGGTTGTTCTGTCGCCCTTCCTCAAAGCGATCGTAAGTCCACGAATCGATGGTCGCGTATTTGTCTGTCATGGTTCCTCCGCTTTTTACATGTTTTTCCCATTTTGGCAATTCCTCCATGCGCTTTAAGCGGCTGCACCCGTTTTTTTGCAGAACTTTTAGGCTCCATGTCGGATGTGCTCGAACTATATTGATAACTTTCCTTTTATAATCCAGCGGAATATTGTCCGTGTACGATTTTGCCCTTTCCTCCTCTGGCTCATAATTTTCAGAAGAATCTTCGTTGTCAGATGCAGGTTCGTCAAAAGCGTATTCTTCGTCCAATTCATCAAGCATAATTAGTTCTTCATCCGTTACAAACTTTTTTTTCGTGTAAAGTTTGTACTGTATAATGGAACAAGTCTTCTGCTAGTAACATTCCCTCTTCGGTAATTACCTCCGATGGTGTTGGTGCCACAAGATTATTTTGTGTGAGAATTTGCTCGTAATATACGAGGGCATCCTTCAATCGTAATTTTGAAACTTCACTGCACAAAGAATATTCAATATCATCTTGTGCCGTCGAAGGCCCAGGCACCTCGTCGTCTCCCACGCCCGACATTTTGATCTTTTTCTAGCGAATATTCTACAAAATCGTGCACCACGCCGAAAAACAGTACTTGCTGCTCCGAAAACCAACGGTCGAATGCTACTTCAAACAGGCATTCCTTGCGGAAGACGCCGTATCCCTTCCACCCGTTCTGGAATTCCCAGAAATCTTTTGTGCAGAAGCAGCTGTGCCCGCTTCGCAGGTAGTTGATCAGGACAAAGGCAAACGATGTACGCAGAACTGTTATTTACAATATCGACGGTTGCCAAAGCAAGCGTTATATTCACATATTTCAACATTTATTCTTCTATTTATATTCCTATTAATCTACAAGGGAGTTTATGTAAATATTATTACTGGATATTTTTACGTCGCCTATTCGCAATTTCAAGCAAGAGATAATCAAAAATAAGACTTGCATTTATCATTGACAATTATAATTACATATATGTGAATTAGCATAGATTTTATGATTTTTATCCCGGGATTATTTATTTATTTTTTTATAAATAATCACCTATTGTTATATATAAATAATATATGATCATATATGAGAAAATATATAATTATGTATAACTATAATGAATTTTGTACATAAATAACTATATATGGATTTTGTCCATATATAAACATATATAGATATATTATATTAATTATATATAATAATATGTGATTATATACAACAAAAATTTATCGGGATGTTTAAATGACGGAGGTATGCGAATTAAAAAAAAAATTTCGAAGTGAGACTCGAACCAGCGACCCCGCGATTACTAGACTCGAGCGCTACCGGGTACGCCACGAGCCCGGTTCGAATATCGTTGCATCTTTGTGGGATAAGAGTGCGCTCGAAAAATTCAAAGTCATTTTTCTTGAAAATTTCTGAATATGGCGTCGAAATGCTTTGGGATATTCATATTCGAGCTCTGAACTTCGCGTACCATGAGTACGAAAAGTTACAAAAATCCGACTGCCGTACTGTCCCCTTGTTAATCAATGTTTCCATCGACATGCGATAGCAAACAACAAATATATGAATTAGTCATACGATTCGTGTAAAGAATCCATCTACTTAATGTATTATGATGTGAAAAATTTGTATGGATGGGCGATGTCGTAACCGTTGCCTTATCAAAACTTTAAATGGCTTGAAAATTGTTTCAATTTCGATGTGACAACAGTACCTCTCAATTCTTCAATAGGCTATATCCTAGATGTTGATTTAGAATACCCCAAAGAAATTCACAATTCACACGCCGATCTCCCATTTTGTTCAAGTCATGAGCGAACTCCGAATGCATCACATCAGAAACTTCTAGCTATATTATACGATAAGGAACGTTACGTTATTTATTATCGAGCCTTGCAACAATGTTTGCGTGATGGATTGCGTGTACGTAAGATTAATAAAGTCTTACAGTGCGATCAATCAACATGGTTGCGCAATTATATTATATATTGTAAACATTGTCACTAGAGTAATCACTTGTATCAAATCGTTCAATATCTCTTTTCATAATGTCATACACATCATCGCACTTGATTTCGTAGATAAGACTATCAGTATCAGTGTATAATATTTTACATCGATCCGCAAATTCTTGTTTCATATAGGTATAATGGAAATCGTATAGACACCCTTTAGAAATATCTAATATTGACATTCCAACGTAAATGGGTCTATTCATCACTACTTTCAGTTTCCCCATATGAATGGAGATGAAATTATTGTCAAACATAACTCAACGATGGAAATTTGGTTTCGATATATATGCATTCGCACCATCCCTGTTGCAAAGGACCGATAGGATCCTGTAGCCAACGATACAAATCCGATACATGGCTGTTTGGTCTAGTGGCAGCACAGATAGCGGATTTTCGTAATTTATCTGGACTCATTGGAATGTTCGCATATACGGTTTCTATTTGGATAAACCGATATGGAATGTATCAGATTCTATTATTTTTATGAGCAAGATGGAATCTATAGGGAATAACGTATGTGCGATCTACTGCATCACATCTGCATTTTACACTAATCGACAAGTTGCGTGCATTTATCAGCAGCTACGGATTTGATTTGAATATTTTTCTAATTGTATTTCCACAAGTTATAAATTTATAAGTTTCAAATGGACTTGACCGTTTGGAAGCGAATGTGCATAAAACGGGAAAGTCCACGATTTTTAGCTATCAGATCTCGAATGCAAAAACTGATACGTATGAAACTGTACTTATTTCGCCTTATGAGAAATGACAGATATATTAGGACCAAGTTTTGTATGGGACAGAATTTGTGATTCCATGGACAAAAACGCATCATTTTCCGATAAAAATGTACGTTTTCAATATGAATGAATCAGATATTTCAGATAAGTCACTTCATCAGCAGTAATTGGTATTGACTGATTAACATTTAATGGGGATATACAGATTCAACGATCTTATCGATAAATATGGGTTTAACTGTATATGTTTTAATGGGAGTTTCCAAACTTATCCAGGGTGAAGAGAGAATATTTCAGATAGGGCTCTATATGGATTATCTATTGCAAAACTGATCTTTAAGTCTATGCGAATGCATATGTTGATGCAGATTATGTATCTGCCCATCTCGGCATTTATTCGTACAGTCAAAGATTCAGCTTATTAATGAAGCTCGGGTGCTTGTATGCAAATATGAGTCAAACTTATATCCGTTCGAATCCTGTATCTGTTTTAAGTTGGTGTTTTCCAACCTATGCAGACTTGAGTGATAATGCTTCGGTCGGTCTATATATGGATATCCAATAAAAAATGGCAACTGCGTCTATGGTAATGTATACGTAAGTACAAAACTAGTCTATTTGTGCATATATGTATTTATTTGTATTGTAAAAGATTCAGCCTCAGAATCGGGTCTGCTTTACGTGAAATAGCCTCTTTGTTACACAAAACACAGAAAGCGTTTACAGTATTCATTATTTTGTTTACATTTTTTGCATTTTGAAAAATGTTTAAAAAAATAGAAAGAGACGGCAATTCACACCAGTACGTGGGTATACTTCCGAAAAGCCAATACCCTTTGTCTATCTAAAATTTTGCACAGATTTTTGTTGCTACATTACGCGGTCAAGATTTTTTACCGTAACATTTTGTTTCTACTGAATATCCAGTGTATGCTAGGAAATGCAATAAAAAATTCAAAGACTAGACTAATCCGAAGAGTAATACGAAAACTAAAAAAAAATCACAATACTGCCTCTACAGTGTAACTGAGTATTAACCGATTTAATGAATCCTCACTCCGAGTTATGTGCATCGGAAAAAACCGATTCACACAGTTGAATGATTGGCCCGTATTTACTTATGAAAACCGACGCCTCCTCTTGAGAGTGAAACATTTACAATATTAGTACTTTCCGATAGGTGCGGATAAAAAATAACTTGGAGATACACATACATTCTCATACAACAAAGGATTATTGTTGGATTGTAGAATTCATATAGCAAACGATTGAATGGATTCCACCCTTATAAATACCAGACCCGTATTTACTGATAAAAAACCGTACCACGTTCTGAGGACGAATCTTTTATAATACAAGTACATGCAAATAGGTGCCAATATCAAATAATCTCCAAATACGAATACATTCTCCTACAGTAAAAGCTAAGTTTTCGATCTGAAAAGTCGAGTAGGTTCAGACAAAAAATAATTGCGAATACGCATACATTCTCGTACAGCTAAAGATAAGTTTTCGATCTGAAAAGTCACATACAAACTGATTGCTGTCAAATTTCGATTGTAGGATATAACTTCCTATACGAACTATAATTGGATTCTGCCGATTAGTACCAATAGAATTCCAGTTTGTGAGTGCAAGTTCATTCCGTTAGAATGTAATGGACATTTTAAAGTAATCTGCTGTTGACGATTAATTACGATTGAAATTTAAAAGGTATCTCCATTTACAAATTGAACTACGCGGAACCGTTTTCGGATTTTATCGGTAATCTATGGGCACCGTAGATACGTACAAAACCTGATGGAATCATATATTTCAAAAAGTCGTCGATCCTATCGGAATTCATAAGCGTTTCCAAGGACAAAAACATCATTTTCCGATAGTATTTTTTTTTTTATTGGTTTGTATCGGTTCTTTGCAACAGGGAACTAAAGCGGCGCAACGTCAGTTGGAAGAACTTCAACGTCTCAATCGTGCTATGGAGGGGCGGGGACTTTATCTAAATCCTTTTAGGCGTTCCGGACGAGGTTTAAAAAAAAAACGTCGTCGTCAAGGGAAAACAAATCTCTAAGTCGTGGTAATGGACCAATGACTGATGTTCAATTACTCAATGCGTGTAAAAACATTCCAAATTTCCGCGGAATTTTTATGCGCAATGATCTTCCACAACGTTCATTGCATAACGAATGTGGGATTGTCAATCTCGATAATGTTGAAGATCCTGGTATATATTGGGTTGCTTACGTGAAGCGTGGTAATGGAGTTCAGTATTTCGACTGGTTTGGAAATCTCCGACCACCATTGGAAATAACTACATATTTCGGCTCGAATTCTATGATAACCTACAATCATCACTCACATCAATCATATGATAAGAGTCATTATGGTCAGTTGTGCATTAAATTTCTGCAGAGAAACACCTTATTGTATCAGTTCAAGCAGTGTGCGAAAGATGTGCTCATCAAAGGCATCAATATCTTCATCGTTTACCATAACCTTTTCGGGAACATACTCTACATTAACGACTGAGTTCTTCCCACCTATAGATTTAAGCGCTGATAATTATGAGCTCGGCCTAGTGGATTTCAAAACGGTCCACGTAATCCCTAACGTCGATGTTACTAACAACAAATTTTACTTTGATACAAATGAACTTGTTACAATACCTAAAGGATCTTATGAATTGTCAGCCATCAACAAGTATTTGCAAGAAAATAACTCTTGAGATGTTAAGCAAGAGCCTGAAGATGTACTAATTTTACGTGCAAATAATAACACGTTGAAAAGTGAAATTAAGTGTAAATATGAAATTAATTTTCATAAACCTAACAGCATTGGTCGAATTCTAGGGTTCTCCGATAATCGTATACTCGCAGCAAACCAATGGTATGAATCAGATATACCTGTGAAAATAATAAAAATTAATATACTACGAATTGAGTGTAACATCACATCTGGAGCCTATAGCAATGGAAAAATGATGCATATAATTCATTAATTTTTCCCCAATGTTGAACCAGGATATAAAATATCGTAAACACCATCGAACGTCATTTATCTACCAATCATTGTGCGAGTCATAGATCGAATCACTCTGTGAATGGTTAATCAAGACAATAATATAGTAGATTTTGGTGATGAGGGAATAACTGTGAGATTTCATTTGCGAAAATGTTAATTTATTATAATATTACTCATGGAGCTAATTATGATAATGGTGGTGGTAACAACATTGGCATTAATAAAACATATAAATTGAGGACCTTGCACGATTTGGTTGTTACCAAGAACAACTTCACATTGGTCACCATCATCATCATCATCATCATCATCATCATCATCATCGTCATCATCATCGTCATCGTCATCGTCATCGTCATCGTCATCGTCATCGTCATCGTCATCGTCATCGTCATCGTCATCGTCATCGTCATCGTCATCGTCATCGTCATCGTCATCGTCATCGTCATCGTCATCGTCATCGTCATCGTCATCGTCATCGTCATCGTCATCGTCATCGTCATCGTCATCGTCATCGTCATCGTCATCGTCATCGTCATCGTCATCGTCATCGTCATCGTCATCGTCATCGTCATCGTCATCGTCATCGTCATCGTCATCGTCATCGTCATCGTCATCGTCATCGTCATCGTCATCGTCATCGTCATCGTCATCGTCATCGTCATCGTCATCGTCATCGTCATCGTCATCGTCATCGTCATCGTCATCGTCATCGTCATCGTCATCGTCATCGTCATCGTCATCGTCATCGTCATCGTCATCGTCATCGTCATCGTCATCGTCATCGTCATCGTCATCGTCATCGTCATCGTCATCGTCATCGTCATCGTCATCGTCATCGTCATCGTCATCGTCATCGTCATCGTCATCGTCATCGTCATCGTCATCGTCATCGTCATCGTCATCGTCATCGTCATCGTCATCGTCATCGTCATCGTCATCGTCATCGTCATCGTCATCGTCATCGTCATCGTCATCGTCATCGTCATCGTCATCGTCATCGTCATCGTCATCGTCATCGTCATCGTCATCGTCATCGTCATCGTCATCGTCATCGTCATCGTCATCGTCATCGTCATCGTCATCGTCATCGTCATCGTCATCGTCATCGTCATCGTCATCGTCATCGTCATCGTCATCGTCATCGTCATCGTCATCGTCATCGTCATCGTCATCGTCATCGTCATCGTCATCGTCATCGTCATCGTCATCGTCATCGTCATCGTCATCGTCATCGTCATCGTCATCGTCATCGTCATCGTCATCGTCATCGTCATCGTCATCGTCATCGTCATCGTCATCGTCATCGTCATCGTCATCGTCATCGTCATCGTCATCGTCATCGTCATCGTCATCGTCATCGTCATCGTCATCGTCATCGTCATCGTCATCGTCATCGTCATCGTCATCGTCATCGTCATCGTCATCGTCATCGTCATCGTCATCGTCATCGTCATCGTCATCGTCATCGTCATCGTCATCGTCATCGTCATCGTCATCGTCATCATCATCATCATCATCATACTCTCTTGGAAGCACCAACAAAAAGGGATTAAAAGTTGAGAATATTGACTTTTTACACTCATTGGGCTTCAAGATCAATGTCATTTTTATTCAGTGAAATTCGTTACGAAATGAATGGTGTAGAAGTTGATCGCTGAAAAAACGTTGGTATAACTACCACATTAAAAAATTGCGCAACACTGACTAGTGTTGCAGCATTAAAAAATGCTGCATGGGAAATTGCTTCAAAGACAATAAATAAAACGGACTTTAATTACTGTGTACCACTATGTATGTTGATGGGATTCTTCGAAGATTATAAACGAGTGGTCATGAATGCTAGACATGAACTCGCGTTGATAAGAGCTCGCGATGATAAAAATGCATTATACGAGCCATCTAACAAAATAAAGACTCCAAAAATAGAATTGACCAGAGTTCAATGGAGGATGCCACATATTATGCTTGATGAATATACAAAATTACAATATTTACGCATACTCAAAGAAGATTGAACTATTGCAATGGCTTTTCGTTCGTAGGATCTGTATGAGTATCCGCTACTACCTACAACGCAACGATATACATGGGCGGTTAAAACTTCCGCTCAGTTAGAGAAACCGCGATATGTAATCGTAGCGCTTCAGACTAATCGGAAGAATATGTTGACTAACACTGCATCGGAATTTGATCATTGCAAACTTCAAGATTTGAAGCTGTTCCTCAATTCCGATTTTTATCCATATGATAAACTCAATTTAGATTTTAAAACTGATGATAATCATCATCGTTATTCTATTCTTTACGAAATGTATCGTAGATTTATAAGCGTGTACTATAACACTGAAAATGTAACGCCAATGCTTGACCTGGGAGATTTCCTAAAATACGGTCTATAACGATTATCGACTGTTCGCGACAGAATGAGTCTGTAAAAACCGGTACCGTTGACGTGAAACTTTGATTTGAATTTTCGGCAAATATACCTGACAATACAACTGCATACTGTCTTATTATACATGATCGCATCGTAGAATATAATCCATTATCGAATATTGTACGCAAATTAGCTTAATCGTATGATGTATTTCTATATGGAGGTTAAATAAAAATAATCTACCACACTGTATTTCCGTTGTGGCAAACTAAAATGACTAAGCACCCCCTCTACTCCTGTATTCACTGCCCATATGAATCGTTCGCGAGAGCGAAAAAATTACAATTAAGAAAGTTCCAGCGTTCAACCGTATTGCATTAACAGACTTGTAAAACAACATTTTAAAATGGCGGTAAGTCTTTTCGAAATATTCTCCGAAAATATTTTTTCATGAAATTGTTTGAAAACACATTACAATCATGTGAAATTCTTTTATAGGATAAAATTCTACCCAACAACATAACGCATATCATGGATATCGAAGGATTTATTATCAATCGAAAAATTCTTTATAAAGGAATAGCTATATACACATGCTCTACGGAAAGTCTGTTCAAAGTTTCCTTCCGCCTTGGTATTCAATTCAGCGAATTGAATGATGCTGACAAAAAAAGTGCTACCTACGTTAGACGCAAAATTCATGGAATTCCATTCGCAAATTTCGCTTTCGAACGTTATCATCAAAATGATGTTCAGAAAATTATTCGCAACCAATTGCTAACATATTGTGATGAAAAATGTATAATCGTTGCATACAAAGGAGGCCACATTGAAAAGGACCTTCTTGATGGGATAATGATCCAAAGTTTCAACCTCGAATGCTTGAATTGCCCCCAAATACAACGATCTAAGCCGCGATGTTAAATTTAACAAATATCGCAACGTTCACTGCAAAATTCATATCGCACCGAGGAAGTCGTACAATGATGCCAATATACATTGTGCAGCGATAGAAGTACCAGTATTCAATAACTGCTTAAAATTTTACATTGAAAACGAAAATAAAAAACTCCTGTGGTGACGTAACCTAACCTGAAACGCGTGCTCGGACGCGGTCGGTAAACATCGGTATACTTTATAAAATCTCGTATTATAATTGTAACACGTTCTTCGCCACGTGCTACGACGCATGCCATACATCCGTCGGACCACTGCGGTTTGACCGAGACGACCTCGCAATATTGGAAAAAATATCTTAGGTCAGCAGGACGTCTGTCAAAAATATTTCAATAACAGGACGACGGCGGTTTGAGCGTGACAACGCGTGCGTGCGTGCGTGCGTGCGTGCGTGTGTGTGTGTGTGTGTGTGTGTGTGTGTGTGTGTGTGTGTGTGCGCGTGCGTGTGTGCGTGTGTGTGCGTGCGTGCGTGCGTGCGTGTGTGTGTGTGTGTAAATCTGTTTTTCGGGAGCGTGAAAAAATGTTGAACGCGATTGCGAGAGAATGATCGGCGTCTGCGGTTTGAGCGCGACAAGTTCAAACGCGAAAATATTTCAATAACAGGACGTCTGCGGTTTGAGCGCGACAAGTTCAAACGCGTTTGGGAAACAGCGGTGGCCATATCTTTACCCCCCACTACTACCTGTAATGTGTTTAATTAAAGAAATTTAACATGTCAGTGTAGCGTTGTCGTTCAATTTCCCCTACCCCCACCCCTCCGCTCCTCTACCACCAGCTTCGTCAACTCGCGCTAAAACCTCATACCTTATCAACGACTCTCTCTCTCTCTCTCTCCCTCTCTGTCTCTCGCGCGCGCGCGCCCTCCAAACGAACGGATCACTTATGACTCGCTGGGGGGTACGAAGGTTTCGACGCGAGGCTACTGCTTTGGGGATCTCGAGCGAATAGCCTGGGCTGCGGCGGGGGCGGGGGCCGGTCAACGCACGCACGCCATCTTCCACCGCCCCTCCGATGGTCACCACCTTCGCGAAGAATCGTCACACGACCTTGAAACGATCACCCATCTCCCTAATAAGCACGAGCTTGAAACACGGTCACCCATCTCCCTAATGATTGGGACCTTGAAACACGGTCACCCATCTCCCTAATGATCGCGACCTTGAAACACGGTCACCCATCTTCCCAATGATCGCAGCCTTGAGATTCTATTTGATGTCAGAACCCGCATAGCCTTTCTGTTTGATGTCAGAACCCGCATAGCCTTTCTGTTTGATGTCAGAACCCGCTTAGCCTTTCTGTTTGATGTCAGAACCCGCATTGCCTTTCTCTTTGATGTCAGAACCCGCATTGTACTTAGGATTTAAGACAGAACCCGCATTGTATAGCTACTATTGCAAAAAAAATGTATGGGAAAATATTACAAAATGGCGACACTGCAGCTAATTCTTCCGAGCAACGTTGAACTTGAGGTGCTCTGCGGCACGCCGCTAACTTAATAACTTGTGCCAATTTTAATCTGGACAAAATAATTTTTTTTAAATTAAATCTAGATGAGTTCAGCTAGTGAACCACGTAGAGGATTTTAGAAATATTGATTTTTGAGTAATTGCCGAGTATTTGACCAAAAATCTTCTATTTTTTTAAGTCAGTTATTTGTTAATAAATATTGTTTAAATTAACTTATCGAAAATCCCCTACGTGGTTCAGTAGCTACACTCATGTAGACTTAATAAAACAAAATTTATTTTTTAGATCAAAATTGGCCCAGTTATACTGCGTGCCGCAGAGGTTCGACATGCTTCGGAAGAATTGCTGCAGTGTCGCCATTTTGTAATATTTTCAGATAAGTAAGAATAAACAAGCAAAAAACGCATTTTCGGGAAACGCAAAGTATTTTTCTATGTGAGAACAAACAATCAAAGTATTTTTTATGAAAGAAACAATAACTAAGAATAGCAAAAGATTTTATTTATTAATTAAAATATTGTACTTTTTATAATAATAAATATAACTGATAAACAGGTGATCATGCATTTTCATTTTGTTAGTTTGCGTTACTTGATAACCGGAGGAAGTATAATTTGAGCACACAGAAAGTAACAATTCATTTTTTATCTATATTTTTTATTTCATATAATTTCCAAGATTTTCCCGTGATTGATATTAAAATGATGAAATATTCGGAAAAATTTTCCGTCGTGGCAATACTGCCACTTCACGTGACTTACAGCGTGCGATGGGAAAGAAAAGTTTTTAAACGATAAAATCAAATTTAACCTCTAACAAATGATAAAACTCGACTAAGAATCACTCACAAACAACTGACAAACGATTGGTTCCGAAGAAAATTTCTAAATCATTAGAAAACCATTATCCCGCGGCTAACTTTTACATGAAATTGGCTTCGATTTGAAAAGATTCAATTTTTTCATAGTCGGCGGCTATGTTTATTGAGCTCTTACGGGCGAATGGGCCCAAGGTGTTTACGTATGTTTTTGTGACGTGATTGTCGAAATAACCTTTATTTGCGACCATATACCAGAAGGTTCTACCTGATTTACCGTGATACATTTTTTATCGTGTATTTACGCATAAGTGTGATTTTTTGCGGTAGTGTTTGCGAAAAAATACGAAATGGTTAAGGGTTGCGCGGTTCGCAATTGTAAAACAGGGTACAAAAATTGTAAGCAGAAATGCTCCGTGTTCCGCGAGCCCAGAAACGTCGAACGATACAAAAAATGGCTCGATTCTATTCCGGCACTGAAAGAGTCTCAATACGTGTGCGAAAAACATTTCGAAGAACGATGTATGCTGAGACATTGGAGAAAAAAGGATGTGAATGGTCGTAATATGTGCTGGTATGAATCAACGTATTCAAAAAGTTTTCAGTTTATTTAAATGAAATTAGTCATCTTTTTTCAAATCACATTATTTTTTATTGGTTTCGTATATTATGCAGTTTGCACGACAGTACGGAAAATTAAGTTAGGGCAAACGGTGCATGCGTTGCGTTCAGGAGGGATAAGGACAGAAGAGCTATTTCTCTCTTCGTCACACCACTACTTCCCCTTGCCGTCACGCACCAAGCGGCAGAAATCGGAATAAAAAACAGATCCGCTAACCTACCCCCTACTGCCATTGCCAGACCCACGGTCTTACATAGAGGTCGGGAAACTTAATGAAATTCAGGCAGTGGGGGTGGTTCCACTATTGAAACAGAAATCGTGATGTCGCTAGTATCGAGGAGTCCGTTTTGACAGCGAACACATTATCTGAATATGGTCGTCGAGTAACCGCGAAGTAATGCCGAAGTCCTGCGTAGTATCGGAGTGCAATAAGGCTTACAGAAGCCTAAAAGTGAAAATATCAATGTTTTGCAGCTATATAAACTGCTGTCGTCTATAGCGTGATTAACCCATTAACGCCCAAGAATCGCAATTTTTTCTTTCAATTTCAAGCCAGGTTTTTATTATATAAAAAAAATCATAAAAAATGAAGAGATACGTTCCCTAGTATTTTCGGGGGTGCTCTTTCAGAATCTGGTGTCAAAATCGGGTTTTGTCCATTAGGAAAAAAAATATGGCGGCTTTTAAACAAACAAAAAAACAGGAAAAATCGATGACACTTTTTTTTCAAATTTTTTTTTCAGTTCGAAGCCGTTGAAAAGTCCGGTTTTTTTTCAACCATGGGTGCATAGAATAGTGACGGTTGAACAATCAATTTTTTAAATTTGTCGTTGTCAACATTTTCACCCCCAAAATGGCGCTTTTCACCCCCTGAGTGACACGAAAAATTTCACGCTCGGTGTCCAAAATGAAAACTAGTTGGATTTGGACGAAAATTGGTACTCGGAGGTTTTTGAGGTCGCTGATTACGATTCTGTTCTCAAAATTCCGAAATTCAAAATGGCCGATCCAACATGGCGGACACAAATGCAAAAGTTCATTTGAATTGGATAAAACGTGGTGCTCGGGGGTTTTCGAGGTCGCTGATTATGATTCTTCTCCCAAAGTTCCGAAATGAAAAATGGCGGATCCAATATGGCGGACAAAAATGCAAAAGTTCATTTGTATCGGATGGAATGTGGCACTCGGGGATTTGCGAGGTCGCTGATTATGATTCTGCTCTCAAAATTGCGAAATTAAAAATGGCGGATCCAATATGGCGGACACAAATGCAAAAGTTCGTTTGAATTGGATAAAACGTGGCACTCGGGGGGTTTTCGAGGTCGCTGATTATGATTCTGCTCTCAAAATTTGAAAGCCTTTGGGTATTCAAATACCTGAAAATACCAGGTATTTAAATACCCAAAGGCTTTCGAATTTTGAGAGCAGAAATATAATAAGCGACCTAGAAAACCCTCGAGTGCCACGTTTTATCCAATTCAAATGAACTTTTGTGTCCGCCATATAGAATCCGCCATTTTTAATTTCGGAATTTTGAGTGCAGAATCATAATCAGCGACCTCGAAAACCCCCGAGTGCCACGTTTTATCCAATTCAAATGAACTTTTGCATTTATGTCCGCCATATTTGATCGGTCATTTTGAATTTCGGAATTTTGAGAACAGAATCGTAGTCAGCGACCTCAAAAACCTCTGAGTACCAATTTTCGTCCAAATCCAACTACTTTTCATTTGGGACACTGAGCGTGAAATTTTTCGTGTCACTCAGGGGGTGAAAAGCGCCATTTTGGGGGTGAAAATGTTGACAACGACGAATTTAAAAAATTTATTGTTCAATCGTCACTATTCTATGCACCCATGGTTGAAAAAAAACCGGACTTTTCAACGGCTTCGAGGTGAAAAAAAATTGTGAAAAAAAAGTGTCATCGATTTTTGTTGTTTTTTTTTTCTTTAAAAGCCGCCTTTTTTTCCTAATGGACAAAACCCGATTTTGACCCCAGATTGTGAAAGAGCACCCTCGAAAATACTAGGGAACGTATCTCTTCATTTTTTATGATTTTTTTTATATAATAAAAATCTGGCTTGAAAATGAAGGAAAAAATCGCGATTCTTGGGCGTTAATGGGTAAAGCACCAAAATATGGTAATTGTACGATTACAGAACGATCTGAGCGGCAGATTTTGATATCGCTAAGCGATCTGAAAGCTTTGAGTGGCGAAAAATGAGAACCCAAAATAGTCAAGTATTGTGACGAAGTTCGACGAAAATTACACGCCGTTTCAGATAAAGGAGAGTGGGAGACCGACGATGTCATCGAGTACCCTGTCGATCACGATTATACCCTTCCTCTGGCTATGGGCTAGCGACATTTTTTTTTTTATTTTAACTAGTTTTTCATGAAGCAGGTTTTTTATTAACTCAACGTAGGTAGCCGTAGAATAAACTAACAACTCTCATAGTACGATGGTAGAATCGTCGAAATCATCATCCCAGCACAAAGAATTGTTTTTAATTCTTTCGCTACTATTAATTACAGGTGATAATTTAAATAATATATATTTATCTAACATTATCGGTTTTATGTCTATCACACTTGATGCGTTCCTTTTTTACTGGGACGTAAGTTAAATTTAAATAGAATCTTAGATTTGAATGCAATTTTTTGCATTTCGCAGTATTTATGTTCTGTGTTTGCCAATAAATTAATAAAACCATAACGTGCATAGTTTCGGGGTACTTATGCAAGCAAGTTCTGAAGAGATATGATGCGTGTGTCACCTGTCGCGAAGGGGTCTGCTTGAGTTCTAATAGCTCACCTGCTCTTTCTAAATTGGTGGATATGAAATCTTGTGGCGGGTTAATCCATGCGAATTCAAAATTTTTTAATCTAATACACTACGTTGAAACGTGTTTCGCGAAGGATTTCTTAAAGGTTAACGTGTTTGATTTAACACTCGAAGATGTATTAACGGGATAAAGTTTTCCTTTCCATGTGAAAAACATGGTTCGGATATCTTATTATACGCGATAATTTATTACATTAGGTTGCGCATGAGGCAAAACGCCTTTGAAGAAAATATGAAATAAAAAAAAATTGTCGTAAAAAAAGATGTCTAAATTGATAAACCAATAAACGAACGATCAACAAAAAGTAAATAAATGTTTGGTTTTCTCGTTATTTTGTACATTCCACCCCCCCCCCCCCCCGCCCTGCAGAACGATAATGACTAAAAAATCTTCCTTATTGCCATTATAAGACGCCATTATTTGAATTCTAAGGGATAAATAATTGATAAATGCGAAATTATATTTGCGCTGTGATATAAAATAGTATCTCCATATATAGTGTTAGGAAAAACAACAGATGATGAACACGTATACGTAGAAATATTTGCAAGTAGAAACTCCGATAAGTACTGCTTGCAAGCATTGATGAGTGAGAGTGAGTATTGCTGTCTCTCTGGCACACTGACTCCTCGATTGCAGCGCCTCTCGCGGCGAAGTTCAGCAAAGGAACCATGTGAACTAACGGAGTTTCCAGACCTGTATGTAAGACCGTGCTGATGCCCATAATTTCAATTCGATTCACCTTTTAGTTCATGACATAATTGCAATTGAGTATGGGGTTTTTTATACGCGATCCCTATACCTGACATATAAATGGATAGCAGCTTGCTCGCATTTCTCGATATAGGTTTTAGACGGATCTTAGGATTTCAAAATAAAAACCCACGTGTACGCAGTTCTATTTTGGGATTGATTTTAAAAAAATGACAAACCTTGGCTGTTTAGTTTCGGAGATATCGACTTATGAAAAGTGGTAAATTTATTCCACACCGAACTCGGGCCCAACCATCTGTAACGGAATGGCACCCCTGTCATTTTGGTCAACCGGTTGAAAAAGACAGTTGAGTCAACGTAAAAGTTCAACGGTTGAATTTGGACAGCTTCTCAACTGTTTATCTTCGGAAGTCGACCATCCTATGTTTTCTGTGGATGGTTGACTCGACGGTTGATTGGATGGTTGACTCGACGGTTGATTGGATGGTTGACTCGACGGTTGATTGGATGGTTGACACGACGGTTGATTGGATGGTTGACTCGACGGTTGATTAGATGGTTGACTCGACGCAATATATTTAATGATTAATCAAATTATACTGTCTTGATAATTTAATTGATTTGCGGAGAATTGAGTAATAAAACACGGGGGGTGGGATATTCGCAGCAGATTGTGCGACGGAGTGAGGAAATGGACGGTATATTTACTTTTATTTTTTTTACATTTATTGTACATTTATTTCTATCACGAGAAGAATTGTTCTCGCTGTTTATTCACAATGCATCGTGGCCCCAAAATGCAATCAAAATAAAATGATTTTTTAAATATTGACTGGAAATCATCACATATCACAAGTTGTACTATTTCAGTAAATGCGTGGAATAATTATAAACCGCAGCTAGTTATGGCGGCACATGTTTGTTGCGGCCGTGCAAAAATATATTTTTACCATACCGTGTTAAAGTCGGAAAACGCCGGCACCTACCACTCATTTTTAGCGGTTTTTTTTCAGTTACGTTACACAGAGATTCGCTTTCTGTTAATCCGCTTCCCAAACATTGGGCATTTTTACACCGTACGCATTGTTATTTACAAAGGTCATTACCACCGGGACTTCAACATCATTCGTTCCGATGAACATCCTGTTATTTTCCCTTGGTGATAGTTTCCGAATGTGCTGTGCTTCACCGAAGATACCGTCATCGGCAAGTACATCGATGATGAGGCCGCTGACACTGTGTTCGTCATGGAAAAATTGGACAATGTTTAATATTTCTCCAATTATGTTATTAGTGGTACAAACAAATTTGTTGCATGATCGTGTTTGCTCTCGATCTCCTCGACATCTGTATTCGATCCCGTTGATTTTCGCTCCTTTGAAGAACATAACCTTTTGCGGTAGGTAATGCGTTTCGAGCAAAATTCGCGATTGCCAAGCACTTGGTTTTGCCATTATTACCTTTCCGAGGCCCTGGAAATTATTAGCAACTCGGTGCGGTTCTGTTTCTTCATATTGCGCAGGTTTAAGTCTTTTTCCACTGTTCAATATCGAATATACAAGTTGTCGCGTCCTCGGTTCTACTCTTGCATCGTTCATATGGAATTGTATAAATCGATGCATCAGGAATCTCGTTACAATTTGAGTCGGCCTCGAATTTGCGCTCGTTACTGAATCGATGATTTTTTTATTGAATGACTCGAACGGGAAAGCGGTATTGGCCCACAGCGGTCCCCAATCCTCAACCGACGTCGCCAAGTGATTCAGAAGATGTATGTTGTACGTCATGTTGTCAACGGTGTATTCCTTTTGGAATCCATTCACGTACTCGAACAGTAACGATTTCGCTTCTTGGAGATCATCGATGGATATGCTATTCCGGTACAATAAATGTGCTGCTCTCGACAGTAGAGTCAACAATTGAAGGTCGCACGGGCGAATTATACCCTCAAAACACAATGGGCTGTAATACAGGAGCATATTGCGCCACTCGGATGTTTTCCAAAGTTTTGCATCTTTTATCGACCTAGGTTTTCTCGATATTCTACCAGGCGGACGAACCTTCAGCAATATAGCATCCACAGCAGACAACTTATTCGGTTGACCGCTGTACCACGGATCAGTAGCTGCACCGTACAACAACAACATTACGTGTTGACGCAAAACTCCCTGGTTGATATTGTGCATGGGATCGACAGGTGCGCCTTTCGCTAAATCATATCCGGGTAGTACAGTCATTATGGTATATCCTCGCACACCACAGACTCTTTGTCGCGTCTCGAATGCTTGGTCCATTTGTCGTCGAATTTCTTGGTCGGTGCGAAGAGTTACGTCTTGGACAGGGTAAACTCGTTTACCGCCTCGTCCGATACCTTTGTGCAAACAATACGTGCACCCAAATTTACCATTGAATTGTGTCATTCGGAGAATCGCACATCTCGCAGGGCTGTCGGCGATACAAATCGGTGTGATAAATCTGCTCGTTACTTCATCGATACTATTCGGCTTCCACGTTACGCCAGTTGTGTATAGCGTTTGCAATTCGGTAACGATCGGAGAGAGAATCATATTCATATTGGGATGTACCCACACGCCTGCCAGTAATACGTGTCGTTTTCTCAGATAAGGGGGCAGTTCGTTGATGGTGAACAGGACTGGCCAAGCGCTGGCATTCGACGATTCCGAAACTTTACAGCCATCCGTATTAATCGTCAAGGAAAAGTTATTTTTGTCGTGCAAAAAACCGCCTGGTCGCGATAGTTTGCAATATTCGAATCCGTCATAAATGTCTTCGATATTTTCGTCTCCTTTCTTTGTTCGTTCGTACCGGTATAAGAGAGAATCAGCAATCCCAGGCTGAGCTAAGAGTTGTTTAAGCTGCGGAGTTAATGGTACCTGTATGAAGTAAGATTTCAATTTCATTCGATTTTTCTCCGAATCATTTTCCTTGCACGAACACGGCAATGGTACCGTTTGCTCCGTTCCGAGATACCATTTGCAGCTACGACAAAACCAATGACGCACAATCGCCAATTCGTCACCGTTTAGTAGAATTTTCCACAGACCACGCATAGTTGTCGGGAGTTTGCTGCCGTTGGTGATGGAAGCCATCATTTTCAAAAACGACACAGTTGTTTCGTAGGTTAAACGGTGTCGCGTACTTGTGGCAATAATCATGGCCAGTAATTGACTTTCCGGTACATGAGGTCTCATTGTCGCGATTGGCAATAAATTATCCATGCCTTGTGCGTTGAAGTTTCCTTCCAAGTCATCGTTTTCCGATTCTTCCTCTTGACTACTATCGTTTCTCGAGACCTCGGAACTGTTATTCGCGGACCCACGTGAACTCATCGAAATGTCGCTGCCGTTCCGATCATTGAAATCCACGCTTGCATTATCGTTCGTGGCATCCGAAGACCTCAAGCTGTTACTGTCGGATGAATCCGAAATTTCCGGCCCGTTCTTATCGGTACAATCACAAATCATCGCATTATTATCTTCGCCATAACACCGTGTACTCTCCGCGTTGTCATTTCCATCGGTATGAGTATTCCTTGCAATCATATCGATTCCCAACCGTTCAGCGTTATTTCCTTCTTGCGCAGAACTGGTTTCCGAATCATCATCGATGCCCTCCATTATTCTCCTACTGGCGACACTTTCGCACTCATCGTCGTCCGGTATTTCAGGTCTTCGGCCCCGCTGCATCGAGGAAACGTCATCTCCGTCACGTTGTTTCGACCGTACCCAGAGAACGGGATTTTGTCTCTGAGATTAAAAAAATAATTGTTTTATCTATGTACTTCTCTTATCCTGTATCGCATTGAACGACAAAACAATTTTTTTATTTTAATGAGTAACGTGTAATTTTAAACTTTACTTTGACTTACGGATATCAAATTATCGGGTAATGTCACATTTTTCACAAAATCATTCCCTGGATATATCAATCCTTGCAGTGCAATAAATCTTTGTCGTCGTCTCTTCATGGTCCTTGCACACACTGGCCTTTCACCATACGACAGGTCTCCACGTTCAGACGAATCTGGTTCGATGTCATCGGCCATTTTTCAGTTGCAGCTATGCACATGCAATCTTCGACGTTTAGAGTGTTCTGGAATAAACGAACAATTGTTATGATTTGGCGTCGCAAGCATATACTGGTCCAATCTCCGAGCGACAAAGTTTAAATTCATACCATTGCAACGTGACAGTTTTCTAATTACCGTATTCATAAATGCACTTTTCAATAGGCTATAAAACAATGTCTTCAAAAACAAATAAATGCCGTTGGACACATATAATTCGTATTGTGTTATTTCTTCAATACAATGATTTTTTTTTCTGAACCGCTAATTTTCAAAATTCTTTACCCGTCATATATATGGGTAATTCCCCCAATTCTGTGTCAAAGTTTCACCGTGTGGTCTTAATTTAGGAAAACTAAGAAGATCATCTGAGAAGTAATATTAAAACGAGCATCCATAATTTTTTTTGAATTTTTTTATCTGATAGTTTTTTACTAATGGCGACTCACAGTTTTCAAATTTTGTAAATCACCAAATTTTCAAATACCCACAACTTCTCTCCAACTATAGCTAGACTTTTTTTTAAAACGATTTTTTAGAGAAAAACATGAACTATTTGAAAAAAATGCTGAAATTCTAAGTTGTTTTAAAAATTACAAAAATCACGTTCAAAGTATAAAAATCGATTTTTCGGACCTTGCCCCATTTTTCCCGGTTTTGAAAGTATTTTTTTCGAAAAGTTCAGAATTTTTTACATCGAAATAGATTTTAAACGAGATGGGATCTCTAAAACATCAGCCTCAGAAAAATTAAATAAAAAATTTCATTTTCGATAACATTTGTTTAAATCAACCTTAAATCTTTAATGGCATTTTTATTACGTAAATAAACATTCAGAGTTTTTATAAGAATGCATGTCACATGAGCTTAAAAAAAATATCATTTAATTTTAATAGCTACTGTTGGTTTTGAGGTTATAAAATCTCTCACTTACAAATTTATAAAATAATAATGATAATAATAATTTTTATTGTCAAATAAAATTTAAAAAATTGAAAAAAATGATTATTTAATTTTTCTGAGGCTGATGTTTTAGAGATTCCATCTCGTTTAAAATCTATTTCGATGTAAAAAATTCTGAACTTTTCGAAAACAATACTTTCAAAACCGAGAAAAATGGGACAAGGCCCGAAAAATCGATTTTTATACTTTGAACGTGATTTTTTTAGTTTTTAAAACAACCCAGAATTTCAGTATATTGTTTTTCAAAAAGTTCATGTTCTTATCTAAAAAATCATTTTTTTTTAAATCTTCTAGCTATAATTGGAAAGAAGTTATGGGCAATTAAAAATTTGGTGTTTTACAAAATTTGAAAACTGTGAGCCGCCATTACTAAAAAAATATTGGATTAAAAAATTCGAAAAATATCATGGATGCTGGTTTTAGTATGACCTTTCAGATGACCTTCCTAGTTTCGCTAAATTCAGACAACCCAGTACAACTTTGACACAGAATTGGTGGAATTACCCATATCTATCGATCTGTACGAGTAGCGCGGTACAAAAAAAATGTTACGAACGCGTACTCACAAGGAGACGGCACGACCGTGGGGTCGCGGATTTGGCCGAATTTTTTTGTGGTGAAAGAGGACCTCTAGCGCCTCACATGGTTAAAGTAGAAGGACGCACTACTCGGAAAATTCCGAAAATAATCGATTCAAAGTTTCTTAGGCGCCTTATGAGTTTCAAATGTCAGGCACTTGTGGAGCCGCCGTCTAGTCTAGATGGTTAGGGCTCTGTCTTTTGCGCCGGAGGTCTCGGGTTCGATTCCTCGTTCGAATCTTTTTTTTTTTTGCTATCCCAACAATTATTCAAAACGTTTCTCATCCCTACATTATTTAAAAAAATATATTTACATTATTTTTTAAAAATTATTTTCTTTTTTTCCAATAAATCAATTCATAACGGTGGATTTTTTATTTTTCATTGTAAAGTATATGACGAGGAAGATTGGGTTTTTAATGAGAATAACAAAGTCGATTAGGAAAAATTCAATTTTTATTCATATAATAATTATATACAAAAACTGCAGTGGTAATTATCGTAGAAACAAACAAAACAATAGTTTTTGCGACATCTTGCGCAACATATAAAAGCAGATTTTTCACAATCGCAGGGAGTTTGCAATACATCCGTACAAAAACTAGTCCATTAACATTCATGAAAATGTTTCCAGTAAATTGCAGCGAATTGTTAGCGCAGAATCGTGAAATTAATTCCAGGGAAGATTGTATAAAAATAGAAACATTTACATGAATGTTAATGGCACATGTTTGTGTACGGATGCATTGCAAACTCTCTGCGATTGTAAAAAGTCCGCTATTATATGTTGCGCAAGATGTCGCAAAAATTATTGCTTGTTTGTTTCTACGATAATTACCACTGCGGTTTTTGTATATAATTATTATATGAATAAAAATTGAATTTTTCCTAATCGACTTTGTTATTCTCATTAAAAACCCAATGTTCCTCTTCATATACTTTACAATAAAAAAAATCCACCATTATGAATTGTTTAATTGGAAAAAAAAAGAAAATAGTTTTTAAAAAATGAAAATATTTTTTATAAAATAATGTAAATAAATTTTAAAAATAATGTCGGGATGAGAAACGTTTTGAATAATTGTTGGGATAACAAAAAAAAATATCCGAAGGAGGAATCGAACTCGAGACCTCTGGCGCAAAAGACGGAGCCCTAACGATCTAGACTAGACGGCAGCTCGACAAATGCCTGACATTTTAAACTCATAAGGCACCTAAGAAATTTTGAAGCAATTTTTTGCGGAATTTTCCGAGTAGTGTATCCTACTACTTTCACCATGTGAGGTGCTAGGGGTCCTCTTTCACCACAAAAAAAATCGGCCACATCCCCGACCCTACGGTCGTGCCGTCTCCTTGTTAGATTCATGGATATGAAAAAATTGTTTTTCGCTCACCCCGTACACCATGAACATAATACTCTTATGTGAGAGACCGATGCATCCCTCGGTTCAACAGCTTTCAACAGTGCAAGACTTGCAGCGATGGTACAACAGCTGACGGTGGGCAATCCTTGACATTGGGAGTATTCTGGAAACAGATAACAATTGTTATGGAAGGCATTGCTAAATCATGGCGAAGGACACATGCTCATCGGTCATTGCGTAAATCATTACATATATTATTTCGAATTTGCACACGAGCTACAAGTGCAAAAGACTTTTTTCGTGGTTTTCTTCGCACTATGTATTCTCTACAAAATAAATCAAACATAACGGTTTGAGAAGTCTGTACAAGGAGCATGGTACGAAAACAAAGGTCACAAATGCATTCTTTGTTCGACAGACATGCAAAAAGTGTTTTCAGCTCACCCGGTACACGACAAACACAGCTTTTACAATTCTTTTCCGTAAAATACCAATGCGTCCCTTGGTTTGAAAACTTTCGACGGTGCGAGACTTGCAGCATGGTTACGGCACAGCAGACAATATGAAATCCTCGATATTGGGAGTGTTCTGAAAAAAGCGAACAATTGTTATGTTACATGGGCTTCGGCATATCATAGCCATGTTATGCGATGAAAAGATGATACTTTTTTTCACAACTTTTCACATCTGCGACAGGTGTGAAAGACTTTCACATACAAGTCTTACGCATTTGTTGCTGATATGCATATTTGTAAAGAGAAGTACGAACTTTTGTTTGTGTCGCCATACGTTAAGGCAGGATTCTACTTTGAAACCATGAAAAAAACGCTATTTTCGTGAATTTTTTCTGAGAATACTATTAAAGATATCGATATGGGCTTTAAACTGTTCAATAAATACACTCTTTACGTACATAAAAAAAAAAATTTAAATGTATTTTATTCATTTTTTGTACTCGTAAAATATGTTTAAAGCCAACGCCTCGAAAAGCAAGTACCGTTGCCGTGGTCGTGAAATCTTCCCGACGGATGGTCTGAAACAAAAAAATCAAATAGTTTCATGTTCAGGATGTCTTCAGGAACCGACCTAACTAGAATATTTTATATACGTGCAAAATTAACAAAATGGCGGCTAAAATACGAAACAAAAAAATGCGTTTTTTTTCGTATTTTAGCCGCCATTTTGTTAATTTTGCACGTATATAAAATATTCTAGTTAGGTCGGTTCCTGAAGACATACTGAACATGAAACTATTTGATTTTTTTGTTTCAGACCATCCGTCGGGAAGATTTCACGACCACGGCAACGGTACCTGCTTTTCGAGGCGTTGGCTTTAAACATATTTTACGTGTACAAAAAATGAATAAAATACATTTAAAATTTTTTTTTTATGTACTTAAAGAGTGTATTTATTGAACAGTTTAAACCCCATATCGATATCTTTAATAGTATTCTCAGAAAAAATTCACGAAAATAGCGTTTTTTTCATGGTTTCAAAGTAGAATCCTGTCTTAATATCAGAATAAAAAATATTCATTGATTACTAACCTTGCTTCCTCGTTTTGATATCGCTCGCCCAATTTTTCCAGTCGGGAGGAATTGAAATAATGTTCTTGTTGCAAAGTTGTTCGTACGACGATGACGCGACACCGACAACGAGTTTATAACGAGCGGGCGACACGCAGCGATTTGTAGGTAATTTTTTTCTCTTCTACGCATAATCCAGAAATGTCACGTTACTTATTGTTGGTATTTGCTGTATTGATGACACCGTACACACACGCTCATCGTCGATATACACGAATTTATCGCGATATTCTCTTCGTGATTAAATTTTCCACACGACACGACCGGGCTACTCATTTCGCGTCTCTTTCTCTCTGTCTCTAGGCGCGATCAACTTGGGCGCTTCAGGTCGTCGCTCACTTATCAACTCGGCACCTGATCAGCACCGCCTCGCCTCGAGCGGTTGTTATTTCTTAGATGGGCTTTCCATACATATGCGCTCACTTGTCAACTCTTGCGAGCGAGCCGATCCGGTGATGCTACGGAGTTGACAAGTGAGTGCATATGTATGGAAAGTCCATATAAGAAATGACAGCCGCTCGAGGCGAGGCGGTGCTGATCAGGTGACGGGTTGATAAGTGAGCGACGACCTTTCGGGCGCTTATGGCCACGGTCTTAGATACAGGTCTTGCATCTGAATCAAATATTGGTGGTGGGGGCGGTCGTCTTACTGTCGGCTCGTTAATTTCCTTGACCGCCGCTCGCATCGCGTCGATCAAATCATAGCCGAAACAGCGGAAGACGCATGTGGCAACACAACCTCACTTAATCGGCTACTATAAAGTTTTACATAACCGTTATTAAAAAAATCACGTGTTTTTTTATGACGGTGATATCGTGCGGATTTTTACATAATAATGACGACTAATTCGTGTGCGGTTCCAACGTGTGATAGTGGACGTCAGTTAGTAAAGGAAAAACGTTCGGTGTTTCGGGTTCCGTCGAATATCGAACGTCGTCAAAAATGGATCACTGCAATTCCAGGAATTTCTCAGCTCATGCCTTCGCAATTCGTGTGTGAGAAACATTTTCTCCAACGATACATTCTAAGAAAGTGGGTAAAACATGACTTAAACGGTCGAGGTATCGCAGAGGTAAGTTGATTTTATCTTTTTTTATTTATGTTTATTTACTTGTCTAGCCGCTATGACAAGTTCGTAGCGCCGCTCTTGTGGCTATAAGCCAAAGCTTATTGCCGACATTAAGCGTACCACCCCCACCACCTTCGTTGCAAGACCTGTATGTAAGACCGTGCTTATGGCCTCCGCACACCGCGCGCGTTTTCAGATAAGCGATGAGCGATATCCAATGGGAGGTCAGGTATTCCAGAAACCCCCTGGGAAAGTGATGCTCCCATTGGATATCGCCCATCGCTTGTCGCAAATCGCGCGCAGTGTGCAGAGGCCATTACAGTGCTCTTGAGCCCCCTATCTTTCGCGTATAAACGTGGCGCTGAAAGCGTGTAAGCGCCCAAGTCTCTCTCTCTCTCTCTCTCTCTCTCTCTCTCTCTCTCTTTCTCTCTCTCTCTCACGCGCTTTTTTTCTCGTATCGTTTCTAGCTACGTGCGGGTCTGTACACCGGTCGTATGCACGGTAGACAACGCGTCTGTCGTCTACCGTGTCTACGACCGGTTTCTGAGTAATAAGAGTCCTTAATATAGTAGTAAGTAATATTCTGAAAATAAAGTAATATTCTGAATAATGAGAGACAGAAGATAATTGTGCCAACGAGTGGGGGAGAGTTTTGTGCATGTGACGAACACGGAGGAACAAAAGATGTCGGAAACAAATTCCATTGTCTACGACGCGCTTGTCGATGTCGCCATGGCGGTAACGAAACAAAAGCGCCCTGCATGTACATGGCACATGGCAACCAGTTCGCAATACCGAAGTGCCGTGTGTATCCATAAAGTAAGAGAAAAAAACAATCACGAGTGACGGGAGATTATTAGTGCATTTCATCGTTTTTACCGGCATTATTGACAATGGCAAACCATTTCTGCGTCGTCACCCTGACGACTCCTCTAACCCTCGGTGAGGGTTAGAAGCGGACAAATTTCAACTCTTTTTACGGAGGGTTAATTAACCTGAAAACACCTGACGTCACTTCCGGTTAGAAAACGTTCAACCCTTCAAATGGAAGGTGAGTTAACCTTTCGCAAGCTTGAGCTGTTTCTGTAAGCTTGCCCGATGGTTAATTAACCCTTTGATTGCACGGTTTTTCGTCTTTCTGCAAGCTCGCACCTGGGTTATCTAGCCCTCCGCACAGAGAGTTATTTCTTGCTCGCGGGTTATGCAACCCTCTGCACAGAGGGTTATTTGTTGCTCGCGCGCTTTTCGCTCGTGGGTTATGTAACCCACCACACAGAGAGTTGTTTGTTGCTCGCGCGTTACTTAACCCCCCCGCAGAAAGGGTTATTTGTCGACCGCGCTCGTCGTATTGTGAAAATGGAATTCATTACGTCGGGGTTATCTGAACCTTGGTACGAAAACTCTCTTCGCTATTATCGTACGTACTCGAGTACGAACTCATTCAATATATAATGAGAACCGCAGGGATTAAAAAAAAACCATGTAACGGATTACACGATACGATCAAAGTTGTAACGCTCGATAGTTTTTCAATATTTTATTCATTCGATTGCAGCGTGAATTGTTATGAAAATTGTCCACTGTCAAATCTAGAATAACTTAACATTACAAATATTTATACATAGTATTTATATATGCATATACATACATGTTATTTTTTAAATATTTTTTTTGCTGTCTACGAATGGAGGGTAGGAACTAAATTTGTAGTCTCAAACATATATATTATGAAATAAAAAAGGTTACAATGAATGATAGTATCTTTGTTTTGTCAGTCATCGTCGTAACGCACGTTATTTTTAATACGCTTTACATTCCTCGGCATCGAATAATCATAATCTATCTAATGAACCCTAATGTAAATGTGAAAATTTGCAAATTCGTTCTCAACATACTTTTTGTGATCACAGATATGACAATACCATGAGATAGCATCTTGTATACATTTTATGAGGACTGCAAACCACATTCATTCGCTTTCGCACTTTCAATTAAATGATAACAAATTTGGTAGTACACGAAGTTGGATACAAAAACGTCTTGGCTTTTAATCAACATTATCGATAAATACGAGATAGAAAATTAACAGTTATCCTATGCATAGTGCAAATAATGTTTCTGTTAACGGCTCTACTTTACATTAAACCTTTTTATTCTAATCTGTTTCCCAGATATTTGTCATTTTAACACCATACGTTTCATTGTGCACCTTAATTATAATAGCCGGTGTCAAGTCGTCTTTAGTTGTGATAAAACCTTTCGTCGATTCGATCAACTCGTGTAAATGTCCCACGCCACAATTATTACCGGTCCTTGTAAAATACGTTACGAATGCGCCATTTATCGTGCTTTTATTGTGATTTTCAAAGCTTACGATTGCGTCTATTTTTGCGAAAAGTTGACCCCTTGTGAAAACGTATTTGTCACAACTTTGCGTTTTATTATTATCGCCTTCCTCGGAAACGTAAATCAAACCTCGTATTGTTGCTTTTTTGTATGTACTTAATTTGCCGTTGCACATTTCGCCTTCTTTCTCTAAAACGGACACTTCCGTAGCAGAGGGTTCGCGAACAATAGGATATCCGAATCCTTCAAACTCATCATAATACCGATACTCGTCGTAATGTGGAGTTTTTTTTTTTGAACCGGTATTCAAAAGATCTTGTATTATTTGTTGAACTTCTGGGTCTATGATCGGATCGTTTTTGACATTGCGTATGAAATCGTTCTCAAAAACAAAGCCGGTAAACGTCAATACCGCAAAGTCGACTGTAGCGAGTGTACCGAGCGACGACTGTTTCGAATCGATAATGAATCTCAACTGGCACGATGACAATACAATGGACTCCAGTGCTAGCGCGCCAACAACGAGTGCTGTTGACAAAGGGACCAACGAAACAACCGTAAGATATTTATGATAGTGTGAACTCAACGATGAACGGAAATAGAATCGAGATGAGACCAAGGATGGTAAACCTACGAGAATGCACGTACGTGCGTGCGTGCGTGCGTGCGTGCGTGCGTGCGTGCGTGCGTGCGTGCGTGCGTGCGTGCGTGCGTGCGTGCGTGCGTGCGTGCGTGCGTGCGTGCGTGCGTGCGTGCGTGCGTGCGTGCGTGCGTGCGTGCGTGCGTGCGTGCGTGCGTGCGTGTGTGTGTGTGTGTGTGTGTGTGTGTGTGTGTGTGTGTGTGTGGTCATATTAAAACAAGCATCCATGATTTTTTTTCGAATTTTTTTTATCCAGTACTTTTTGAGTAATGGCGGCTCACAGTTTTCAAATTTTGTAAAACATTAAATTTTCAAATGCTCATAACTTCTTTTCAATTATAGCTAGAAAATTGTTTAAAAACGATTGTTTAAAGAAAAACATAAAGTTGTTGAAAAAAAATATGCTGAAATTCTGGGTTGTTTTACAAATTACGAAAACCACGTTCAAATGATAAAAATCGATTTTTCGGGCCTTGCCTCATTTTTCCCGGTTTAAAAAGTATTTTTTTTTTTTTTTCGAAAAGTTCAGAATTTTTTATATCGAAATAGATTTTAAACATGATGGGATCTCTAAAACATCAGCCTCAGAAAAATTAAATAAAATTATGTCCGAATTTTTTAAATTTTAATTGATAATAAAAATGATTGTTATTATTGTTTTTATTTTATAAATGTGTAAGTGAGAAATTTTATAACCTCAAAACCAACACTAGCTATTAAAACTAAATGATCATTTTTTTTTTTAATTTTCTTATGTGACATGACATTACCTTATAAAAACTCTGAATGTTTATTTACGTAATAAAAATGCCATTAAAGATTTAAGGTTGAATTTCATTTTCCATGACATTTATTTAAACCAACCTTAAATCGTTAATGGCATTTTTATTACGCAAATAAACATTCAGAGTTTTTACAAGGTAATGCCATGTCACATGAGCAAATAAAAAAAATATCATTTAATTTAATAGCTACTGTTGGTTTTGAGGTTATAAAAAGTCTCACTTACAAATTTATAAAATGAAAATAATAATAACAATAATTTTTATTATCAAATAAAATTTAAAGACTTGGGAAAAAATTTTATTTAATTTTTCTGAGGCTAATGCTTTAGAGATCCCATCTCGTTTAAAATTTATTTCGATGTAAAAAATTCTAAACTTTTCGAAAAAAAATACTTTCAAAACCGGGAAAAATGGGGCAAGGCCCGAAAAATCAATTTTTATACTTTGAACGTGATTTTTATAATTTTAAAAACAACCCAGAATTTCAGCATATGTTTTTCAAAAAGATCATGTTTTTCTCTAAAAAATCGTTTTTTAAAAATGTTTCTAGCCATAATTGGCATTTGAAAATTTGGTGTTTTACAAAATTTGATAACTGTCAACCGCCAGTACTCAAAAACTATTGAATAAAAAAATTCGAAAAAATCAGGGATGCTTGTTTTAATATGACCTTTCAATATGTCCGTTTTAATATGACCATTTCAATATGACCTTTCAGATGACCTCAGTTTTCCTAAATTCAGACCACCCGGTGGAACTTTGACACAGAATTGGTGGAATTACCCATATATATATAACGCTGCAGCCATATATTCCCTTGGTGGATTGATGACGTACGAGAATTTTTTATCTAGCACGTGAATTTGGTTAGATTGGTACGAGAAAAACTGGAGAGCCATCTACCAGCCCTGGATGAGACACTGACGCAGTTGTCATGTTTCCACGAGTCGAGACGACTGCGAAAAATCTGCGAGGACCGATGCATGTCGGCTCAATAAATATATGCTTTCCCATTTTGCGATTGGTTCCATAATTTTTTTTTCTATTTTGAATGCAGAATTGTACCGAATCAAATGGAATCGAACGTCTGCGATCGAGCCCGAAAACACCGATATCAGAAACGAAGTCGGTCGACGGTAATACCGCAGAGACGATTGTCGCCAGTGAACCGAACGAGCGTTGTGAATTGAAAACGAAATTCAACTGGTACGATAACAATGCAATAGACTCCTCTGCCACCGTGCCAACAACGAGTTCAGTTGACGAAAGGGCCAACGAAACAAAGGTAAGATATTTGAAATATCTTAAAGCAAATTAAATTGAGATAAAACCGCCACGCAGTTATCACGTTTCAACGAAACGAGACGACTGCACAAAATCCGTCGTCACAGAGGCGGTAATCCTAATTTATTGTTGAGCCTTAAAATATAATGATCATTTGGCATGTACGTGGGGAGTGGGCGTAATACAGTTTCTAACCGTACATGATCAAGCAATAAATAAAAGTCTTCTTACATGTAATTGTGCATGTCACAAAGTCAACATCGTTGCTGTGAATGATTTAATTTTTATTTAAAAAATGTTACCGTAAATCGCTGCACGTCCGGTGCACGAATGTCGTTCGCGTTTGTGTGGGATAGAAAATTCATGTTGAAACGGATCCAAATAAACGAGATTAATAATGAGGCGTTAAAGACATTATTGTGTGCTGTGCAAAAAAAATACCACCAGCCAGTGGAAATTTCAAAACGGCTACATGCGGAATTCGGTGCCGAACGATACAAATGTGCCGTCCGCATGCGAAAGCTTTTATAGTCATCTACATACCGGTTCAATAAATATATGTTTCCATATATGAGGCATTCCACGTCATTTCAGCAAGTAAAAAAATCCACAAATAATTTTGAAAAATCGAGTTACTTTATTAAAAATATTCGCCGAGTGTCGAAATTAAAAAATAAATTCTGACGTTTTTTCTCTCGTTGATTACTATTTTTTAACATTTTTCCATTCAAATGACTGTATTTTTGGCAGGATTTGATGTATTCACATTCGTAAAAAAACGAAAATGTGCGTCTTTTTATAGCCCTCCAGAAAAAGAGTGTGGAGCACCCCAAGGCGCCAATACACGACATATATGTCATATGTATTTCAAAAACCTGGTAAACATACAGCGAGTGCTCCACACTCTTGAATCGAATATTAATATAGAAATTAAAAAAAAAAATAGCTGTTCCTTTACGGTATTTAGGAATCCCATAATATAAAAAATATAAAAATTCCGTTTTTCGTATTCACAATTTGGGGAAATTCTTAAGACGGAATGACATTTGCGAAAAAATACGTAGATTGGCTTATGATAAGCCAATGTACGTTTTTTTTTTCGCAAATTCAGAAAATTTAAGGGGCAGGCAGGTGTTCGTCTATCTATTTGACGTCGATCGGCAAAGTTTCGACGGGATCTGAAGAGCCGTTTCAGAGATTTTTGGTTATCTATAATTGTCCTACCATACCGACCGCGATGAGGTATCATTCCGTCTTAAAAATAAAATAACGAGTATTTTTCCTTGAGAAAAAAAATATTTTTACATATTTTGCCCTGAAACGGACGTTCGACTTGCTCAATAAAATCTAAATTAAGTATCTCACGGTACCTCACGGAAGAGAGATGTTCATTGTGTACCAGGCGAGCGAAAAACATTTTTTTTCTATCCGTGAATCTAAAAAGGAGACGGCACGGCACGTGGGGTCGGGGATTTGGCCGATTTTTTTGTGGTGAAAGAGGACCCCTAGCACCTCACGTGGTTAAAGTATTAGGACGCAATACTCGGAAAATTAAAAAAAAATGGATTCAAAGTTTCTTAGGCGCCTTATGAGTTTAAAATGTACTTGTCAAGCCGCCGTCTACTCTAGATGGTTAGGGTTCGGTTTTTTGCGCCGGAGACCTCGAGTTCGGTTTCTCCTTCGGATCTTAATTAAAAAAAAAAAAATTCGTTATCCCAACAATTATTCAAAACGTTTCTCCTTCCTACATTATTTTAAAAAATGTATTTACATTTTTTCTTAAATTATTTCCTTTTTTCAATAAAACAATTCGTAACGGCGGTTTTTTATTCTTTCTTGTGAAGTATATGAGGAGGGACATTGGGTTTATAATGAGAATAACACAGTCGATTAGGAAAAATTCAATTTTTATTCATATAATAATTATATACAAAAACCGCATTGGTAATTATCGTAGAAACAAACGAAGCAATAATTTTTGCGCCATCTTGGGCATCTTATAAAAGCGGATTTTTTCCAATCGCAGGGAGTTTGCAATACATCCGTACAAAAACATATCCAATTAACATTCATGAAATGTTTCTAGTAACTGATAGTTTTGAGGCAAACCAGGCGTATTGAATCACGTCTCGGAATATTGGCAACGATAATTGATGGTGAATTATTGAATGGATTTTTATACAATCTTCCCGGCAAATAATTTCATGATTTTGCTCTAACAATTCATTGCAATTTTGCAAGCGCTTTATGCAATTTTTAACTTCTCTGTAAACATCTGTCTTGTCTAGAAACATTTTCATGAATGTTAATGGGACATATTTTTGTATGGATGTATTGAAAACTCCCTGCGATTGTAAAAAAACCGCTTTTATATGTTACGCAAGATGTCGCAAAAATTATTGCTTTGATTGTTTATACGATAATTACCACTGCGGTTTTTGTATATAATTATTATATGAATAAAAATTGAATTTTTCCTAATCGACTCTGTTATTCTCATTAAAAATCCAATCTTCCTCCTCGTATACTTTACAATGGAAAATAAAAAACCCAACTTTATGAATTGTTTTATTGAAAAAAAAGGAAATAATTTTTAAAAAATAATGAGAATACTTTTTTTTTAAATGATTTAGGGATGAAAAACGTTTTAAATAATTGTTGGGATAACAAAGAAATTTTTTTTAAAAATAAGATCCGAAGGAGGAATCGAACCCGAGCACTAAGGCGCAAAACACCGAGTCCTAACCGTCTAGACTAAACGGCGGCCCGACAAGTGCCTGACATTTGAAACTCATAAGGCACCTAAGAAACTTTGAATAGATTTTTCTCGGAATTTTCCGCGCAGTGCGTCCTACTACTTTAACCACGTAAGGTGCTAGGGGTCCTCTTTCACCACCAAAAAATTCGGCCAAATCCCCTTCCCCACGGTCGGGCCGTCTCCTTGTGAGTTAACGGGTCGATAAAAATCTGAAAAAATGCCACGATCTCAAAATATATTATACAAAAAAATCACCAACTTTGGAAAAGATCGGAGAGGATCAGGCTTTTTGGCCGTTCGAATTCACGTGGAATACCTCATATATTTTTTCATATTGAATGTAGAATTGTACCGAATGTAATGGGACCAAACATGTGCGATCGAGCCCGAAAACATCGACATCAAAAACAAAGCCGGTGAACGTCAATACCGCAAAGTCGACTGCAGCGAGTGTACCGAGCGACGACTGTTTCGAATCGACAATTAATCTCAACTGGCACGATGACAATACAATGGACTCCAGTGCTAGCGCGCCAACAACGAGTGCTGTTGACAAAGGGACCAACGAAACAACCGTAAGATATTTATGATAGTGTGAACGCAACGATGAACGGAAATAGAATCGAGATGAGACACTGACGCAGTTGTCATGTTTCCACGAGTCGAGACGACTACAAAAAATCCACAAGCACCGATGCATATCGGTTCGATAAATATAGGTTTTTCCATTTTGTGATTGGTTCTATAATTCTGTTTTTTTTTCTATTTTGGATGCAGAATTGTACCGCATCGAATGGGATCGAACGTCTGCGATCGAGCCCGAAAACACCGGCATCAGAAATGAAGTCGGTCGAAGATAATACCGCAGAGACGATTGTCGCCAGTGAACCGAGCGAGCGTTGCGAATTGAAAACGAATCTCAACTGGTACGATGACAATGCAATAGACTTCTCTGCCATCGCGCCAACAACGAGTTCAATTGACGAAAGGGCCAACGAAACAAAGGTAAGATATTTCAAATATCTTAAAACAAATCGAATCGAGATAAAACCGTCACGCAGTCATCACGTTTCAACGAAACGAAACAACTGCGCAAAATCCGTCGTCACAGAGGCGTTAATCCTGATTTATTGTTGAGCCTTAAAATATATTGATCATTTTGTATGTACATGGGGAGTGGGCGTATTTTTTGGGGATGTATTTTTACGGATATATTGCAAACTCCCTGCGATTGTAAAAAATCCGCTTTCATATTTTGCGCAACATGTCGCAAAAATTATTGCTTTGTTTGTTTCTACGATAATTACAACTGCGATTTTTGTATATAATTATTATATGAATAAAAATTGAATTTTTCCTAATCGACTTTGTTATTCTCATTAAAAAACCAATCTTCCTCCTAATTTCTAAACGGCTACATGCGGAATTCGGTGCCGAATGATACAAACGTGCTGTCCGCATGCGAAAGCTTTCATAGTCATCTACATACCGGTTCAATAAATGTATGTTTCCACATATGAGGCATTCCACGTCACTTCAGCCAGTGAAAAAAAATCCACAAATAATTTTGAAAAATCGAGTTAATTTATTGAAAAATATTCACCGAATGTCGAAATTTAAAAAAATTCTGACGTTTTTTCTCGTTGATTACCCTTTTTTAACATTTTTCCATTTAAATGGCTGTATCTTTGGCAGGATTTGACGTATTTACATTCGTAAAAAACGAAAATGTGCGTCTTTTTATAGCCTTCCAGAAAAAGCGGGTCGAGCACTCCAAGGCTCCAATACATATGACATATATGTCATATGTATTTAAAAAATCTGGTAAACATACTGCGAGTGCTCCGCACTCTTCAATCGAATATTAATAAAAAAATAAATAGAAATAGCTGTTACTTCACGGTGTTTAGGAATCCCATAATATAAAAAATACCAAAAATCCGTTTTTCGCATTCACAATTTGGGAAAATTCGTAAAAATAAAATAATGAGTGTCTTTTCTTGAGAAAAAAAATATTTTTGCATATTTTGCCCTGAAATGGACATTCGACTTGCTCAATAAAATCTAAATTAATTTTTTTCTGGAAAGCTAAAAAGAGACGCACATTTTCGTTTTTCACGAATGTAAATACGTCAAATCCTGCCAAAGATATAGCCATTTGAATGGAAAAATATTAAAAAATGGCAATCAACGAGAAAAAACGTTCGAATTTTTTTTACAAATGTCGATACTCGGTGACTATTTTTCAATAAAGTAACTCGATTTTTCAAAATTATTCGGGATTTTTTTTTACTGGCTGAAGTGACGTGGAATGCCTCATATATATATTTTTTTAGAAGGAATGTACCGGTAGTGAAAAATCCGAACATAACCGATCGAGCGCCGACACAGCTGCATCGAACAGTCCATTCGACAACGATAATGTTATGGACTTATCTCATCGTACCAGCGTCTGTTGGAAAGAAACTGTACCGAGTTCATCGCAAGAGATATTAAATGTACCTGATGAATTGATAACGCCAAAGAATACTTCCGCGACCTACATCAGTGGGAAGGACAGCCAAGACATGGTTCGTTCGGAAGAGACTGGTGCAACGGAGTCACGCGCGTGCATATGTACCGAAGACGAGAAGGTAATAGATGATGCATAAATGCGCGGAGGTTGCGATAATATACGAATACAGTAGAACCTCGATTATCCGAACCTCGATCATCCGAACCTCGATCATCCGAACCTCGATCATCCGAACCCTCAATCATTCGAACGATGACTTAGTTTATCCGAACGCTCAATTATCCGAACGTTGGCGTGAAAGATACATTGTTGATCGCTGCCACCGCCGTGAGCAACAATGAGCAACCCAACGCAACTTCTCCTTCTCAAACGGCTGCAAGACTTAGCTGCTCAAAAACGCGTTACAGCCGTTCGTCAATTAAAAATGGACGATTTTATAAAAGGTTATATCTTTTTTCAGGTACTTAAAATACACATACACACGCACTCACTCACGCACGCACGCACGCACGCACGCACGCACACACACACACACACACACACACACACACACACACACACACACACACACACGCACGCACGCACACACACACCAACGTTAATATGTATGTCAAATTTTAATATATATGTATGTACTGTGTTTATGTAAAAAGGTGTTGTTTATGATCTCGTCCCAAGAAACCCACGTTGCGATTATCCGAACTAGTCTCGGTCCCAATTGGTTCGGATAATCGAGGTTCTACTGTATGTCGATCCGGATACTAAATTGTTTCCACTTCTTCCGTAATCAATTGCTGCGGAGTGATTGATATTGAGATTGAAACGAGTAGCAACTCCTCCAGCTGCGCCCGTGCGAATACTAGGTCCAGAGACGCAACATCTGTCCTGACCTGCTAATTTCACAACGATGCGATTCTCGTGCGGCTCTGCCGATTGTTTTTAATGCATTGTTGCGTGCGACAAGCAGAAGCTAAAAAGGTTAAGCATGTTTCATGCATAACAATGGTTCATATGCCACAGAACATCGTGGAACAAATAACAGCAGAATGAAGCTTTTTTTACAAAGTGTATTATCATACATTACGCGAACTTGCAGCTAGCTTAGCATAGTCCCGCGTCGGAGTTCAATTGGGAAATGCAGTTATTGTGGAGAACGTCGACAGTTACTACCACCGCATACCGATACTTGGGAATTGGGGAATGCAATGTATTTTTCATTTCAGCGTAACAAAAAAATACGAGTGGCCGCAGATGGCGTGAGAAGCCTGTACTGCCGTGTGGATATCGGAGCACGGAACTGGAAATCGTTCGGAAACTGTACACGTAAATGTAAATGCACTTGAAAAAAAAACTCCGACATTTGAAACCGAAAAATGTGCAATCGGTAATGCAAACTGCTGGAACATTTACAATGTCGTGGCCCTGGAACGGGGACAATGGAAACAATTGCCAATCTTACCGTTGGAGAACGCAAATATTGTACAATCATTGACAAAAATATCGTTGCTATGCATGTTGCTTTGTGATGTTCATGCACGAATTGAATTTTCAAAGCGGTACTCGCTGTCACGTTGTTGCATGATATTCTTTTTTACGAAATAGAAGTTCGCCGCAACAACATCGCAGGATTCGTCAATCGTAGATTTGCTGGATGAGGAAAATTTGCTAATGAGCCAAAACAGCAACGCCCAGAACGAAGAAGAACCAGAAGCACGTATGGAATTACAGATACCGACAACTCCCGATGGCTCGCCGAAGTGTACCGAAGGCGATTCGTCGAATAAGCCAAAATACCGTTCCGAGACATCCGCCCTCGACGCTCATCGTACTTATACGGCAGTGAACACGGTACGGAGTCAAATGTGGAAAATAAATATTTTTGTAGTGGTACAAATTACGATTATTAATTGTCATTGCGACTTTCAGGTGACCAACAGCGAACTCACGACGAAAGTGAGAATTCGCAGCATCCGTCAACTCGCAAAGGAAGAGGTGCTGGACGGCAAGGCCCTGAAGCGTTCTAGGAAAAGACCAAACGACCGGAACGCCTATGTAATGACCCTGATTGAAAAGTACTCTTCACAAGTATTACCTGAAAACGAATAATTAATGATGCTCTGTTCACCTACATAGGAAATTGAAGACACGCCGCAGAGAGATCTTGCCGTTACTTATGGCAATGTATTTGAGACAACAGCCGCAGCAAAAGACGCGTCGTCATCAGAATTCTTATCTTCCCAAACACCAGAGCAATCATCCACGGAAAGCGGGTTGACGAGTCCGGACTGTCATGTACCGCGGGTACGTCATGGTTTGTAAAACAAATGCCGGAGCGGCAAGCTGTTTAATAAATGATCTTTACCCAGTATTGTATGCAGAAAGCAGCTTATGCACGGCAAAGCGAGCCTTCGCTGCCAAGGAAAAATAGGCGCCGTCGCATTTCCAGTGAAGATTCGTCGGACGAAACGGTAAACAAATATATTAGCTGACCTCGTATGGTAGGTTTCAAATCGGTACAATATTATTGTATAGGACGATGAATCGCTCGGGAAGAAGAAGGAGAAGAGGGATAAGAAGAGAATGAAGATTGGTACGAAGCATCGTGGATACCGGTCATCAGAAAAATACCACACGTCCGAGGATATTGCTCGTTTGGCGAGATCCGTCAACGCCAAATGGGAGAAATTGTGGAAACGTACCGCGGCATTGGCAACTTCAATGGCACGATCTGACGATGGCGTGCCAGTAAGGACGAATAAATTAACTATCCCGGCCGCCGATGAGGATAATATGGTACGATACAATGATTGCGATACTTACACCCCGAAATTAATATATTACTGCAAAACTTCATTTTCAACAGGTGACTCTCGTACCGGGAGGACGCTTCAGCCGCTCGTGCGTCGCACGGGCTGCGGAAGCCAAATGGATGAGGAAACGCATGAACATTCTCGTGGAAGATTTTTGGCCGTTGGAGCAACGTTGCAAGCTCACATTGATGATGAAGAAACGAAATGCTGAGTACCGAACGATAACTAAAAAGGAAATCGATATTTTGACTGGTAAATGGACAGGAGGCACATTTATACGCTAAACATTTCCGACCAAAACAATTTTAATACAACTTAGCCTTCATTCCTGACATATAAAGCGGCAGCGAAAATTCTGGAACGTACTCACCCTCTCAATGATGGAGACATTAACGATTCAAGAGCGGTTCGAACGTGGATTTCGGCGAAAATCAAAACCGATCGAAACCGTCTAAGTCGAATAGGGAGTACGTCGAATACATCGCGTTCAGGAACGTCTCCATCACTGGAGATGACTACAAGTACCGATGACTGTCCCGAAACTGTTGAGCAGGTTGCTGCGGCGACTACAACGCAAAAAAATAAGCAGAAGAATAATATCTGACAACTATTCGCGACATTTCGAGCCACGCTTACAGTGAAAGCGTGTACCGTTACAAACTGTATATTATACGAGACATTGAAGTGTTGAGTTTCGTATAATGTATTTCTGTAGCATATGCAGCGGGCTGTGAATTAAGGCCAAGTGTCACACCGACCGAGCGGCCATGAGTTTTTCAAACATTGTATTTATGTAATTGATTACGTGCCAAAGTTTAAACCGTAATAACTGCTAACCTGCCATTGTAAAAGCGACTGCGTCTCCAAAGAACTGCAATTTTTCGGGTGTTGACAAAAATTGTATCGACAAAATCACGATTTTGTAACAAATGTATAATTTACCCAGAGAAGAAAATATTTGATACCCTGCATGCACGCGCCAACATTATAGATCTCTATTTTTATCAGCGTCACAATAATATGCGGCACATTATGTGTAGAATGTATATAAATTCCGCACTGTGTGCTTAAAATTGTAAAACAGTGGCGGAACAAAAATTCATGTAATACATAAATATTATTTTTCCATCCATCCCTTCTTCTCTCAACTCGCTTCGGGAAAGAAACGTTATTTCCACCTGCGGTTAATCATCGGCAGCCGAAAATCATCGATTTATTGGATTGCCTGACATTCCATCGGGCAACGGTTGAAGCAATCGTCGAGTCAACCATCCAGCGGAAACAAAATGGCCACGGTTGAGCAACCGTTGAGTCAACCATCCAGCGAAAACAAAATGGCCACGGTTGAGCAACCGTTGCGTCAACCATCCAGCGAAAACAAAATGGCCACGGTTGAGCAACCGTTGAGTCAACCATCCAGCGGAAACAAAATGGCCGCGGTTAAACAACCGTTGAATCAACCATTAGGATTTTTTTTTACGGTTGACTTTATAGTTGTAAAGCTGTCCAAATTCAACCGTTGATATTTTCGGTTGACTTTGCAGTTGCCAAAATTGCTAGGGACCAGTGTACGCTGCAGCTAGGTGATCCGCGCGGTCTAAGAACTCGAAGCATGTTTTTTCCCCCGAGTTCTAGTAATTCTGAGACGGATGTGAAATAAATTTGTTCTGCAAACAAATTTAATTTTCTCAATTTGTGCATGTATTTGCCTTTGTTACAGCGAATACAATTTGAACTGTCGTCAAGATGTTGTAAATCCACAATCCGACGTCCTTCGACAGCAAATTTTTGTTGCTGACCGTTGAGGTTATGGTTATTCTCATCGTGTTAGGGGGCGTACATAAATTACGTAACGCAAAATTTCCAAATTTTTGAACCCCCCTCCCCCCACGTGACAGCACCGTAACGCTTGGCCAGAACCCCACCCCCTATTCCGTTAGGTAACGGGTGCTTTGTCGTCAATAATTGCAATTTTTTTCATAAACATAACTAATTATGAAAGGATCGGGTTTATACTCATTTTATGAAGTATATATTCATCTAGTTTTATACCAATTTTTATGCCAAATATTAAAAATTAAGGGGTGAGATGCCGTCGGAATTTTCAAAAACTGGTTTTTCAAATACATTCTCTTGAAGTATGTTTCGAAAATATTCCCTGAAAATTTCAAGTCAATCCGATGAATAGTTTTCGGGATATCCCACAATTAGTGAAGTGGCGTCGGGTTCCCATCGCAGGTAGCGGCTGACAAACGCACAAATTATAACACCCGGGAAGGCAGAATGCTTCGAAGACAACAACAAATTGATATTTTGGAAGCTTTCACATCGGCAGAAGCCCTATTTTATGGGCCAAAAATTGATGATCAGTGGAAGTAATTTTTTAATTAGTATTTCTATACATAAATCAAGTGTAAAATTGGAAAACTCTATCAGAAATTTTCTAAAATTGATTACTCAAAAACTATGAACTTTAGCAAAATTTTATAAACAATACTTTCGTTTTAAAATTGCTCAAAATATTATAAAAAAATAATTCACCCCGAAAAACTTTAATTTTTTGAGAAATTGTTTTAACAATTGGCTATAAACAATTGAATGCTCGACTTTTCGGCAAAAATTGTGATATTTGGATTCAGCGGATCAAAATACACAGAAAAAAGTTTAGCTTCATCCATCGAGCTCAAAATTTTACGAACATATAATACCGTATCCACATCGATATACTTTAAACGGGTTTTTGCGAAACTATGTTTTTTAAGTCGGTGACCACTATAATTAAAAAACCACTCGATGGATTTTAATGAAATTTGGTGTACTTATTGATAGCAATATAAACTAGTCCTTAATCGAAGGATTTCCATTTTTTTTGAAAATTTATATTTTTTCAAACAATAAACGAGCGATTTTTTGGTCGAAAATCGAAAGTTATCGTCGGAAGCCGCCATTTTGGTAATTAAAAAAAGCTTTGATTAACGACTAGATTTATTATTAAGCCATTGATTTTTTTTTTTTGGTTTTTGAATTTCAGATGATCCAGTAAAATTTTATGATGGTCACCGCAAAGCACCGCATCTCGAAGGGGGTCGACAAAGATGGCGATACTTTTATAAATAATCAATATTTTTTTTGAAAATTTGTACAAGTCAAATTGAAATATAACATAAAAAGTCTGTGAAACCACTTTTGTAAAACAAAGTTAATTATGCTTTTAAAAAAATATTGAAAATGGTCGTTTTTTCACGCTTCTGATTGCATCTCACCCCTTAACAGACATATAGGCCTTGACTTTGAGATATAGGCCTTAATTTGACTACGACAAAAAAAATGTCCCTTCATTGTCTTGGCGATATGTTTATGAAAGGTTATCTGTAAATTAAAAGTCAATAATTTAGTGATATCTATGCAAATGTAGCTATCGTTATGTGTAGCCGTTTGTTTTGTTTTGGTTTTTTTTATAAAATACATACTGTTTGAACATTTTTTTCTATTTTCAAGGCCCTTTTTCTATATTCAAGCAGTCTTTAAAAATAGTAATTATCAAATGTTAAAAACGCCGATACGTACAGCCTTAATCACTGCGATTACCAAAATGTTTTGTAAAAAATTGAAAATCGGTTGATAAGTTTTGAAGTATTCACTCGGACAAGGTCGAGACTAGTTTCTCGAAACTAGTTTCGAGAAAAAACGTATTCAAAGTTTTCATGCCGTGTTTCTTGATATAAAATTACGTTTTTTTTCTAGAATATTGATACTTACATGGAAGTATCTAGTCGCAGGCGATATGACGGTTCTTCATCTTCATGATAGTTCACAAAATAATGATGGGCCTGTACTTCATCTATTGTAAATAATGCCTCACCTGTAGAAATTGAGGGCACTAACCGGTCGCGCTACCTGTGCTCACTAAAGTGACTATAACTCCGTCAATTTTCGGACTCGTGAATAAAAACGTTGCCAACATATTTTTGAATACATGTATTTGCAAGAATTATAAAAAAAATGTCCTTCAAATTTTGCTCAGGGGATGTGGGAAAAATACTGTCCAAGTTCTTGCACAGTGATTTTCCCCCTTAACTGACATTGCGTATAGAAAGCTGTGAGCTGTCCACGGTAAAATTGCACTCGAGGTTTAAATTTAAAACTTGAACATGCAGAAATTTTGCTATTTCTGGCAGTTTAAAAATCGTGACGTAACGCAAACCTTGACCCCCCCCCCCCCCCCCCCCCACGTACGTAGACCGTAACACCTGGACGATCCCCCCCCCCCCAATTGCGTTACATCATTTGCGTACGCCCCCTTAGTTTCCTATCTTGCCTACGTCCCCTCGTTAGCCAATCTAACAAGTAAGGCAGTCGGATTTTGTAATTTTTCGTACTCATGGTACGTGAAGTTCAGAGCTCGAATATTAATATCCCAAAGCAGTTCGACGCCATATTCAGAAATTTTCGAGAAAATTGACTTTGAAGTTTTCGAGCGCACTCTTATCCCACAAAGATGCAACGATATTCGAACCGGGCTCGTGGCGTACCCGGTAGCGCCCGAGTCTAGTAATCGCGGGGTCGCTGGTTCGAGTCTCACTTCGAAATTTTTTTTTTTTTTTTTTCATTTTTTTTTATTCGCATACCTCCGTCATTTAAATATCCCGATAAATTTTTGTTGTATATAATCACATATTATTATATATAATTAATATAATATATCTATATATGTTTATATATGGACAAAATCCATATATAGTTATTTATGTACAAAATTCATTATAGTTATACATAATTATATATTTTCTCATATATGATCATATATTATTTATATATAACAATAGATGATTATTTATAAAAAAATTAATAAATAATCCCGGGATAAAAATCATCAAATCTATGCTAATTCACATATATGTAATTATAATTGTCAATGATAAATGCAAGTCTTATTTTTGATTATATATGTATAAAACAAACGAATACAGACCGAATAATAAAGTATTCAATTCCTTACCCGACGTTTTTCATTTTCATCCTAAAAATGTTGTTGGTTATAAATATTGATACTTGAAAATGTATGTGTATAATCAAGAGATAATTAACAAGATGACTTGCGTTTTTTCATTTAAAAAAAAATGAAAAAAAAAAAAAAAATTCGAAGTGAGACTCGAACCAGCGACCCCGCGATTACTAGACTCGAGCGCTACCGGGTACGCCACGAGCCCGGTTCGAATATCGTTGCATCTTTGTGGGATAAGAGTGCGCTCGAAAACTTCAAAGTCAATTTTCTCGAAAATTTCTGAATATGGCGTCGAACTGCTTTGGGATATTAATATTCGAGCTCTGAACTTCGCGTACCATGAGTACGAAAAATTACAAAAATCCGACTGACGTACTGTCCCCTTGTAAGATCCACACATTCGACGTTTGTATCCTCGAGATATGCCTTTTTGCTATAGATGGTATTACCAATATTAGATACTCACTTCTTTCTATTTCGGAGAAATGAATGTTCTAGATCGTTTGAATCAGTATTTGGATGACTCAAACTGCAGACAATCTGAATACACGTTCTCGAATAAATGAGCTCTCGAATAAATAATCCTTTGGTGTAATAGTTATTCGAGTTCGACATCGGTCGAAAGATAAAATTTCGATTAATTTACAGTTGGTTATTTTGAGTTTATGATCCTGTAATTTCGAAATCTTTGTCGTTCTATATTTAGCCTTTCAAAGTTTTGACCCCCTCCCCAATGTGAAATGTGGTTGGAAAAAATTGCCGATCAAGAAAGACTCAAACTTCTCTTTGAGCCTTTTTCGATCATTTCGGCACTTTTCTTCAACCATTTTCTAAATCAATTTTCTAAGGGGCAAAGTAAAAACTCATTTACGTATTGGGAGAAACATTTCTTTTTTCATCATATTTTTTAATACCGTTTGCACAAAAATTTTAAACGCCCGCTCCTTTTGAGTAACTTCACCACCTTCACTGATAAGAAACATCCCTAAGATTCGGTTGAAATTTGGATATGTTGTAAAACACCAAAAAGTAAGCGATACGGATTTTTTTATCGGCGGAGAAACGGTTTTAAGGGGGGAAACCACCCCTGGAAAAAGGCATCTCTAGGGATAATATAACAGTTTCACACACAATAAGTCCACCGATTTTGATGAAACAAAAACGAAAATTCTTCTAATCCGAAGCAATGAAAAATCAACTATAGTGACATTGCAAAAAAATGTTAAGGGTGAACCATCCCTATACATGCTTTGAACCATCCCTATACATGCTTTTTTCACTCCACACGGCGAAATATTGAATGGATATCAACAAAATGGGGTTTATTTCAAAAAGGGAAAAAAGTAAAGTTTACGTGTTTTTGCGCAATCACCGATCCGCAAACTTAAGGGGGTGAACCACCCCTTACATGGATTAAATGGGCGAGGTCGTATTTTTCTTTTCAAAATATTCGCACTGATAGAAAATACTTCTAAAACATGTAATTGAATATTTTCTCACGCTTAAACCTTATCGCCCTTCTCTTAAGGGCGATAAGGGCGATAACTACCCCCGCGTAATTCCATTCTATTTGCGGTTTAAGTAAATTTTCAACCCGTATGCTTTGAAATTGTTATGAAACCCATCGGTAATATGAATTTTATGTTTGGGTATACATGTTTATATGTGGATTAAATTTGGGAAGAGGTGCAGTGATCTGTGGCGAAGGGGGGGGGGAAGCTACCCCTTAATCATAAGACTCATATATTCGAATTGGGACTCCCTCTACTCTGATTCGGAAGCATTCAGAAATACACATTTCTATTATAACTAGTTATATATTTTATCATGATACTTTACAGAATAAATCTAAAGGGGTTACGAGCGAAAAGAATTTTTTTTGCTCGCCTCAAAGTATTGATTTGTAAGATCATCGTTCGTTAGTTTTATCACGATAGCCATAAAATCGTAAACGTCGTGACCTATTACATGAACAGAGCCGCCAAGCGCAATTTTTCTTTTGGAAATTTTTACGGCGATGTTTTCGAAATATACTTTTCAAGGGCGGTCCCGACATATGTGGAAAACGGGTCGATAAATTCGGTACAAATTTTATCCCGATATTTTCGGATAAGTTGTTCCGTTCAGAACGTAACATTTTTTGCTGAATTTTTCTTTTTGTCAGGAAGCCGGAAACTTAGAAATTCTAAATCGAGAAGTAAATGCAAATTTCAAGTGGTGCTATTTGGTTAGGTTTTTAATCTTTAAATTAAAATTTAAAGATCAAATTAAATTTAAAGGAAATTTATATTTCAAATTAACCAATATTGTGATATAATTGCAAAAATTCATAAATTTGTTCGTCGTGTAGATAGGTGTTTCTTCTAAAAAACCAGTCCTCCAGAAGTAAAAATAAAAACATAATAACAATAGTATTAATTGCATTCAGATAATATATATATATATATATATATATAAATGTTATTGTGTTTACTTTTTATTGATTGCGCTTTATAAATTACCGTACTCAGATTACTGCGCTTCAATTTTTTATGACCTATTGAGTAATGATTGAGTAATGATCTTAACATATATGTCACGTATATGTCACGCTTTCTCGGAAAACCCATTTATCAATCGTATGTAATCATAACGCTCACTACACGAGAATAACGTTCTATCTAACTGCGTCTTTCCTCGCTGAATCAATACATAATGACGTATTGTATTGCACTTTACGATTATCATTGTTCGGTGCCTCGCTTTATAAGAGCCTTTCGTCTTCGTCCAGTTCACGTCACGACAAGCACCGATCAGTGTTTTACGCGTGTTAATACTATTTTTCCCAAAAATGAAAGTAAATCCAATCAACGTAATTGAAATTCTACTCGCTACATTTGAAGCGATGAATATTGCTCAAAGTCCAGTTAACAACGCCGAACTTAAACTGGCTGACAAGTTCGAAACCATTTTGATCAATACTATGCAAAACTATAATGAAGTTGAAATGATCGAAGAGGAAACACTGGATTTTCAAGAACTATTTAGATATTGGTAAAAGACACCAGTGATAGTGATTCAGAAACCTGATCCACTGATGAACAGGTGAGCTATGAGAATAAAAAAAAGCAGTTGCATACTAGAGATCTGGCAAGACCAAAAATTATAGCGTAGACACCGTCCGTCAAAAATACAAATCTGTTCAGTTGAAGCGACAATTGTACCGCTGGGCACATCAGTTAAATAAAGGTGGCACTTATAAAGAAAATCTGGCGCAAATACATACGCTGAACATACTTTGGAAAATATGAAAACTGCTATAGATTCTGGTATTATTGTACATGATATTGATCTTCAGAAGTGAGCATTTCAAGCCCAAAAGGAGATAAACTTTGAGGATGTACGATTTAAAGCCTCTCATAATTGGCTATAGAACTTCAAAAAATAGCACTGTATTGTATCTAGGAAAATTAATAAACTTGTAACGCGCAAAACGATGGAAGGAGAAGGGCTTTTACAAAAAAACGCAGAAAAATTCGTAGCTGATGTTGTACCACTAATCGAAAAGTATTGGGTTGAAAACGTGTACAATTCGGATCAAAGCGGTTTCCAACTGGAGATCCATTCGGGGCACACGCTAACAACGGAAGGAATGAAGAAAGTTGCTTGCGTTGTACAGTGTGTCTCTTCAACGATCCACAGCTATACAATTCAACCTACTATAAGCGCTGATGGGAAGTTACTGTCCCCACTTTTCATTGTTTTGAAGGAGTTACAAGGCGAATTTGGACCGACAGTAGAAAAATAATTATTCCGACCCGAAAACGCCTTTGTGATGGTATCCAAATCGGGAAAGCTTACTTCTGGTATGTATTCGCATAAATAATAATGTGTAGACCATCGTTTCTGATTGATAAAAAATGTGTTCGATATATATCAACATAGATTTCTGTAAATATGAAATGGGTTTCGTTTTAACAAAACATTTTAAAACGTCGATGGAAAAGGTTTTGTTCCCTAATGTCGGGAGTAACAACGTACTTTTGATAGACTCTTGGAGCGGACATTGCCCAAAATTCGTTTGTGAAGCGACTCCACTCATCAAGAATGTAATCCCAATGATTATTCCGAAAGGCACAACTGGGAAAATTCAACCGCTCGATGTATTTGGATTCAGAGTATGGAAAAATGCCGTCCGACGTTTTTCAGACAGTGTAATATTATTAGATTTACATGTAAATTTACACTTGAGTAATAATATAATTAAACTGCAATCCCTGACACACAATCAACTTTCGTCACCGAGATATTCTAATCTGTTCAAATATTCCTGGTACAAAAGTAATTATGTATCGAAAAAACCGGGACACTTTGAGAATCCTGTAACATTTGGTTTTTCTGAATCGCAAACACATTGTGAAATTCCCCGGTTGAAATAATGTAAAAAGCCGTTGTGTTTAAAGCATTTTTTTTATGAACACCATTATTGCAAGACGTATGAACCCTGATTGTTAGTAACTGTTGTACACACAAGATAAATATGATGACAGGTCATAAGAAAATCATTTGATAACGTATGGCTATAATAATTCCTTGCAAATAATATTAACAAAATGATTTCGCATTACAACCAAAAAATATATGCAACAATCACTATATTAAACGACTGTTCATCTATTATAAAAACGTCAGTGACAATAAATTTTACTATTAACAATTGCATACACAGTAAAAGAAGTGAATATACTTCCCCTAAAGAGAACTTCTTCGTTGAGGCGAAATAGAAGACGTACCATGTAACACATGACGGCGAGAAAGATAGTCAACATTTTTATACCGCGATTCCTCCAAAATGACATATTGTTTTCTAAAATAACACCCAAGGGACTCTTGGAGCCATCGTCCTGAATGCACACAATATATTTCATCCCAATTGACTTATCAGTTTTGGAGAAATTTTTTTTTCAAAATTTCAAAGTGAACCCCGGCGTGTTCTCTACGGCCATAAGGAATCCACCCATTTCGGTGACGAAAAAAATCAATGAGCAATCTGTACATCTCTTATCATTTCCTATATGCGCGTGTAAACATTCAGCGTGATATATCATTAAAATAAGGCGCAGACATCCGCATAAGATAACGAACAATGATCTTACGAAGCGATATATTGAAGCGAGCAAACAAATTTTTTTCTCGCCCGTAACTCCGTTAGTTTTATTCTGTAAAGTATCATGATAAAATATATAACTAGTTATAATAGAAATGTATGTGTATTTCTGAGTGCTTCGGAATCAGAGTAGAGGGAGTCCCAATTCGAATATATGAGTCTTATGATTAATTGCTCCCCCCCCCCCCTTCACCCGAGCTCACTGCCCCTCTTCCCAAATTCAATCCAACATATATACATGTATACCGAAACATAAAATTCATATTACCGATGGGTTTCATAACAATTTCAAAGCATACGGGTTGAACATTTTAAAACCGCAAATGAAATGGAATTACGCGGGGTAGTTTACCCTTAAGAGAAGGGCGATAAATTTTAAGCGTGAGAAAATACTCAATTACATATTTAGGAGTATTTTATATCAGTGTGGATATTGTGAAAAGAAAAATACGACGTCGCCGAATTAATTCATGTAAGGGGTGATTTACCCCCTTAAGCTTGCGGATCGGCGATTGCGTAATAACACGAAAAAGCATGTCACAAGCATGTGAAAAAAAAATTTTGCAATGTCACTATAGTGGATCCTTCATTGCTTCGGATTAGAAGAATTTTTGTTTTTGTTTCATTAAAATCGGGGGACTCCTTGTGTGTGAAACTGCTATATTACCCCTAGAGATGCCTTTTTTCGAGGGGTGGTTTCACCCCTTAAAACCGTTTCTCCGCCGATAAAAAAATACGTATCGCTTATTTTTCGGTGCTTCATAACATATCCAAATTTCAACAAGATCGAAGGGTGTCACCTGAGGGATGTTCCTTGTGAGTGGCCGGCAGCTGCTGCTGACGGCCACTCTTCTTTTTATTGCGGCGGCAAAATTTCTTCTTTGTAACTGCAAAAAATAAATAATAAAATATACAAATGAAATATAAATGATTATCGGTGCAATGGTCTAGTGGGACTGGCGTGCTTGCCAGTAAACCATTGCATCGGTAATTATTTATTTTTTACAGTTACAAAGAAGGAACGTTGGTGCCGCAATAAAAAGAAGAGTGGCCGTCAGCAGCGGCCGCAGCGGCAAGAGGCGCCCGAGGGAGCCCAAGGGCGCAAGAAGGGCAGGCAATCGACAGGACAGGGGCACGAGCGAGGGAAGCGGCCGCAGCAAGAATGCCGCAAGTATCGCCAACGCGACCGATCCCGCAGTCGCTCTCACAAGGAACATCCCTCAGGTGTCCGCCTCCGATTTTGTTGAAACTCATATATGTGGTAGAGCATCAAAAACTTTGAGAACGTATTTTTTTTATCGGCGGAAAAACGGATTTAAGTGGGGAAACCGCCCCTCAAAGAAAGGCGTGTCGAAGGGTGATTTTGCAGTTTCACCTAGAAGCAATCCACCGATCTAAATGAAACAAAAATGAAAATTCTTCTAATGAAAAGCAATGAAAAATCCACTATGAAAATATTAAGAAAAAATTCAATTAGGGGGTAAGCCACCCCTCAATTTGCCTTTTTTTACCCCACACTTAGGAGGGCTGTATGAAAATTAATAAAACAGGTATCATTTTAAGAGGGAATTAAAACTAAAGTTGACGGGTTTTTGCGTTTTGTGGCATAGCAAATTTAAGGGGGTAAACCACCCCTAACATACATTTATTTATCATGGTCGTTTTTTCTTCGTTTAAAGAGTATCCGCTGATTTTAAATATTTCTATAAGCTACAATTTAATGTTTGATCATATTTCAAGATTATTCCATTTGTCTTAAGGGGTAACTACCCCTCTGACGAGAAACATCATTGAAGTATCCGCTTTCGATTTCGTTGAAAATCATATATGTGGTGAACCATTGCAAACTGTTAAACATGTTTTTTTTGTATCGACAGAAAAACGGTGTTAGGGGATGAAACCACCCCTCAGAGTTTCTCCCACAAGCAGTCCACCGATCTGAATGAAACAAAATCGAAAATTCCTCTAAGATTAAGCTGTGAAAAATCCACTACAAGAGTGTTTATTAGAAATATAATTAAGACGTAAACCACCCCTCCATATGCCCTTTTTCACCCCACGCTTAAGAAGGTTGCATGAAAATGAATAAAACAGGTATCATTTTGAAGGGGAATCAAAATTCAAGTTGACGCGTTGTTGCATTTCATCGGGACAGCAAATTTAAGGGGGTAATC
>OZ023312.1:63242423-63472423 GCA_964007375.1 Ophion obscuratus | reverse complement strand
GGTGGACACATCGACTAATCCCGAAGGTCGAGATATGGGTGAACCGTCTACATGGGGAGCTCAACTATTATCTCACTCAAGTGATCTCAGGACACGGCTGCTTCCGGGTTTATCTCTATAATTTTAATTATGAAGATTCCCCGGACTGCCCAGCATGTGTAACAGTCGAGGAGAACGCTGAACATGCATTGTTCCAATGCCCACGTTTTAATGCCTCCCGCGCGATTGACGAGGATCAGCTGGAGACACGCATCAGCCCGGACAACCTGGTTGAGTTGATGCTGAAGTCAGCAGACGCATGGACAGCGGTATCGGCTTATGCTGCCGCAGTAATGAAGGAATTGCGACGTGCAGAACGCGCGAGGAAGAAGACGACGCCGGAAGACCAGGCAGTCATAGATGAAATCAGCGACACGAACCCCTAAACCACCCATACCATCTCGAGTGGAACGGGGAATGTAAGGTAGTCTGACAGCACTGTAGGAAGAGCTACGGCTAAGGCCTCTCCCGTGATGTAATAACTAGCGGTCGTCCCGCGGGAGAATTTGTAAGGCCTCAGAGGAACGGGGGTTTTTAGTCGGTGCAAGCCCGACACACGGCAATTAATTGCTACGGTGCGCAGGCATTTTCCCGCTAAACCTCTTAAAAAAACATACATACATACTTACATACATACATACATACATACATGCATACATACATACATACATACATACATACATGCGTACGTACAGTGCCTTCAGTTAATGCCTGGACTTGTTGTATGAGAGCTAACTTCAAAGAGCGGAAATATTACCGTTCTGTGAAGTTAACGTCATCGGTAGATTTTCGAACGAATTTCAGACTGATGTGTCACGAGTGATTTCTAACCCGTGAGGCGATACAGCCTCGTGAAAAAATGACAGCGCTTATGCGTCGCAACTGCACTGTGAATGCAGGCATGGAAATCTCGAAAGGATGAAAGATATGAATGCGAAATTGGAAAAAAAGAAGATACGGAGTCCATTTCAGAAGAAATATAAAACATTAATTTGATGCGTAAATACATCCGGAGCAACAATAATAAAGTATAGAGAATACTGGAGAAATAAATAAAAAGCCGACGCGGAACATTCTGTTTCTGTACGCAATATTTTCGGAGTCAGTGCCGGAGAAACAGAAATACGAACTAAAAAGAAATTCACTGTAACACTTGGTGCTTCTGAACATGGAATACCGATAAATTATAGACATCTGGTTTCGTATTTATATCTTAATTGTTAGCCACCAACATAAAGGAGTTTCCACGATAAAATACATTGTGTATTGGCTTTTAATATATGTAATTTTTACTCTCTATTGCCGTAGAAAATATTATCTTCAAGCGGGTTTCCTAACGCATGCGATTTTGAACGAACGTAACAAGTATTTGTTCAAAAACATATATTGTGACGTTTGATTGTTTCAAATTATTAAAAAAAACTACTCCCGGTGGATATCTTTTGGATATCACGACGAATGCAAGGTAACAGAAAATTTCGTCAAATCATGTGTCGGCTCGCATTACCAAAGCGATGGCGCAAAGAATTAGATTCGTCTCTAGTTATTGATTAAAAACGATAGACGTTTGAGTTTTACGCCTTACATAAAAGGCCTCAAAGTTTGCAGGAAAAAAGAGTCTTATCTCGTGACGATCTCTGTTGTGCTGAAAGTTTGTTACGGGTGGGAATTAATCCAAATGGGAGTGCAAGTAGTTCTTGTGTAGAATAAATCCTACAACCGGAAAACACTGCCTAACGCATTCGATTCATTTCTTTACGTTGGCTAGTGCAACGGTAGAGGTTGAAAAACGCTCTTTGGAGCATTGAAGAGTGTATGTTTTTTTCCAAATTATGAAAAGGAAACGAATCCAACCACTGGAAACATGATTTCTATAAACGAACGTAAAACAGTATCTGAACAAATCGTTCCGCACGTTGGATTCGTCTAGGTACTGAACAAAAACATCTTCGAATTTTTTATAGTTAAAAAAATCCAATTAGGACCTCGCGTAAATGACCATTTAGATAAATGTTTTTCATAGCTGAAAACTAGTCCAAGTGTGAATGCAAGTGGTCTCGTTGCGGAACAACCTTGACAATCAGAAAACATTGCGCAAGACCTCGGTTTCTTGTCTTTTCGCAGTCCACCGCAGCAATAGTGATTCCAAAACGATGTTCTCAATATCGAGAGAGGATACATTTTCTAAATCAATCAGAAAAACGAATTCAAACATTGCAAACGTGATTTCGATAAATAAACATAAGACATGATTTGATCGAATTGCTTTTCGGATTCGTTCACGTTCATAGTCCACAGCAGCAGTGATAGTCCTCAATGGCTAATTTCGTATCCAGGGTGATAGATTTAAAAAAATCACACACTGAGAACGAATCCGAAGAATCCCAAGGCTATTTCGATAATGAAACACAAAACAGAAACTGTTGAAACAGGCGTATTTATCAACGTCGAATCTCATGTGAATTTCTCTCCGAGTCGACGATTTTTAGATCGGGAAACGAATCCGAGTCCGCATGCAAGCGTTTCTGTTGTGGAATAATCCCTACAATCTGAGAATGGCTATTTTCGTGCCGAGGTTGATAGATTTTTAAAAATCACTTACTGGGACCGAAACCGAACAATCTCGAGGTTATTTCGACATAAAATACAAAACAGAATTTTAATGGATCGTTTTTCATTTTGGATTCCTCTCGAACCGATAAAAGAAACGGTTGAAACAGGCGTAATTATCAACGTCGAATCTCACGTGAATTTCTTTTAGAGTCGACGACTTTTAGATCGGGAAACGAATCCGAGTCCGCATGCAAGTGTTTCTGTTACTGAATAATCCCTACAATCTGAGGATGCCGCGCCGATCATCGGATTCGTTCACGTTCATCGTCCACAGCAGCAGTAGTAGTCCTCAATGGCTTTTTTCGTGCCGAGGTTGATAGATTTTTAAAAATCACCTACTGGGACCGAAACCGAATAATCTCGAAGTTATTTCGACATAAAATAGAAAACAGAATTTGAATGGATCGTTTTTTATTTTGGATTCCTCTCGAACCGATAAAAGAAACGGTTGAAACAGGCGAATGTATCAACGTCGAATCTCACATGAATTTCTTTTCGAGTCGACAACTTTTAGGGTGGGAAACGAATCCGAGACCGCATGCAAGTGTTTCTGTTACGGAATAATCCTTACAATCTGAGGATGCCGCGCCGATCATCGGATTCGTTCACGTTCATCGGCCACAGCAGCAGCAGTAGTCCTCAATGGCTATTGTCGTGCCGAGGGGATCGATTTTAAAAGATCACCTACTGGGAACGAAACCGAACAATCTCGAGGTTATTTCGGCAATGAAACACAATACAGAATTTGAATGGATCGTTGTTTTATTTTGAATTCCTCTCGAACCGATAAAAGAAACGGTTGAAACAGGCGGATTTATCAACGTCGAATCTCATGTGCCTTTCTTTTCGAGTCGATGACTTTTAGACCGGGAAACGAATCCGAGTCCGCATGCAAGTGTTTCTGTTGTGGAATACTCCCTACAATCTGAGAATGCCGCGCCGATCATCGGATTCGATCACGTTTATCGTCCACAGCAGCAGTAGTAATCCTCAATGGCTTTTTTCGTGCCGAGGTTCATAGATTTTTAAAAATCACCTACTGGGACCGAAACCGAACAATCTCGAGGTTATTTCGACATAAAATAGAAAACAGAATTTGAATGGATCGTTTTTTATTTTGGATTCCTCTGGAACCGATAAAAGAAACGGATGAAACAGGCGTATTTATCAACGTCGAATCTCATGTGAATTTCTTTTCGAGTCGATGACTTTTAGATCGGGAAACGAATCCGAGTCCGCATGCAAGTGTTTCTGTTGCGGAATACTCCCTACAATCTGAGAATGGCTATTTTTGTGCCGAGGTTGATGGATTTTTAAAAATCACCTACTGGGACCGAAACCGAAAAATCTCGAGGTTATTTCGACATAAAATACAAAACAGAATTTCAATGGATCGTTTTTCATTTTGGATTCCTCTCGAACCGATAAAAGAAACGGTTGAAACATGCGTAATTATCAACGTCGAATCTCACGTCAATTTCTTTTCGAGTCGATGACTTTTAGATCGGGAAACGAATCCGAGTCCGCATGCAAGTGTTTCTGTTGCGGAATACTCCCTACAATCTGAGAATGCCGCGCCGAACATCGGATTCGTTCACGTTCATCGTCCACAGCAGCAGTAGTAGTCCTCAACGGCTATTGTCGTGCCGAGGGAGATCGATTTTAAAAGATCACCTACTGGGAACGAAACCGAACAATCTCGAGGTTATTTCAACAATGAAACACAATACAGAATTTGAATGGATCGTTTTTTTATTTTGGATTCCTCTCGAACCGATAAAAGCATCGGTTGAAACAGGCGGATTTATCAACGCCGAATCTCACGTGAATTTCTTTGCGAGTCGACGACTTTTAGATCGGGAAACGAATCCGAGTCCGCATGCAAGTGTTTCTGTTACGGAATAATCCTTACAATCTGAGGATGCCGCGCCGATCATTGGATTCATTCACGTTCATCGGCCACAGCAGCAGTAGTAGTCCTCAATGGCTATTTTCGTGCCGAGGGTGACAGATTATAAAAAATCACCTCCTGAGAACGAATCTGAATAATCTCGAGGTAATTCCGACAATGAAACACAATTCAGAATTTGAATGGATCGTTTTTTTATTTTGGATTCCTCTCGAACCGATAAAAGAAACGGTTGAAACCGGCGTATTTATCAACGCCGAATCTCACTTGAATTTCTTTTCGAGTCGACGGGTTTTAGATCGGGAAGCGAATCCGAGTCCGCATGCAAGTGTTTCTGTTACGGAATAATCCCTACGATCTGAGAATGCCGCGCCGATCATCGGATTCGTTCACGTTCATCGTCCACAGCAGCAGTAGTAGTCCTCAATGGCTATTTTCGTGCCGAGGTTGATAGATTCTAAAAAATCACCTACTGGGAACGAAACCGAATAATCTCGAGGCTATTTCGACATAAAATACAAAACAGAATTTGAATGGATCGTTTTTTATTTCGGATTCCTCCTGAACCATTCAATTTCGAACCCTCGATTCCATTCAATTTCTGTATTGTGTTTCATTGTCGAAATACCCTCGAGATTGTTCGGTTTCGTTCCCAGTAGGTGATTTTTTAAAATCGATCTCCCTCGGCACGACAATAGCCATTGAGGACTACTGCTGCTGCTGTGGCCGATGAACGTGAACGAATCCGATGATCGGCGCGGCATCCTCAGATTGTAGGGATTATTCCGTAACAGAAACACTTGCATGCGGACTCGGATTCGTTTCCCGATCTAAAAGTCGTCGACTCGCAAAGAAATTCACGTGAGATTCGGCGTTGATCAATACGCCTGTTTCAACCGATGCTTTTATCGGTTCGAGAGGAATCCAAAATACAAAACGATCCATTCAAATTCTGTTTTCTATTTTATGTCGAAATTACCTCGAGATTGTTCGGTTTCGGTCCCAGTAGGTGATTTTTAAAAATCTATCAACCTCGGCACGAAAAAAGCCATTGAGGACTACTACTGCTGCTGTGGACGATGGACGTGAACGAATCCGATGATCGGCGCGGCATCCTCAGATTGTAGGGATTATTCAGTAACAGAAACACTTGCATGCGGACTCGGATTTGTTTCTCGACCTAAAAGTCGTCGACTCTAAAAGAAATTCACGTGAGATTCGACGTTGATAATTACGCCTGTTTCAACCGTTTCTTTTATCGGTTCGAGAGGAATCCAAAATGAAAAACAATCCATTAAAATTCTGTTTTGTATTTTATGTCGAAATAACCTCGAGATTGTTCGGTTTCGATCCCAGTAGGTGATTTTTAAAAATCGATCAACCTCGGCACAAAAATAGCCATTGAGGACTACTACTGCCGCTGTGGACGATGAACGTGAACGAATCCGATGATCGGCGTGGCATCCTCAGATTGTAGGGATTATTCCGTAACAGAAACACTTGCATGCGGACTCGGATTCGTTTTCCAATCTAAAAGTCGTCGACTCGAAACGAAATTCCCGTGAGATTCGACGTTGATAAATACGCCTGTTTCGACAGTGTCTTTTATATGATCAAGAAGAATCCCAAATGAAAAACGGTCCATTTAAATCTTGTTTTGGGTTTCATTATCGAAATCACCTCGAGATTATTCCGATTCGTTCCCAGGGGATGATTTTTTTAAATCTATCACCCTCGGCACGACAATAGCCATTGAGGACTACTACTGCTGCTGTGGACGTTGAAGGTGAACGAATCCGATGTTCGGCGCGGCATCCTCAGATAGTAGGGATTATTCCGTAACAGAAACACTTGCATACCGATTCGGATTCGTTTCCCAATCTCAAAGTCGTCGACTCGAAAATAAATTCACGTGAGATTCGGCGTTGATAAATACTCCTGTTTCAACCGTTTCTTTTATCGGTTCGAGAGGAATCCGAAATAAAAAACGATCCATTCAAATTCTGTTTTGTATTTTATGTCGAAATAGCCTCGAGATTGTTCGGTTTCGTTCCCAGTAGGTGATTTTTTAGAATCTATCAACCTCGGCACGAAAATGGCCATTGTGGACTACTACTGCTGCTGTGGACGATGAACGTGAACGAATCCGATGATCGGCGCGGCATTCTCAGATCGTAGGGATTATTCCGTAACAGAAACACTTGCATGCGGACTCGGATTTGTTTCTCGATCTAAAAGTCGTCGACTCTAAAAGAAATTCACGTGAGATTCGACGTTGATAATTACGCCTGTTTCAACCGTTTCTTTTATCGGTTCGAGAGGAATCCAAAATGAAAAACGATCCATTAAAATTCTGTATTGTGTTTCATTGTCGAAATAACCTCGAAATTGTTCGGTTTCATTCCCAGTAGGTGATTTTTTAAAATCGATCTCCCTCGGCACGACAATAGCCATTGAGGACTACTTCTACTGCTATGGACTATGAACGTGAACGAATCCGATGATTGGCGCGGCATTCTCAGATTGTAGAGATTATTTCACAACCTCGAGATTGTTCGGTTTCGGTCCCAGTAGGTGATTTTTAAAAATCTATGAACCTCGGCACGAAAATAGCCATTCTCAGATTGTAGGGATTATTCCACAACAAAAACGCTTGCATGCGGACTCGGATTCGTTTCCCGATCTAAAAGTCGTCGACTCGGAGAGAAATTTACATGAGATTCGACGTTGATAAATACGCCTGTTTCAACAGTTTCTGTTTTGTGTTTCATTATCGAAATAACCTTGGGATTCTTCGGATTCGTTCTCAGTGTGTGATTTTTTCAAATCTATCACCCTGGATACGAAATTAGCCATTGAGGACTATCACTGCTGCTGTGGACTATGAACGTGAACGAATCCGAAAAGCAATTCGATCAAATCATGTCTTATGTTTATTTATCGAAATCACGTTTGCAATGTTTGGATTCGTTTTTCTGATTGATTTAAAAAATGTATCCTCTCTCGATATTGAGAACATCGTTTTGGCATCACTATTGCTGCGGTGGACTGCGAAAAGACAAGAAACCGAGGTCTTGCGCAATGTTTTCTGATTGTCAAGGTTGTTCCGCAACGAGACCACTTGCATTCACACTTGGACTAGTTTTCAGCTATGAAAAACATTTATCTAAATGGACATTTACGCGAGGTCCTAATTGGATTTTTTCAACTTTGAAAAATTCGAAGATGTTTTTGTTCAGTACCGAGACGAATCCAACGTGCCGAACGATTTGTTCAGATAATGTTTTACGTTCGTTTATAGAAATCATGTTTCCAGTGGTTGGATTCGTTTCCTTTTCATAATTTGGAAAAAAACATACACTTTTCAATGCTCCAAAGAGCGTTTTTCAACCACTACCGTTGCACTAGCCAACGTAAAGAAATGAATCGAATGCGTTAGGCAGTGTTTTCCGGTTGTAGGATTTATTCTACACAAGAACTACTTGCACTCCCATTTGGATTAATTCCCACCTGTAACAAACTTTCAGCACAACAGAGATCGTCACGAGATAGGACTCTTTTTTCCTGCAAACTTTGAGGCCTTTTACGTAAGGCGTAAAACTCAAACGTCTATCGTTTTTAATCAATAACTAGAGACGAATCTAATTCTTTGCGCCATCGCTTCGGTAATGCGAGCCGAAACATGATTTGACGAAATCTTCTGTTACCTTGCATTCGTCGTGATATCCAAAAGATATCCACCAGGAGTAGTTTTTTTTTATAATTTGAAACAATCAAACGTCACAATATATGTTTTTGAACAAATACTTGTTACGTTCGTTCAAAATCGCATGCGTTAGGAAACCCGCTTGAAGATAATATTTTCTACGGCAAAAGAGAGTAAAAATTACATATATTAAAAGCCAATACACAATGTATTTTATCGTTGAAACTCCTTTATGTTGGTGGCTAACAATTAAGATATAAATACGAAACCAGATGTCTATAATTTATCGGTATTCCATGTTCAGAAGCACCAAGTGTTACAGTGAATTTCTTATTAGTTCGTATTTCTGTTTCTCCGGCACTGACTCCGAAAATATTGCATACAGAAACAGAATGTTCCGCGTCGGCTTTTTATTTATTTCTCCAGTATTCTCTATACTTTATTATTGTTGCTCCGGATGTATTTACGCATCAAATTAATGTTTTATATTTCTTCTGAAATGGGCTCCGTATCTTCTTTTTTTCCAATTTCGCATTCATATCTTTCATCCTTTCGAGATTTCCATGCCTGCATTCACAGTGCAGTTGCGACGCATAAGCGCTGTCATTTTTTCGCGAGGCTGTATCGCCTCACGGGTTAGAAATGACTCGTGACACATCAGTCTGAAATTCGTTCGAAAATCTACCGATGACGTTAACTTCACAGAACGGTAGTATTTCCGCTCTTTGAAGTTAGCTCTCATACAACAAGTCCAGGCATTAACTGAAGGCACTGTACAAATCGCCTGGTCAAACACACGATATGCTCGGAGAAGAAAAAACGTCTGAAGAAAAGCAGGTCGTGGAGGAATTACATGGACCAGCAAGAAAAAACTTTTTGCGAAGACGTGTGATTGTACGTGGGTATGATAATTTGTGGTAGGCTGACGTAGTCGAAATGTGGCCGTATTCGCGTTTCAACAAAGGTCATCGATGTGTTGAGCAAGTATGCATGGGCCGTACCCTTGAAAAGTAAAACTGGCAACGAAATAGGTACAACGATCGCGAAAATAATACAATATCATAGGAAATATCCGAAAAATCTTCAGACCGACAAAGGAAGAGAATTTTACAATGCAAACGTGCAACGACTCATGGAGAAATACAACATCAATCATTATTCGACGTATTCTCTTATGAAGGCCTCGGTCGTCGAACGATTCAATCACACTCTCAAAAATAATATGTGGAAAATGTTTACCCTCAATGGTAATTACAAGTGGATCGATGCGTTACCGCAACTCGTTATGAAGTACAATGCTCGAAAGCATCGTACGATTGGCATCGACGTTACTCCTGCGATCGCGGAGAAACTCTTAACCACCGTATACACCAATGTAAAAATTGCGGCTCCTGCAAGATTCAAAGTCAATGATTTTGTGCGCGTAAGTAAATTCAAGACAATATTTAAAAAGGTTTCACGCCAAATTGGACCACCGAAGTGTTTAAAATTGTCAAGGTGCAACAAACTTATCCTGTAACGTACCTAGTCGAGGACTCAAGTAAAAATCTGATAGCCGGAGGATTCTACGAATACGAACGGCAACGTGTTGCCAATACAAACATATATCTCGTGGAGAAGATAATACGCAAAAAGGGCAATGATGTTTACGTTAAATGGTTGGGAATGGATAAATCTCAAAACTCGTGGACACACAAAAATAACATGTTGCAATAACTTTCATAAAGTATATGAAAACGCCAATAATGTTTATTTACAATAGGCATAGCATTTTATTTATGTATACATTCACCATTCCTTATAAAATTAAATTATTATATCACGTAAACATTTACATACTCGCATTATACATAACATGAATATTTTCCAATATACGAGGGTGGGGTGAAAAGTTTCCTGCCTGACCAAGAAAAACGATGTTTAAAATTTTTTTTGCTTTATTTTTCAACATAATCTCCATCAACACTGATACATTTCTCATAACGGTGTTCTAATTTAGTTATACCAGTTTTAAATGTAGATTCGTCAAGCTCCTCAAAATACTGATAACTTCTTCGTTGCTCTTAAATCTTTTTCCGCCAACCCATTTTTTGAGGTTAGGAAACAGGTAATAGTCGTTGGGGGCTAAGTCTGGAGAGTAGGGAGGATGCGGCATCAATTCAAACTTCAATTCGTGGATTTTGGACATGGCAACAATCGACGAATGTGCTGGTGCGTTATCGTGATGAAATAAAACGTTTTTCTTCGCCAAATGAGGTCGTTTAATTTGCACCTCGTGCTTCAACCGTTGCAATAAATCTGCGTAGTATTGACCAGTGATAGTCTTACCCTTTTCAAGGTAATCAATGTATATAATTCCTCTCGCATCCCAAAAAACAGTAGCCATAACCTTGTTTGCCGATAAAATTGTTTTTGCCTTCTTTGGGGTTCATTCCCCTTTTCCAGCCCACTGTTTTGACTGTTCTTTATTTTTAGGAGTATAGTGGTGGACCCATGTCTCATCAACAGTTATGAATCGAAGCAAAAATTCGTTTGGATTACGCCTATACAGCGCCAAATTGTCGATAGAAATGGTTTTTCGAAGCAGTTTTTGGTCGAGCGTTAGCAAACGCGGCACCCACCTTGCACACAGCTTTTCCATGTTCAAATGGTTGTGCAAAATATTTCGCACACGTTCAGCTGACATCCTCCAGGTCTCAGCTATTTCATGCACTTTCAACCTGCGGTCTTCCAACACTATTTTATGGATTTCTTCAATCATCTCTGAAGTTGTGACTTCAACGGGCCGTCCTGAGCGAGGCTCGTCAGAGGTGCTCACACGACCCGTTTTAAATTTAGAAACCCACTGCTTAATAGTTGGATATGATGGGGAGGAGTCTCCTAGTGCTGAATCCATCTCTTCTTTTATTTGTTTTGGTGTAAAACCTTTCAAATGGAAGTATTTGATGACAGCACGTTTTTCCAATTTCTCCATTTTTACGAAAACAACAGAAGTATCTCGCGCAATGTGCTCTCAAACGCAAACTAACGTAGCGATTGGGCTGAAACTGTACATACAAGCTCGGTAGGAATGGTACTGTAGGACGCCGGTCCAAAACTAGACCTAGTGGCACCATCTCTTGGTCAGGCCGGAAACTATTCACCCCACCCTCGTATATCAAATTTACATTGCTACGTTCATTATATCTATCCATTTTTATTTTATAACAATACATACAATGCTATTTTTTAATGACCCCAGGGTAGAGTGTCCGTACTTTTCGGTACGATATACCGCTTGTCATCGTGTGGACTTAGAGCAATTTTTTACTCTGAAATAGTGTAAACTTCGTGCAGCTTTGATCTTATGCAAGACTGCTGACGAGTCATCTCAATTTCTTCCCGTAAACAGCGAGTGTAGTCATTGAAATTTATTGTTCGCGCAACGACATTACTTTTTACACCTTTCACCTTTTTCGTATCTTTTTTACCATCGACTCGCAAAGCGTACATTTTTGCGCTCTGTTTGAAAAGGACCCGGAAGATCTGGTATAGGTGGAAAAAGAAAAGGCGCCAAGTTCTTGGTGTACGGAAAAATAATATAAACGTATATTAACAATATATAATACAAAGATACAGTATATGTGTAGAGAATTAGCCCGGTAAATGTGAGGAAAGCCCGGTTTTAATGACGCGGATGAGAACTTTCCCGAACGAGGGCGGACAATGGCCGCCGCCGTGAGACGCGTCCCGACACGCGGGAGAAGGATCGGATCGACCGAGATCTCGACGATCCGTCCGTAACGCGGTAATATAGCCCGAATTACGCGTTTTTAACTGCGACCTGAGTACTGTCGTTCCGAGGAACTGTGACCCCGAAAAATGTGGTGAGGAATTTCCCGTATACCAATTAACCCGTGAGACGACACGTGTGGTCCGTGTAATCGATGAGGAAAGAATGAGCGTGAGTGAGGGAACAGCCGCGCGATCTCGCGATCGATGACAGCAAATGTCCCGAAAAGTGGCGCCATCGACGACAGCCACGAGAGGATCCCGGCGTGACTCGCTCGTCTAATTCCCGCGGAAAATTATGAACAATTCCGGAATTACGAGCGGATCGTAATTCCTGAACACTCTCAACCCCCCAAATTCCGTCATTACCATACCATTATTTTCATCATTCATGAGACCGGGCACTTTCTTGTTGACTAACGGTAAACCGTACACGTTTTCCATCGGGTAATCGCTCGTATCAAATTTGTCAATGTTATGCTTCATATCGTCATAAACGTCGTCAGATTTGATGTGGTATATGAGACTACCGGTGTCGGTATACATGACCTTGCAGTTTTATTGATACAGAGGAATCATGAATTCGTGGTGAAACTCATATAAACATGTTTTCGAAATGTCGGGTATACACATACCCACATAAATCGGCTTGTTAAATTTTACGTCCAAATTTCGCAATTCGACGGCAATAAGATTTTCCGAAAAGATACTTCGACTGTGAAAATTTGGTTTAGCGATCATTGCCCCTGCCCCATACCGTCCTTCCCACTTTGTTACAAGTTTCACGTCTACACGCTTTAACACGTTTTACATCGTTTTGCCAAACACTGCATTGCCCATTAATTTATACAATTTTTTCTCGAAATCATTTGTAGCACGTGTTCGAAACTGCTTGTTCAATTCGATGTGTGAACGCAACCAGGAGGATTGAGTGAATTTCAAAATTCGGTGTATTTTCGCTACTTTAAGTCCATGGCGCATACACTGTTGCAAATTACGATAGTGTATCACGTAAGGCTTTTTATCGCATACGGTTGCGAGCAATTTCTCTTGGCGCTTGCCAGGTGGTTTGTCGCGTGTCGGACAAAACGGAAGGTCACTGTGCGAATCATGCAAACATTGCGGATATTCGAGATCGACTTCGAGAACGTAGCCTACAGGCGAATCTAGCGCTATGGATGATACGTCAAAATTCGATGTGTCGTCGATCCATTGAAAATCAGCATACGGCAAAGGTTGACACATTGCCCATCCATACAAGTTGTTCACATCGAAGTACAACAGGTATGATGATGATTTCAATGGATCGTACGATTGCATGTACTTGTTATTAGCATGTGCATATTTGTTTGAACATTGGCTTAAACCTCCGCGTATACCTCGCTCGATGAATAAAATCATGTCGATGTCGGTCAATAATTCAAACGTAATATGCATATATTTCAACTTGGCGTCCCAAGTATATCCGGGAAGAGTGTAATAATACGCCGGATCAAGCCCATAACTTTCAATACACGTATCACGGAAATTTTCGAAAATATCTGCTAATAACAAGACATCCGTCTTCAAATACAAATTGCTATATTCACCAAGCGTTTGAATGGAAAACCGCTCCCAGACATTCTCAGCGTGAATGTACTGGCTCGTGCTGATCGTTTCCCCGGTCAAGGAACTGTAAAATGAGTCGCGCGGCGGCAAACACGTGTCCTCCAGTCTGCTGACATGGTCAATGTATTCGTACGGGAAGACACCTTTTCGTGTTAATGATGTAAAATCATGCATCGGTAAGCCATCGAATTGTGAGCGTAAAATTTTCAGTTTGTTCGTCGTTAAAAATGATGCCAATTTCTCAAGACTTGTGGTTGAAATTTATATGAATCGATGAAGCGTAATTTAACTTGGTTTTTTGTTTCTTCGGTAGTAGTTTGAACAGTTTTCGTAAACGAAATATATTTTTCTTTTGTTATTGGAAGCACGTAAGTTTTCCCTTCGAACGCGGTGGCCGCTTCCTTGATTATAAAATGCGCATCATAGCCAGACAAATTGTGAAAAACTACCGGGATGAAAAATGATTGTTTGAAATTTAGATTGCAATTCGAATGGGCGGAGCCTCTGTAACGCCCAGTTAAATGACAATAATCGTGAACTCGTATATCGGTTTGCGCAAAATCTTCTTCACATATGTGACACTTAATCGCGCTTCGAAATTCAAGCTCCTCGTCGGATGTTAACTGTACCATGGGGATATTTGAAGATAAAATATCTTTTACATGCAAAGCTGCACTTTTTAGTTCTTCGACGAAGCATGCAATGCAATCGCTACTACTGTGCGATTCATATCTGCATAACGATTGATCGTATGAACAATGTACGTAGTATGCGATCCTAGAAACCTCGTGGTGTTGGTACATGTTTTCTTCATGCGTTTTCGCAAGAACGCACTTAAGGGGTAAGGCCACTGTAACGGCCCAAAAAAAAGGTTTTTTCACTAATTTTTTGCTCCCGAAATTGAAGGTATTTGAAAAAAAAAATTTAATGGTGTTATCGGGCATACATTAAACTTTATTATAAAATTTTTTTACAGTAAAAAAAACAAAATGGCGGTTCCACAGCTATCTTCCCGGGACATGTTTTGCTTCCAGGGCTCCGCGGCACGCAGCACCACTGGTGCACTTTTGAATCTAGAACAAAAAAAAAACCATTAATCTAGAGGGCTATAGCTAGAGAATGTCGATCGGATTTTAAAAAGTATCAATTTTTGTGGATTTGGCGTGCGTTTGAAAAAAAAATTGATTTTTGACGAAAAAAACGGCAAGTTTTTTGTTAATAAAAAATCAATAAATAAAGTTCTTGAAAATTCCGATCGACATTCTCAAGATAATGTAAATGTTCACATCTGGTTAAAATTTCAAGTAAAAAAAATGAAAATTGTTCGAGTTATGCTGCGTGCCATTTTGAAAAACCATGTTTCGAGAAAAACGCGTTTAAAGTTTTGCGAATAGTTTTTTATTGGAAAAAATTTAAAAAAGACGTCGCACAGGACCTTTTTTTTCTTATTCTAGAGGGTTTAAACTATTTTTTAAGCCAATAAAAAAAATCGATTTTTCAAAAAATTTACAGTGGCCTTACCCCTTAAGATCGGCGTATATTACGAATGGAAGTCGCTCGTTATGATTAAAGTTTTTAAAAGTAAGCCACTTGTTCGCATCATTCGATAGACGGACGGCACAGTCGTTGATCTGGCCACAGTCCACAGTGTGCACTTGCAATTTTTGCTCCGAATGAAAGTAGTGTAGACATCTGCGAAAACAAACAAAAATCAGTTTTGAGCTAATTATTTTCATACATTTAATTATATCAAATCTGCGTACCTATCACATATATATTTCTGTCCATTGTGTTTAGTCAACTGTGAGCTGACGAGCCTTGATCAATTCTTGATCCACGCGAAATGTCCAACGATGTTTTGCTGCGGATCTTCCACGTAGAGCAAATTGACATGCTTTTCTCTCTTTCGCTCACTTACGCGAATTGGAAGAGTACTATCATTCTCAATGGTGTATACATTGATTGAAATGTCATTACAAATTTCAATTTTTTTAATTTGATTCATAGTCATTGGAAACTCAATGTCTTGAACATTTAGCACTGTAGAGTAGTGTGGGTACGAAGATTCACGCGCACTGTTACGTTGGGCTGGATGAAGAGCAGCAACTACGGACCATGCGAAACATGCTTGATCACTCGATTTCACATCAACGACTGCTCTTTCCAGCATTATCGACCGCGATAACATTATGTGGCATCCCGCACGCATTGGATTATATTTATTTATTATCATAGTCAAGTTATATATTCGTGACAATGCCCACCCGCTGTCGCGTTCCTGAAACTCTTCGAGTGACGTCGAAATGGGCTCAATAACTCTTTGATCGTACCACTCGCGTAAATCAGACGTATTGAAAAGTTCATAGTTTTTAGTATTAATGCTTTTATTTGCATGCCTGTCACCCGCCACAAATTCGCCGTTAAAAACGGTATTAATTTTCACACTACCGTGATTGTTGATAATGGTTTGAACGCGTGAAAGCATGACATCACTGGCGTCTTTGAGAAATTGTTGAGGTTTGATGTGGTTGTGATTTACGACTACACCAGTTAAGATACGACCCTCGAATGCTGTATCAATTTCTCGCCATTTGAATCCATGATTGTCATGCCCAGCACCCGTGTGTATGAAACGCTGACGCACCGAATTCTTGAAGCCTTCAAGACGCCCAAATTGGGCTATCAACGATTGACGATTTCCAGTCGATAATCGCCGTCGTTTAATTCGACTTGGTTCTTCTAACGACTCAATATACTCGTCACATCGTTGTTCCCACACAATGTACTCTTCGACCGAACTAATTTGAGCCCCTTGCTCGCAAAGATTTTTTTTCAATATTATCCGTCATGTCTCTGCGCGAGGCACTCCGCGATCTCGGAAATTGAAACATTGACTGAAAGTGTGTACCTCTCAATCATGATTTATATTCCATTTCTATGACAACTGCATCCTTGGTGCCGTGTGCATTTCAGTTCATTATATATTTTTCTACAGACTTTTAGATTTTTGCTGGCATCAACTTTTTCGACGAGATTTGCGAAGCGCTTGCAATATCATTCGCATAATTTCCTTCTTTTGCGAATGTCCCAGGCATTTTGGCCTTGAGATGCAATAGATTTTCGAAGACGTGCGCGGCGGTTTGTTTGGGATTTCACCCAAACAAACCCAATCGCTTTAATCGTTGAATGTCTACAGTGTATATGTCTTTATTCATGCAGATGAGTCGCTCTATCTCACATGCATGTGATGCGGTCGCTCCATCTCTCATTCTCGCACTCTCTCTCATGCATACGTGTAATCCGATCGCTTCTCTCAGCGACACGGGTCAACCAACTTGGCTCTCTGGCGAAAGTCGCTAAATAGTAAAATCCATGAAGTAAACAATATAAGTCAAAAATAAATCAACAATACATTTTAAATATATACAGATCAATAATCGATGATCAATTAATCGAAAATCGATGTATACTCCTCCGCTCCAACGATTTCCCCCTCCCCGCGTGACGTCAGCCGCTCCGCCGAGTCCCCCTCCCCGCGTGACGTCATACCCCTTCCCGCGTGAACCCTCCGCCCGCACCCCCCCGCCCTTCAGAGGACCTGAGTTAGAACTGTCACAGCTATACTACTATCCTAGGTATTTTATAATTATGAATATGTCAGCATTGATTCAGTTGTTATTGTGCGAAGTCCGGGGATATCCGTCTATGAGTCGAGGAGTCGAGTAAGAAGTCGTGTAAATTGAAGAACATAAAACGTAGTATTGTAAGTAACGCGAGTAATAAATCGGATGCACGATGGGCAAGTATGAAAAGGATAAACGCAAATATCACAAACAGTGGGAATCCACCGATTGGGGCAAAGGTACGTGGCAATTCTCTGTCCGCTTCGGCCGGTATTCATACCTTCAATTTGAATTTGTATAAAATAATATTATAAGTTTAACACTGTATGAGCCTCTATGGCTTATTTAATACCGTTGCTCCATTGCTGTAGGATGGCTGCAATCGATTTGGCAAAATATACGAGTCCGCAAGATCTGAACGAAGCTCACTGCAAAGTTTGCGATAAATCTCTTAGAAGCCATCTCGCCGATCTTCAGAAGCACGCGAAATCGAAAAACCATGAAGAGAATTCTGCCGTACCCGATAGAACGAAGTACAAAACTTTGTTGAGTCATGGTACGTAATAGCAACTGACGCTGATATTTATGCTCCAAATCCTTCATATAATAATGAATTACGCGCCTCATCTGCTCAAAGAATAAAATTTTAAAGTAACTACAAATATTCGCAAAGCAAATTTCAATGTGCACGATTTTTTTAAATTTGGATTAAGTATGTGTTTATTTCGTTAATTTTTTGAGACCATTCACCCGAAATGTAATGAACTACAGTTCAATTTTTGTTTATATTTCCCCTAATCTTTTTTGTTACATAAAGGGTATCAGGACTATCAGATGCCAAGTACTGCTGAGAAGAAAATGGCTGACATCAAATTGGCAATGTATATTACGATGCACTCAAGTATTTGATCAGTAGACCACCTATGGGAGCTTCTCGCGGATTTAGCGAACCGAAGCGATCTCCAAAACGCACGATTACACAGAATGACATGCTCAAATTTAATTAAGAACGTCATTGCACCAGTCCTCTTAGATGACTTCGTGAAGGCTATTGGCGACAAAGGCTATTCAACTATTGTCGATGAGAGCACGGATGTATCGGTAAACAAGTATCTGTGCATGTGCGTCAAGTATTTCGATACAACGGAAAACCGTTTGCTGATTGATTTTTTATGCATGCTTGAAGTTGAGCGAGCCACGGCAGACATTTTGTACAAAATTATCGTAGAGTACTTACAGAAAATCGGGATCCCCATGAAAAACCTAACTGCCATAGGCACGGATGCAGCGAGTAATTTGTGCGGGCGCAATCACTCGGCTACTAAAAATCGACGTACCGACATTGCAACTTATGAGATGCACATGTCACTTACTGCGTCTATGTTCGTCGAAAGCCAGTGAAGAACAGCCTAGTTTATTGGATTTTCCGGCACGTGAGATCTTTAACTGGTTCAGCGTGAGCTCATTGCGCCGGATTAATTATAAAAAAACATTCGACTCAATCAACTCGGGCAACGATATGCAAAAGTTTCGACAAATGATCCAACTTTCTCGAACAAGATGGCACGCTTTCCACGATGTCGTGAAACGATTGCTGGAGCATTGGGTGGAGCTGCAAACCCATTTCACGATCGCTTGTGACGCTGAAAGATGCTATACTCCCAGGATAATTCGTGATATGTTCGAAGATGATGGAAACAGACTCTATCTGATATTTTTAAAACCAGTATTGTCTGCAGTACAACATCTTAACATATTATTCCAAAGCGAAAAGTCGACCCGGGAAGCTTCTACGTGTAGATGTCTCTCCTCTTTTTGTTTTTTGCCGGACGAATTTTCAAGCCGGCATTCTTGAGGTCCGCTCACGGTGCATCTATCCTGCATCAGGTTATTGAAGCCGTCAATAACGAGCTCGCTTTTTTCACAGTTGCGGAGATGGACTTCGGCCCTGATTATGCAAAATAAATTGAGCTATCTCAAATTGCAGCGCAGAACAAATCGGAGATCAAACAACGGTGCTTCACATTTTCAAGGCGTCTTTTAAAAGAATTGGCGCAGAGACTCCCGACCAATTTCGAAATCTTCGAAAAATTTCATTTGTTCAGCCTAAGCCGCTGCACTTCCCAAGTACGAGTCAAATTTGAGGACTTACCTTTGGGTTTGAAAGATTTTTTCAATCCCCTTTGCGATATCTCGCTGTACAAAAGCCAGTGCGAGAAGCTCGGTTTCATCGATAGGAATACCCATTATATGGAGATATTCCGAATAATATACTGCTGTTCTGGCCTGACGTATGTAAATACACCAATGCTTGTGGCCGTTTCGTTTTTCGTGAGTTGGCGGAAGCCGTTTTGAAAATGCTCGCGGTTCCTACGAGCAACGCTGTGGTGGAGCGAGCTTTCTCGGCACTCACGTTGATAAAATCACGCATTCGCAATAAACTAAGAACGCAGATGCTGCAGGCGCTTCTCAGAATTCGAATGTATTTCCAAAATAATGACAAGTGTTGTAAAACTTATCAACCGTCCACGGAAATGATCGAACGATTTAAAACGAATTTTATGTACGGACCAGCAATATCAACGCGAACCACGAGTCTACCGATTGAGAGCGAAGAAATCGACGCAGACAGTCTCGACGAAATGGTCGATATCATGACGGACTTACTGCCATCGTAAAACGTGCATTTATCCAAATATTGTCAACTGTGATTGTAAAGACTAGTCTTTGCTTCCAAGAACGGAAAACAGAGTTACACTATCGGAAAGCGATTCAGATATAATATTTTTATATTTGTTTAAAGTGTAAAGTATAAAATAAATTAATAAACGTACTGTTCATGTATGATTTTTATTCAGGATTGGATTTATATCGATGTGTTCCGGATCACTTCCGTGTTTTGAGATGAATTGAAACACACGGAAACGGATAACTTCTATTTCGGTGGTATATTACACTACATGAACATTTGAAAAAACCGCGAATGTCATGCCGTTCGCGATTGAATGCCCTCTGCTCGCGGTTTTGGAAACTAACAATTCTTGAGGTTGGCGACTTTTGGCGACTTCGGTCCTTTCTTTTGGCGTTTTGTGGTTCATAATACCTGGCAACCCTGATTGGAACCTCGGCAGTTTGTCGCGTTAGAGTGATTTAGATCGTTCTTCTACACTTGAAGTTTCTCGGCATCTCCGAAGAGTAACATTAACGAAAATTAACGCGTAAGTTTTCTCACGGTGAAAGCGAGACTCGAAAAGTGTTTCTGTTTTGTTCTTACCGATGACGATGCTAAGTGTCGCTTCGACGCGACGACGGCTGCACGCGAAGTTCACGAATTCTTCGACATCGTTGGAATTTTCCCGCACCCGCGATCATATGGATATTATCGTGTATCCTCGAATTTTGATAGTACGATCGTATCGCTGGAATTTATATTGACGTGAAAATAAAAAAAACATGGCCTGTCTCATAACCTTAATGAACGTACTATGTAATTTGCCATGATCTTCCCTCGCATTGCTTTCCCGCTCGCCGATGTGTCAAAGAGCCAACGGCTCCGATGTAAGAAACTCAAGATTATTTGCTCTTCGCAGGCATACCTCGGTATGTATTCGTGAAAAAATCGCAGATAGCATATTTTCCGATTATCCGTAGCCATTGTCATTACCCCTCAAAATCCTTGATTCCCTGAGCAGTGTGCGACCAAAATGAGGCACGAAAGTTGAACACCATTTGCGTACGAACGGTAAATTATCAGGTTTCAAACGCGGATGATTTGTGGACCTGTGGCGATTCCTTGATAGCTTCACCCTAATGACCGAGCGTACTATTGGTAGAGGGTACACAGATTGTACCCTACGGTGTACCTGTACGATAGTATGCCGCTACACGCAAATGTACGTATTACTAGTATGGTATCGGTACACTGTACAATCGTAAAATACAATTATATTGAAGCTTGCATCGTTGGAATTTTTTGGGCACGAATAGCTCTTGAACACCACTCAAACTTTTTTCACGATGCTGATTGGAGATCTTCAGACTAAATATGTGAGAAAAGGTTTTGGATCATAATAAAAATAAGGAAATAAAGAAATGGAAAAGAATTTCCGTTGTATCCAACGATGCAAACATCAACATCGTAAAACTTACCGGTACTGTATCCTCACCATATTAATACTGATGATACCGATACCATACGCACATACGTGGTAGGTACGGTACCTGGGCTCTCATGTAGGAACCAGAAGCAATGTAGCGTAGGATTTACCATTTAGATGGAACATCTGATTTATCCAGGTCAGCAAGTACGTACTACCGAGTATGAGACACGGCCTCAATCATCGAGGCTACAGTATACAGTCCCAGTGTCGCGAGGATATCACTGCTGTCTCCGATCTCTCCGAGAGCACCATCGAGACTGACCTCAAAGAACTCATCGAACCCTTCAGCTTCATTCAGAATCAATATCTCGCCAAGGATCGCACCGGCAATTTGCGCAAGGCCTTTCCTTTACGTATGTACATTTCAAAACGAAAGCCGAGGATGCTAGGGCCTTTTTACATCTCAACGGTTACGGCTACCATCATATCATACTCAGCGTCGATTGGTCCAAACCTCCGGCCCAACAGAATTGAATGGTGAACGGTTGAAACGCGCTAAGGTGGAACGAGCGCATGCTCTTGATTTCTGTACATTTTGTTTAAATTTTAACGTGACATTGTTCGTATCATGCATGTTTCAGTGAAATTTCAGAACAGTCGTCTATTTAGATGCCGAGATAATGGGTTTTAAAATTGCAACCTTTAACACTGTAGGGTCTGCATTGAAATTTAGACAGAGTTGTCACGTACGTCCCACGGATGAATATTTTTCGTTTTTTATATATATATACTTTTTGTAACGATGCCTCTGCGCGGTGTCGGGTGCAAGCCCGCGCGAGTGCGCCCGGATGTGCCGGGTCGGGTTTCGTTGACCAGGGATCGCCTGATCGCGAAATCCGCCGATCGGGCATTCCATTGCCTGGGAGTTTTTGCCGTCAGACTCCGGTAGCGGGCGAATATTTTCCGTGGACGTCGACGAAAACCCCCATCGAACTGATGGCGATTGAAGCCTACCTCGGTTCGGTGATGGTGAAGTCGTTTAATTCCGACACGGTCCACGGTTCGCTCCTGGAGTCGGATAAAAACTCCAAATAATAGCAGCACTCGCGGCGGTGTAATAAGTCCAGGTTCATCACCCGGCGGACGCGCACAGAGACGTCAGACTATATTAGCTTATTCATTTAATACAATCTTTTCATCATTCCATTTATTTTAATTACGGAGTGTTACGCGGTAACACTCCGTGTGCGTATGAGCGAAAGATAGAGAGAGAGTGAGTGCAGGGCGGGGAAATTGTCCTCGTGTTAGAGCGTAAGGGCGTGCGTGAGAGAGAGAAAGTGCAACGCCGGGAAATTATCCCCGTGATAGAGAGTGGGAGTGTACGTGTGACGAGACTGTCGGAAAATTGTCCCCGCGCAACGCGGACCGCAACTATTGTAAGTAATATCAATAAATTATAAGGTTATTCTATTTGTTACCCCCAACCACTTTCGATTTGATATTTGATTTATAAACATTATCTCCCAATATGACAACTATTGTGAAACTTCACTTAAACATGAAACTTCACTTAAACATGATATGAACAATGTCTGGTTAAAATTTGAACAACATCGATAGAAATCAAGAGCCCGCGGTCGTTTTACCTTAATAGCTTACACCACTGTAAACGTCAAAATTGAGTAATATTTTGCGATTTTTTGTTGTTAGAAGGACAAACAAGAGAATACAAATATTCAAGGATGTTTTAAGTTAAATCTTCAAGTGAACAAAAATAAATTTATCTTAAAAAATTATACCAAATGGTGACGCTAGAGCCATCCTGGCGAGGCATGTTGAGTTTAAATTGAGCAAAAATATACTGATCAAAGGAAAACTCGAAATATTGAATATATTTGCGGAGTTATCGCATATAGTCTAGAGCGCGGGGACAGTATACGGTCAGGTAGCAAGTAAACTTTAAACGCAATCATCTCGAAACTATTTTTTTCAAAAACTGCTCGTGTTGTAGTTCAAAAACTTATCGACCGATTTCGATGAAATTTTAAGAGGTTACTCTCAGTAATATTATCGGAAGGATATACCTAAAGTTTGAAAGGTAGCGTGTAAATAAAAACAAAATTTGGGGTCAAATATGTCGAAAATTCGACCTTTGGAGTAAAAAGGCTCCCAAATTTTTAAGTTTGCACTTTTTATCATTTTTTAGATATATCCTTGCCCTTAATATGTCAGTAAACGAATAACACTTATTAAATATTTTTCAGCTCAACAGAAAAAGAGTGACAACTGCAGCACTTTTCGATGTCGCGGAAAACAGGCGTCCGAAGACCCTTAATAACGCCAACATTTTGTTGGTCATCAAAAAAAAAAATTTTTTTTAAACTTCACAGTTATGATAAACCCATGTTCTAATTAGAAAATGATCAGATAATTTTATCCCCTCTAAGAAAATTCCCGAAAAATACGTATTTTTCACGCTCCTAAAGGGATTTCTCGCCTTAAGATGCTTTGCGGCATGCAGCATGGCTGACGCAAATTTGATTAGTAGAAAAAAATTAAAATTTTGTTATCAGTTTACACGAGTATAGCTAGAAAAATACATAGTGGATTGTGAAAATATTATTTTTTGTGTAATTGGCAACTGTTAAACCACAAACCTAATTTTCGACGAAAAAAAGGACAATAATTTGTTAATAACTAATGTAATAATTAACTCATGAAAAACCCCGTACGTATATCTCTTCGGAATGTTATTTTAGAGATATACTCAAAATTTGGAGTGAAAAGAATGAAAAATGTTGGAGTTATGCTGCGTGCCGTTTGAAAAAATTGAGTTTCGAGGAAAACGGTCGATGTCTCGCACACGGGCCAGCCACTGCCACCGCAGACCCACACGGGCCTGCGGACCTTGTTTTACAGGTTATATACTTTTTTCCCCTTACACTAGATGGTTCAAAGCATCTCGTAAGCCAAGTAAAAAAAATCAATTAAATTTTTTTTTTACAGTGGCGCGACCCCCGAGATCTGCGTACACGGTGACTATCGTTCGTCGCATCTTTTTGAACGAGCCCCCCCTCCCACGCCCCTCTTTTTTCTCCGCAAGTTTCGTCCGCTCACTGCTGCGAGCTTGAATCTCCTATTCGTCAATAAATTCAAAATGATTGCCAAAGAATCGAGTGGTTTTTATTCGAACCAAATGATCCTATTATTTTTTCTGATCTACCTGCGGTCACTCGGATGAACTTCCGAAATTGAAACGCGTCATCTATTGCTAACTCATGTTGAAGATTATTTGAAAAAATAAAAAAAGAACGCCAAGCAAAACAAAATTCTTTTGAAAACATTATCGCTTGTTTTACAATGTTAAAAATTCTGATTTATCTTAGAATATTTTTAATTTTTATTTAAACAATGGTTCTATTATATATTTTTAATTTAAATGTACAAAAAAGTGATATAACTTTTTATAAAATAGCCAAGTAAGTTTACTAAAAATTTTGTAAACAAAATTATTAAACCTTGGGAATGATATTTTGCGTATTATTTTATTTTTACTTTAAAAAATCATCTTACTGTTGTCACGCGGAATTGGTGTCACCATTATATATTGGGAATACAAATAAGTCTCCGCCGTTTGGCAAAAGATGGCCCCACCCGGAGGTTATGGTTGAAATTGTCAGATGTAAAACGTCATATCGTAAGGTTGGACATCTGGCAAGACCATAAGCTTGAAATATTAGCGATTTTGTATCACCATCACATAATTTTTGTTGTTGCGAAAATGGCGGATTTTGGGTCGAATAAGCGGGACTCAATAATTTGATATGGTTTATTAAAGAAAAACTAATTTTTTGGTTGCCCCATACTCTGTAGTTTCCTTTATGCCGTTCCCGTTAGTACATTTATAATAAAAATGACTGTAACTATGACAACAAAGACTGATTAATAAATGTTTATAGTTATAATAAAGTTGGTTGGCGTTGTATGTACATCTATGGTTCCATTCCTATTAGAATAAAAAAATACAAATTTGATTGCATTCAATATTATACTGATCCTTGAGAACCATGCTTTGCTTTCTGCAACTGTACGGCCACACTCAGAGTAAAGTGGAACCCTAGAAACTTTAACAAACAAGAAAAACGCCAAGTAATAAAAAACAGACTCATCGGAACATTATCGGCTTGTTCACTGTATACAAAGTTCTTCTTCACTTTGATATATTTTTTATTTTATTTAAAACCATGGTTTTTTATATTATTACTTTTTCCATTTAAACGAATAAAATAATTGAGATTATTTGTATAAAAAGGCCAAGCAAGTTTCCTAGAAATAAAATCGCCGCTACAATCTTCGAGGATTCAGGCTAGCCCAGATGTGGGTAGACTCGTATTAAAACGATATCACAGTGATGTGATGTGCTAAAATTGGCCCAATGTGTAGCCTAAGCTGGATAGAATGTCGGCGGAACAATTTTACGTAGATACTTCCATTTTGAATGCCACCATTCGATCATGTATGGGTTGTTATTCGGTAATGCCGGAAGGTTAAATGTATATCGTGTCTCAAATGGCATGCTCGGCCGAACCCTAATGTAACCGAAGACTCTTTCATGGCATGCCAAATGTAAACATTTTTACATACATGGTCCCGGCAATGGTCCAGGCATCCTAGCCAACGCTGAGCTGCCGAGTGTCAGCCAGGCGTCGCATTTCCATGCCTGGGCGAAGCATTTTTGCGAAGCGTTTGCCAAGCAAGCTCGATGCTTAACCCGCGCTGGGTCGATGTTCAATTTTGACATGGGCCCAGTCGCGGTCCAGGCATCATAGCCAACTCTTGGCTGCCGAGTGTCAGCCAGGCGTCACATTTCCAGGCCTGGGCCAAGCATTTTTGCCGGGCGTGGGCCAAGCAAGCTCGGTCCTCAGCCAGCGCTGGGCAATGGTCAATTTCTACTTGGGTTATTAACCATTGATTCGCATTTTTGGTAATTTGGCGAGAACCGTGCTCTCAACAGTGAAAAAGGACACATTTTAAGCTTTGTTTCAGCTGTTTTCATGAACAAATGGCAGAGAAAAATCATTTTGAAATTTTTACATAAATGAATAAAAAATGTACCAACAAAGCTCAAAACATTAGGTACCGGAGCGGGATTTCATCTGTTTTCTCATTGGCGACGCGCAGCTCGCATCGATCGGTTTTACCGGCCACGCTCGCCTCCTTCCGAAACAGTTTGTTTTTTCACAGGTCGAAAACAGGAGTTATAACCTCGAGAATTCATTCGAAATATATTTCATACGATGTGTAATAGTGTGTAATAGAGTGATTTTTTTTTCGTCGCGCTGTCGTGTTTTTTGCGACTAACAAGAACGAAAAGAGCCCGGTGGTCGAGGGCTCTGACGAGACATTTTGACAAAAAAATAGTCGACGAGAAAACCGCTGCGGTCGATTATAAGGAGAAGAAGACCGGGGAAAATAGCGACAGCGAGAAGCCGAAGGAGAACGGCGAGGAGAAAACACCGGAAGTCAAGGTACGTGCATGCTATCATACTCAACGGCTTTAGGGATATCAAGGGTGTCAAGGTGCTGAGAAAACCTGAGCCTCAACTCGCAGAGGGTGAAGTGTTTATCCGGGTTAAAGCATGTGGCCTCAACTTCCAGGCTGCTGTGACACGACACGATGGCATCGATTCTCCACCGGAAACTCCGCTCATCATGGGCTCCGAGTGGGCTGGTGATACCAAGCCGCGATCACAAAGCCTGGTCAGAGCTCATTGTGGTGTACTTGGATGCGGCAACTATCACCGTGGATCACGACGTCGTTTACATACTACTATTCAAGCTTATATGTATTACGCCTGGCAAAAGTTTTCTGATCCACTTTGGTGATGTAGGCCAGGCAGTCGTTCGTTGCCAAAGACGGCTCACGGCCCGTATGGAAATTTAGATATGCAAAATATACGCACAAAATATATGCGGCACATATTTATATCGATTCCATATAAAGCGCCAAAAAGTTCTATACCACCAGTATAATACGTATATATGCACTCAATATATGGCCTATACATGTCTAATATACGCAGAAGAATGTCCCAATAGATGACGCATATATGCTCAACGGGATGGCGCATATATGAACTCGATATATGGCGTATCTATGGCTCATAGATGCGCGAGTATATTCCGATAGATGACACATGTACGCTCAAATATATGGTGCATATATGTGCCATATATAATTTCACCACTAAATATCTATGTTACATATAAATGCTGTGTAATCTTTTTTTTTAAATCACATATTTATTTTGAATATGTAATTGTTATTCTAATTTATATCTGCTTATATAGTACTTATTAAATTTTTGTAATAATAATTTATTTTCGTTAAATACCATTTATATACTTTATTTTATTGAAAATTGAAAAAAATGTATGCATAATGTATTCAAAATATCCTGTCCATGTAAATTTACCTTAAACGTACAATATTGAAAATATTTTTACCTTTAGGCGATGTGCCACATGCCTCCGACCGCTTCGAAATTTTGACAAAAGAATTCTCCCAAACGGAACAACCGATTGGAATGAAATTTGTTGTGTGCATGCAGGATACTTGCTCCGAGGGGATGACGCCCTCCGTTATCTAAAATTTCCAAAAAAAAATTACAGTTTGTGGTTACCCTGCGAAAAATGGTGAATTATTAACCATTGCATCGCATTTTCGGTAATTTTCTGAGCGTCATCCTCTGGACCGTGAAAAAGCACACATTTTAAGCTTTGTTTCACCTGTTTTCATGAACAAATGGCGGAGAAAAAACATTTTGAAATTTTTACATAAATGTAGCAAAAATGTACCAACAAAGCTCAAAATATCAGTTACCGGAGCGAGCGCTCAGTTCATCCGTATTCTCACTGGCGGCGCGCAGCTCGCTTCGTTCTGTTTGTACCGACCGCGCTCGCCTCCTTTCGGACACGGTCTTACATACAGGTCTTGCAACGAAGCTAAATTTTCGTGGTGGGGGTAGGCACTCTTATATGTTTTAATTTTCGATTCACTAGTCGCCGCTACGCGTCGCTACTAGCGAGGGGAAGTAGTTTCCCCCCTACCTCTTACCGGCGAATGGGCCTAAGGTGTTACGTCACGCAGCCAACGGCGCATGCGTTGCGGTCAGGAAGGAAAAGGACACAAGAGCTATTTCTCTCTTCGTCGCACCACTACTTTCCCTTGCCGTCACGCACCAAGCGGCAGAAATCGGAATAAAAAGCTAAACATCTAAAGGTGCCTACCCCCACTACCGCCGTTGTCAGACCTGTATGTAAGACCGTGCTTTCGGAACAATTTATTTTTTGACAGGTCGAAAGCCGGACCCATAACCTCGCACATTTGTTCGAAGTATATTTCATCATACGATGTGTGTGATAGAGTGTAATATAGAATGTAAATAGTGTGTATTCAAGTGAAGTTTATTTTCGTCGCGTTTTGGTGAGTTTTTTTGCTGTGAAGAACGCATCAGGACGCCGGCACACCACCGACGACAAAAACCGACAAAGAAATAATCGACGAGAAAACCGCCGTGGCCGATTACATGAAGAAGATCGAGGAACACAGTGACAGCGAGAAGTCGAAGGAGAAAACACCGGAAGTCAAGGTATGTACGTGCTATAACCTCAATTTACGTGCGTTGTAATTTGCCACGATCTTCCCTCGCATTGCTTTCTCGCTCGCCGATGTCTCAAACAGCCAACGGCTCCGGTGCAAAAAATTCAAGCTTATTGGCTCTTCGCAGAAATCCCTCGATATTTATTCGTGAAAAAATCGCAGATAGCATATTTTCCGATGATCCGTAGCCATTTCCATTACCTCTCGAAATCCTCGATTTACTGATCATTGTGCGACCAAAATGATGCACAAAAGTTCAACACCCTTTGCCTGCGAATGCAAAACTGTCACGTCTCAAGCACGGTTGATTTGTGGAATTGTGGCTATTCCTCAATACCTTCACCCTGATGACCGAGAGGTCATCTCACCAATAGATGACTATTGGTATGGCGTATAAAAATAAAAGACCCTCGGTATACCTGTATGGTAGTACACCGCTACACGCAAATGTACATGTTACTAGTATGGTACTGGTATACTGTGCAATAGTAGAATGTACTGGTTCCGTATCCTCACCATACTAATACTCGTACCGATAGCGTACACATATACATGTTAGGTACGGTACATGCGCTAGCATGTAGAAACCAGAACTAATGTAATGTCGGATTTACAATCTAGATGGACCATCGGATTTATCAAGGGCAGCAAGAACGCACTGCCGAGGATGAGAAACCGTGTCACTCGTCGCGGCCACGGTATAGAGTCCCAGTGTCCGTGAGGATACCACCGCTGTCTCCAATCTCTCCGAGAGCATCTCACCATAGATCGCACCACCAATCTGTACAAGGCCTTTCGCTTACGTATGTACGTTCTAGAACAAAGGGCGAGGACCATTGCATCTCAATGGTTACGGCTACCATCATCTCATACTCAGAGTCGACGGGTCCAAACCTCCAGCCCAACAGCATTGAATGGTCAACGGTTGAACGCGTTAAGGTAGAACAAGCGTGCCCTTTTGATTTTTATATATTTTACTTAAATTTTAACCAGACATTGTTTGTATCATTATGCATGTTTCAGTGAAATGTTAGATCAGTCGACTATTTAGATTCGGAAATGATTGAATTAAAAATTGCAACATTTAACACTGTACGGTCTGCATTGAAAGGCCATAGCCGGGTAAGAAGGGAAAAATTGCCCCCGCATTTTTTCCAGCGAAATTTGGAGTATATTCTGAGGTATAAAAAAAAACAAATTTTCTGAAAATTTCATGCCCGTCAACGCAATGGTTTTAGAAAAAAGAATTTTTTTTTAAATATAAAAAAAAAATATTTTTTTCCGGAAACGGTACAGTGGATCGATTTGATTTTTGTTTGGTACTTGTTTCGATCAAACGTGTTACGAAATAAAATTATAGAACATCTTGCGAAAGATTAAGATTTGAAAAAAAATAATGTTCCTTGTTTTATTATTTTTAACTATAATCCACTTGCGGTACAATAACGAAAAATTTTTTATATAATCTTTGGGCACCTTATTAGATTATATAATTTTTTCAAAATGATCGGTTTGGTACGCCACAGTGAAAAAAAAGAAACATCCTTTATTGATATATTTTAGTTATATAGATATGTAACTAAAATATACCAATAAAGTCTGTTACTTTTTTTTCACTCTGGCGTACCAAACCGATCATTTTGAAAAAAATATATAATTTAATAAGGTACCCAAAGATTATATGAAAAAAAAAATCGTTATTGTACCCCAAGTGGATTATAATAAAAAAAATAAAACAAGGAACATTATTTTTTTTAAACCTTAATCTTTCGCAAGATATTCTATAATTTTATTTCGTAACACGTTTGATTGTAACAAGTACCAAAAAAATCTAATCGATCCACTGAAGCGTTTCCGGAATTTTTTTTATTTAAAAAAAAATTCATTTTTTCAAAACCATTGCGTTGACGGGGATGCCATTTTCAGAAAAGGCCATAGCCGGGTAAGTAGGGAAAAATTGCCCCCGCATTTTCTCCAGCGAAATTAGGAGTATATTCTGAGGTATAAAAAAAAAAAAACAAATTTTCTGAAAATTTCATCCCCGTCAACGCAATGTTTTTGGAATTTTTTTTTAATAAAGAATAACAAAAATTCCGGAAACGCTTCAGCGGATCGATTCGATTTTTTTTTGGTACTTGTTACGATCAAACGCGTTACGAAATAAAATTATAGAACATCTTGCGAAAGATTAAAGTTAAAAAAAAATAACGTTTCTTGTTTTACTTTTTTTTACTATAATCCACTTGGGGTACATAGCGAAATTTTTTTCATATAACTTTGGGCACCTTATTAGATTATATAATTTTTTTCAAAATGATCGGTTTGGTAACCCACAGTGAAAAAAAAAGAAACAGACTTTATTGATATATTTTAGTTATATATCTATATAACTAAAATATATCAGTAAAGTGTGTTTCTTTTTTTTTCACTGTGGCGTACCAAGCCGATCATTTAGTCACATATCAGACTTTATTGATATATTTTAGTTACATATCTATATAACTAAAATATATCAATAAAGTGTGCTTCTTTTTTTTCACTGTGGCGTACCAAACCGATCATTTTGAAAAAATTATATAATCTAATAAGATGCCCAAAGATTATATGAAAAAAATTTCGCTATTGTACCCCAAGTGGATTATAGTAAAAAATAATAAAACAAGGAACATTATTTTTTTCAAACATTAATCTTTCGCAAGATGTTCTATAATTTTATTTCTCAACACGTTTGATCGGACCAAGTACCAAAAAAAATCAATTCGATCCACTATACCGTTTCCGGAATTTTTTTTGATATTAAAAAAAAATTCATTTTTCTAAAACCATTGCGTTGACGGGCATAAAATCTTCAGAATTTTTTTTTATACCTCAGAATATATTCCAAATTTCGCTGGAAAAAATGCGGGGCCAATTTTTCCCTAATTAACCGGCTATGGCCTTTAGACAGAGTAATTTTCCGTGAAAAATATTTGTGCTCTATAAAAAGACACAAGGTAATAACATAAACAATATAAAATATTAATGTTTAGAACGCAAATCTTTTTCTTCACGTTAAAAGTGCTTAACTTGAGGAACACAATAATTAACTTTTTTCTCGAAATATTGAACAATACTGTTCTGCGGTGTTGCATAATGTCTTCTTATTATAGAGGATAAATATTTTTAACCGAGAGTTATTCTGTCGTTACTGAACGTCTTTAGCAAAACTGAATAGTAAAGACAATTCAAACTTTTTCACGCGTTCCCTAACTAGTTTACTATCTAATCATATTTTTTTTTCAAAATTCATAAACACAATAGAATGGTACACCGAATTAAGTGACCTGACTTTCGGCCAATGCAGACCCTGCAGGGTTAAAAGTTGCTATTCAAAAATCCATTATCTCCCAATCTAAATGGTCAACTGTTCTGAAATTTAACTCAAACTTGCATAATAATATGAACAATGTGTGGTTAAAATTTGAACAAAATCGATAGAAATCAAGAGCGCACGCTCCTTTTACCATAAGGGTACCACTGTAAACCACCAAAACTGAGTGATATTTCGCGATTTTTTTTTTGCAGAAGGACAAATAAGAGAATATTAATATTCAAGGATGTTATTAGTCATATCTTTAAGTGAACAAAATGAAATTTATATTAAAAAATGATGCCAAAAGTTGGAGCCATTCTGGAGCCATTCTGGCGAGGCATGTTGAATTTGAGACGCTCTGCGGCACGCAGTATAGCTGACGCAAATTTGATTTTAGAATAAAATTAAAAAAATTCTATTAAATTACACGAGTATAGCTAGAGAAATACGTAGAGAATTGTGACAATGTTATTTTTTGTGTAATTGGCAAGCATTAAACCAAAAACTTAATTTTCGACAGAAAAGGACAATCATTTGGTAATAACTAATGTTATAACTAACTCATAGAAAATCCCGTACTTATTTCTCTTTGGAATGTTATTTTAAACACGTACCCAAAATTGGGAGTGAAAATGATGAAAATTGTTGAAGTTATGCTGCGTGCCGTTTTGAAAAATTGTGTTTTGAGAAAAACAGTCGATGTCTCGCACACGAGCCAGCCACTGCCACCGCAGACCCATACTGGCCTGCGGACCTTGTTTTACAGGTACCAAACTTTTTTCCCCTTATTATAGATGGTGCAAAGCATCTTTTAAGTCAAGTAAAATAAAAACAATTTTTTTTAAATTCCACAGTGTGACCCCTTAGATCGGAGTACACGGTGACGATTGTTGGTCGCGTCTCTTTGAACGAGGCGCGACCAACAATCTTGAAAAGTGGTTGGAGGATTATTGTGTAACGTCGCGAGCAAAGCGCATAGAAATATTGCGTTTTCTCTCCTACTTTGTTGAAATCCGGCGAGAACGCTGGCCTGAGCGATTTCCCATGGAAATCGTGAATAACCATTAAACGAATATGGCATTTACATTTTTCGACACATTCCTGTATCTTCTTAAGCTTAGATATACCACAGCTGCAATGTAACCTATTGATAATAAGCGAGCGTCGGGCGTACTTTCGTACGACCCTCCTTACGCACTCGAATTCAACGAGAACATAGTTTTAGGCACGTTTTCTCGGAAAAGTCGTAAAACAAAAAATATCATACTGCAAGCCAGACAACCCAGAGTTCACCCGCCGGCGAAGACATAGCGGAGCTCCGATTTTCTAATCCGTGTGGGGACCAAGGGTAGGCCAAGATCGCCGGAAAAGTCCACTCGACTCGGTCATAAAACCGGGCCACGACGAAAATAAAATGCACAAGGAAGGGCCACGAGGCGCATCGCAGCTGCACTATCGCGGGGGCGACTCGGCGCCGGGCCCTAGACTTTAGATAAACAAACACGATTCCATGCGCTTTTTCCACGAAAACTCGCTCAGAATAGCTTCATTCCGATTGGTCTATTTGTAATTAATTTCGTGCGCCCAGACTCCGGGATACAAAGAACTGTCTCCCACGTCGACCACTCCGATTGGTTAAGAGAGAATCAAAAACGAAAACCCCCTTTTCTCCTACTCCACCCAAGAAGGGAAATCTGGAGCAGGAAGGTCCAGAGGATTAAAGAAAATTCAGTTCAGCATCATCTTCCGATCCAGAAGGATCTATTCTATCGACTACAACCTTGTATCGCGATTCGTACCTCTGTTCCGCGTTTAATAATTCAACTCTGTTCTTCGAGCATCTATTTACATATCTATTTATTCCGAAAAGTATCGTGAATCTTCTCTGCACTCTTCACACTCGTAATGTGACCATCTGACCCATCTGCGACACCATTGTAAACACAGCGTGTGTGCGGCCCAGCGACAGACATTGTACTAGCGAGCGTAAAAGGCCCGAGAGCGAAGGTCCTTTCACCGAAGTCCGAAGGACCGCCATTCAGAAACGTAAGCTAACTCCATCATTTTTTGTATCATTTTCTTAATCCGCCGAACTGTATTCTTCCCATGTTTCCGACCGGCCAAGTGGACGGTACTCGGCAATAAACGGAAATTTGTAAACAGTAATTACATCTGTCGCAATCGCTCACATAAGTCTTGACCATCTAGGCACTCGAGACCTAGAACACCCGTTTCACACATTCTCCTTTTACCCTCATCCCGTGCTATTGCGCTTGGCGTAGGCAAGAAAGAGGGAAACGAAAGTTTATGCTCTCATCCCTTCCGAATGTGACATATTAATTTTTGGGGGCTCGTCCGGGATTATAAAAAGGAAATGTGTTAATTAACCCAATGTCTGACGACGAATCAACTAAATCTAAATATTACTGAAGATCCAGCTGAACAATCAGGATATTTACTGAGAAATTCCAACGTAGAATTATTGCCGGTCTCGAATCTATTCCAAAAAGATCAATAAAAACATTAAACTTACCTCGTAAAACCGAAATAAAAAACACAGTAACAATGACGATGATAGGAACAAATCAGTTAATCTCCCTTAAAGATGCAATAAGCTGCGTTCCGGAATTCGACAAAAAAAATATCGCTTTATCAGAATTCATACCGGTATACAAAGACGCAATAGAATATGCGATAAAAATCGAACACGAAGTTAAAGCGCGCAAAGAATTGCAGTCCACTCCCACCAACCACGAAAGGTTCGTCCCGCCCAAATCAGTAAAATTTTGTAATGTATGCAAAAGGAACAATCACACTACAGAAAATTGTCGATTCGCGACCCTCACCTGCCAAAATTATAAAAACCAAGAACACAATGCCAACGAGTACCAAAGGGTCTTAAATGAACAAAACTCAGTTGTTTGCCAAATATGCAAAAACAATGGTCATTCAGCAGATAGATGTTTTCAGTTAAAGAACAAAAGGCCTAAATCCAAGCGACCCGTTTGTCGGTATTGTAAAAGGATAGGACACACTATCGAAAACTGCCGTACCCGTGAATATAATAACACGAGAAATGGTCCGAATACCCCTCGGGCAGCCGCGCTGCGAGATCCCACGATCTCAAATGGTCCGGTCACGATAATCATTCCGCCCGAATCTATCTTACCTACACTATAAACGGGGAACATTTCGTTAACCTACCCTCGGTGTGTATCGGAGCGCACCGACAAAAAAAAATATCGATGTTAGACAGTGACGCTATCCCGAACCAAATTAAAAAACAATACAATTTCGAAACTTTATTCTACATTATACCTGGAAAAGTTCGACTCCCTCACCCCGACTCATTGAAGTCCCAATTATTTTTTTTTTTTTTTTTGCGACAAAATCTAAAATAAATTTCAAGACGGAATGCCTTGAATGTGAAGACAAGGCATGGCCGTTTAAACGAACAAACGAACCCGACGAGGTAATGGAAATCCCCGCGCGTTCAAAAACTTCTTTCCACATGAGAGTCGAAAACTGCACGTTAAAGGAAGGGTATATCCCGCCTTTTAAAATCCGTAAGGATGTTTAACAAACATCGACGGAAAGGCCCATTTGAAGGTTTTTAATCCCACAAATGACGCCGTAAGACTGATCGTGCCAGTCATAAAACTACAGAAATTCGACATCGTGGAAAACCAAATAAAAAAAAAACACAAAATCAGATTGCACGACAATTTGCGAATCCGATCCAATTTCTCGCGATGCTTATCCAATTTCTCGCGATGCTTATCCCATTTTCTCGCGATGCTAATCCAATTTCTCGCGATGCTAATCCATTTTCTCAAGACTCTGATCCTAATTCGGACGTAGATTGCATGACAACTACGCCGGTCCAGAGCCCAGTAGTGGCCAATAAAAAATTTAAAAAAAAATCGACAAAACTGTCGAAATAAAACTTTGTCAACGCTCCAGTGAGAGCAATGATGAAGAAAAACCAAACAAAAATAAAAAACAAAACAAAAAGCAAAACAAACCCAGATTGCATGACAATCTCCAATTCTAATCCAATTTCTCGTGATGCTAATCCCATTTTCTCGCGATGCTAATCCAATTTCTCGCAATGCTAATCTCAATTTCTCGCGATGCTAATCTCAATTTCTCGCGATGCTAATCCAATTTCTCGCGATTCTAATCCCATTTTCTCGCGATGCTAATTCAATTTCTCGCGATGCTAATCCATTTTCTCAAGACTCTGATCCTAATTCGGACGTAGATTGCATGACAACTACGCCGGTCCAGAGCCCAGTAGTGGCCAATAAAAAATTAAAAAAAAAAATCCACAAAACTGTCGAAATAAAACTTTGTCAACGCTCCAGTGAGAGCAATGATGAAGAAAAACCAAACAAAAATAAAAAACAAAACAAAAAGCAAAACAAACCCAGATTGCATGACAATCGCCAATTCTAATCCAATTTCTCGCGATACTAATCTCAATTTCTCGCGATGCTAATCCAATTTCTCGCGATGCTAATCTCAATTTCTCGCGATGCTAATCTCAATTTCTCGCGATGCTAATCCAATTTCTCGCGATTCTAATCCCATTTTCTCGCAATGCTAATGCAATTTGTCGCGATTCTAATCCAATTTCCCGCGATGCTAATCCCAATTTCTCGCGATTTCCTCAAGATTCTAATCCTAATTCGGACGTAGATTGCACGACAACTACGCCGTTCCAGAGCCCAATAGTGACAAATAAAAAAAAAAAAAATAAAAAAAAAAATCGACATAAACGTCGAAATAAAACTTTGCCAACGCTCTAGTGAGAGCGATTATGAAAAAAAATCCAAACAATTCAAAACCAAAACGAAGGAGAAGATTTAAAAATGAAACAAAACTCGAGTCAAATTCCAATCACAAAAGCAAATTCGCGAAAAAAACGTAAATTCTATCGTCACCTCGAAGTCAACATTGCATATAAACGAAAATTCGAAAATCACGTTACAAGATTTAGCACGCCAATTAGAAGAGACTAGTGATAGCGATGAGGAAATCGAAAATCCCACAACTTTCACAACTCAAGCTGAAGTCCATCCCATTCCCTGCGAAGAAAATATAAACGTTCTCACTCGCTCACGAGCAAAAAACGATGCATCCCCGGAATTAGGAAAACCGTCACAACGAGAAAACGAAACATCTGGCGACAACGCTATGACCAGGGTCGATGCACCTACCACCGAACGGGTAGACGTGCACTCCGAACCCCGACACCTTGCGCGCCGCACTTGTAAACCCATAAACTACGAGGAGAGTAGCGACGAGGAAACAGAGGCCGAGATATTCGGGCCTACGCGTGCCCGACGACCCAGAGAGGCCGTTCACCCCAAAACAGCTGAGGGCCCTAGCCAGCACAAAGCACGTCCTATCCCTTATTCCAAAAAATCCGCCGATCCTAACTCCGACGATTCGACAGATTCAGACGCTAGTTCTCATGATCCATTAACTTCCGAAGACGAAGATCCTCCTGAAGAGGAACCAAAAATGTCCAAATTTAAATTCGCCAATTGCATTGATACGAAAGAATTATTCCATTTCCGTAACGACAATTTAGTCTATTTCATCGACTCGCAAGGAAAACCATGCGACACTGGAGCACAAAAATTATCGGAATCAAACAAGCTTCCCCTCTGGAAAGATTTATCAGTAGGCCGAGCCTACAGTAAAAAGGTCGGAAAAAAATATCATGTTGCCCTAGTCATCAAAGACGAATATTCTGGATCATTATCCTTCGTATCAGAAAATGTTAAGGAAAGCGTAAGAGAATTAAAAGACCTTTGCGAAGATCTCAACCTCCAATCGCTGAGTATTTGCCACAGTAATCACGTCGAGCACCTAATATGGGCCGACGTCCTCAACATAATTAAAGAAACGTTCAAAGCCAGTCCAATAAAAATATTGATTTGTTTGGGAACATTACAGTACGTGCCGATCGAAAAGCGCGATTCCATTTTTTACGAGATGCACAAGTCCCCGATAGGAGGACACAAGGGTGTCTCAAAAACGTACAACAGAATTAAACATGAATATTTCTGGGAAGATCTAAAAACTGACATTCAAAGGAGAGTGCAACAATGTCTCGAATGTCAATTAAAGAAATTAGTCAGAATCAAAACCAAGCAACCAATGATAATTACCGACACTCCAGGTACAGTTTTCGAAAAAATATCGATGGATATAGTAGGTCCAATGCAACGTACTTCCAATCAAAACGAGTACATTCTCGCAATCCAAGACCATTTATCAAAATATTGTGTTGCAATCCCGCTGCCAAATGCACTTGCGACAACAGTCGCTGATGCATTTATAAAGAGATTCATATGTGTTTTCGGCGCACCCAAGGCATTACTGACGGATCAGGGGAGTAACTTCCTAAGCGGTCTAATGAAAAGAATCGCGAAACGCTTCCGCATAAAGCGATACCGAACTACGGCGTTTCACCCCCAGTCCAATGGTTCCCTTGAAAGGTCTCACCACGTGCTAGCCGAATTCTTGAAACAGTATACCGATAAGGATAACGAATGGGATCAATGGTTGGAACTAGCTATGCTTTCATACAACACCAGTGTTCACGAAAGCACAAGACATACTCCTTATGAGGTAGTCTTTGGAAAACTAGCAAGCGTCCCGTCGAGTGAACCTCTTCGCGAATCAGATCAATTACCCACTTATCGTGGATACTTAATCGAATTGATAACACGAATAAACGGAATCAGAAACCTTGCTTACGAAAATTTAATCTCATCCAAACATCGTTCAAAAAAATATTATGATAAAAATGCCAATCCTAAAAATTTTAAGGTAGGAGACTACGTCTACCTCCAAAAGGGACCGAAACCAGGTAAACTCGGAGACCATTATACCGGACCACATAAGGTCTTAGAAAAACTCGAGAAGGGTAACGTAAAAATCCAATATAATAACAAAACACGAATAGTGCATGAAAACAGATTGCGATACTCACACATTAACACTGAAACCAAAAACAAAAAGAAGAACAAACCACCAAGAGTCGACGAATCCGATTTTAATGCTGATTAAATAAATAACCACAACAATTACACTGTTTTTTCAGATGGCCGTTATCGAACTATTCAGGAACATCAAGGGGTATAACTTTTATGAAATCCCAAAAACAACTTCGAAATTCCAAAAACAAATTCAAATTTCCAAAAACAACAACGCTGTCTATTAAGAATTATCTAACACCAATTTAAAAGATATCCGCCCAATGTTAACACTACATTTATATCTGATGAGCGACACATCCAGAAACAAATTTAAACGCTATACTATGATATACTTATTCAATAATGTAACCGAGAATGTTAAATTCTTCAAAATAGTTTATCTCCTGCGATACAAGCACTAGACGAATTTACATATAGTTTAATGAAGGCTCCAAGCCATATGGCGGTACTAGTTAGCGAAGTATTACACGTTATCAAATGTATACCAATAGAAGTAAACCTGATCAGGTTAAAAGAATGTTAAAAGAAGGTTAAAATAATGTCTAAAGAATGTTAAAAGTATGTTAAAAGAAGACTAAAAGAGTATTAAAAGAATGTTAAAAGAATATTACGATCAACCTGTCACTCGTGGGAACGAAAAATATCCCCTTACTCCTCGAACTCATATATTACCAAAACAAGAACTCAAACAACCTGTAATTCCTTCCCCCATATTACCTTTACGGAGACATCGGGTACAAATTCATACCTGCTCCTGTCAAAGCCATACTACCTGCAAGCATGAAGCCGACAACGAAGCCTACTTGGGGATACACCAACCCAGAACTACCATGTGGGATCTATTCCGCAGAAGACCTCGACAACGTACGAAACCACATCATGTTTCCTGTAAAGCAGCCCACTACCATAAACAATATGGCACGGGGGATCAGTGGTCAAAACACTGTCAACCAAGCGGACTCCATCTGGAATCGCACCTGGGAAAAATTCTTGGAATTCGGTACAGCAAACGCTGGTGTCACCCGAATGTTACCCATCGTTCGATCGAGTACGCTTCTCACAGATACGGTGATCCATACGTACAGCCTACGGCTGGTCGGTCTACCTCATCGGTGCAGTACGGGACTCGGTTACGCACCTCCTGATGCACCTGGCTCAACGACCTAAGAGGAAAACGTCAACGTCGGAACTGGTCAAGAACTTCATAAACTCGTGACAGCTCCTTCAGTCGAACCAAAGGATCTAGTCAAGACCAACGCTGCAACGCATGATCTCTGAAACTAACATCTCCGATCGTTCAAGGTACGATCAACATCCCAAAACACGATCCTTTCCTTTGAGTTCGCACGAGAAGACATTCGAGTATCAAAACGACCATTGTAGTCATGCCTAATAACGTTTTCTCTATCCTCATTACTATTGTTCTTTTAACCTTGTCAAGTAAGATAAGTTAAAATGAGTAAATAAGTATCTATTCGTAAAGAAAAAGAAAGAAGAAAACGCGTAAATATACATCTTACAATGAAGAAAAAAAAACATATGTACACAATTAAAAAAAAATCTCGTAGGATAATCTTTTTAAAAGAAATACACACGCCTTCTTATAAGGTGATAATGAAATTCATGCGTACCTCCTAAGCGCAAGATAACTATAAGTCACACCGTCATAATAGATACCAATCCTCGAATATATTTAAGTCAAATTGTAAGTCGATCAATGACAATGCCAAATCTTACTATCGTGCCACTATATTTTCGATTGCAACCTCCAACGAACCTGATCGAGCGAGACGCTCAATCCTAAAGGGGGGAGGTGTAACGTCGCGAGCAAAGCGCATAGAAATATTGCGTTTTCTCTCCTACTTTGTTGAAATCCGGCGAGAACGCTGGCCTGAGCGATTTCCCATGGAAATCGTGAATAACCATTAAACGAATATGGCATTTACATTTTTCGACACATTCCTGTATCTTCTTAAGCTTAGATATACCACAGCTGCAATGTAACCTATTGATAATAAGCGAGCGTCGGGCGTACTTTCGTACGACCCTCCTTACGCACTCGAATTCAACGAGAACATAGTTTTAGGCACGTTTTCTCGGAAAAGTCGTAAAACAAAAAATATCATACTGCAAGCCAGACAACCCAGAGTTCACCCGCCGGCGAAGACATAGCGGAGCTCCGATTTTCTAATCCGTGTGGGGACCAAGGGTAGGCCAAGATCGCCGGAAAAGTCCACTCGACTCGGTCATAAAACCGGGCCACGACGAAAATAAAATGCACAAGGAAGGGCCACGAGGCGCATCGCAGCTGCACTATCGCGGGGGCGACTCGGCGCCGGGCCCTAGACTTTAGATAAACAAACACGATCCCATGCGCTTTTTCCACGAAAACTCGCTCGGAATAGCTTCATTCCGATTGGTCTATTTGTAATTAATTTCGTGCGCCCAGACTCCGAGATACAAAGAACTGTCTCCCACGTCGACCACTCCGATTGGTTAAGAGAGAATCAAAAACGAAAACCCCCTTTTCTCCTACTCCACCCAAGAAGGGAAATCTGGAGCAGGAAGGTCCAGAGGATTAAAGAAAATTCAGTTCAGCATCATCTTCCGATCCAGAAGGATCTATTCTATCGACTACAACCTTGTATCGCGATTCGTACCTCTGTTCCGCGTTTAATAATTCAACTCTGTTCTTCGAGCATCTATTTACATATCTATTTATTCCGAAAAGTATCGTGAATCTTCTCTGCACTCTTCACACTCGTAATGTGACCATCTGACCCATCTGCGACACCATTGTAAACACAGCGTGTGTGCGGCCCAGCGACAGACATTGTACTAGCGAGCGTAAAAGGCCCGAGAGCGAAGGTCCTTTCACCGAAGTCCGAAGGACCGCCATTCAGAAACGTAAGCTAACTCCATCATTTTTTGTATCATTTTCTTAATCCGCCGAACTGTATTCTTCCCATGTTTTCGACCGGCCAAGTGGACGGTACTCGGCAATAAACGGAAATTTGTAAACAGTAATTACATCTGTCGCAATCGCTCACATAAGTCTTGACCATCTAGGCACTCGAGACCTAGAACACCCGTTTCACACATTCTCCTTTTACCCTCATCCCGTGCTATTGCGCTTGGCGTAGGCAAGAAAGAGGGAAACGAAAGTTTATGCTCTCATCCCTTCCGGATGTGACAATTGTAAGCAAAGGTTGCTGAAATATAAATAAGAACTTCACAAATTTTAATTTTTATAGCGTTCCAACGTTGCAAACTTCAACCTCATACCCTCTCCGTGGAACGCAGTAGAACTATCGTAAATTTAATCGTGGAACTGAGAGTAAAATATTTTCGTTTATTACGTTCGTTTTAGCAGTCAAATGAGGGGAAACTTCAAAATAATTAAAGAAAAGAGACGAGTTAAAAAAAGGTCGTGCTTTGAACCATACTTTTTATATACGACTCCAAAAATTACAAGAACAACATTTCTTCATTTTTTAGCGTTTTTTTAAGCGCTGTGTCTATGTGAAAAATTGTCGCATCGAGATGAAAAAAGCCTTTTGAAGCTTCAAGATGATAGTTTCAAGATCTTTTGGCTATCGCGCAATCATAAGAAATACCGGCAGAAAAAAATTCCAAATTTGTTTTTATTTTTCAGGGGTCATCGGACTAAGGAATTTTGTTTCAGTTAATTTAATAAACTCTACGTCAATTTTTCTGCTGAGATATCCGACTTCGAATGAAAAAAGGGTGCGTGTGGGTTTGACACGCAAAAGAAGTGAATACGTATGCAGAGAGAGAGAGAGAGAGAGAGAGAGAGAGAGAGAAGGGGAGGTGAGGAGAGGTGAGGAAAAGTAAGTGATCGAATTATGAATTGGCAAGGAAATCAAAAGTAGCGTGAATGTTTATATTTTACTTTTTTTATTTTATTTATCAATATGAAATGAAATATGTATGAAATGAAATATTTCGGCAATGGTGTCGTCATCCTTTGTTCTTCGGTGTGTTGACCCCGATTGAGATGGAACTGAAAAAAAAATTATTTTTTATTTTAAATTTTTGCCATCTCTGTGTGTGCCTCTGGAGACACAACGGAGAGGCTGAGGAAAGGCTTGCAGAGAGCCAGCAGAGAGTTAGCGGAAAAGCAATAGAGAGTCAGCGGAGTCAGCAATCTAGAGTCAGTGAACTCAGTGGAGAAGGAATAGAGAGTCAGTGGAGTCAGCGGAGTCAGCAATATAGAGTCAGCGAACTCAGCGGAGAAGGAATAGAGAGTCAGTGGAGTCAGCGGAGTCAGCAATATAGAGTCAGTGAACTCAGCGGAGAAGGAATAGAGAGTCAGTGGAGTCATCGGAGTCAGCAATATAGAGTCAGCGAACTCAGCGGAGAAGGAATAGAGAGTCAGTGCAATCAGCGGAGTCAGCAATATAGAGTCAGTGAACTCAGTGGAGAAGGAATAGAGAGTCAGTGGAGTCAGCAATAGAAACTTGTAAAGGGGCAGCGGAGATTATATAAAAGTTTTTGTATTGTGCAAGTTATTTACGAGCCATGCTGACTCGTACGTAACCTCGCCTCGAACCCCTTGAATATTGTTTAAATATTTTATTATTTTATGTATATTATTTTTTCAATTTTTATTCATTTTTGAGTATTAATTTGCGAAATTTTATATATCTGTGTGTGTCTGGAGACACAACAGAGAGGCTGAAACTGAATGTATATAGAGAGGCATTCCGGGGCACGTGTATCATGCGAGGTTATGTACGAGCCATGCTACTCGTACATAACCTCGCTTCGAATGGCTCGAATATTTTTGTTTCTTAAAACGTTATTTAAAACGTTCAAATATATATCAAGAATACATACCTTCGTTAGCTGGGGGGTTTGTCGACGATTTATCCACTGCGGGATCCATTTTTTGAAATTGTCATTTATTCCCGCATTAAAATAATACACTACCGCAAAGAACTGTCAAAAACAGCACCAACAAATAAAAATAATATAATTCACTTTAAAAATTCGCACTGTTTAACGGATAGCACAAAATTTGCCACGAGGCACGACGACACAGTACGAACTCGCACACACACACAGAGCTGTGCCAGCTGTGGGCTCACACGTACACGGGCAACCGCTACGAATAGAACGGCGCGCATGCGTGCACGCGATCCTACCCCCTCTCTGCATTGACTCGCTCGCTCTCACTCGCACTCACACGGCTCATGCATCATTCTCTCTCTCTCTCTCTCTTCTTCTATTCCTTCATTCTCTTGTCCGGTGCTACAACGCGGCTGGGGGCGGGGCCTAATACAGTCGCATTAGAAGTATTCACTTCAAAAAGATCCTTTTGTCTTTGATTATCGATATCTAAGCAACCAATTATCGCAACGGAAATTAGAGGGCAGCTTTGAAAAGTCGAATAAATTTTCTGACAGCCCCTCCCGTTGATTTTTGTGATTTTTTTCTTCACCCTTAACCGTTATTTGGTGAAGGACAAAAAATTACTTTTTCTGAATTTTCAATAAATCTACCACTATGTTACAAATATTGATGCAAAGACTAATGCTGCCGCGTGTTTTTTCAGCTCGATTTACTCCCAATTCCCCTGTTAGTCTGCAAATTGATTCATCGAACCGTTTTCTATCCAAAGTTAATCGAAGTTTGACAAAACAATTAAAGGAACAAGTGTATTATTCCTATACATCTTGTAATCATCTTAAAAATAAAAATACTAATTTTCTTCGACTTTTTTCACAACTTGGCACTAGCTGCTTGTTAAATATAAGAAAAAAAATCGAGATTAAAATTTTTTTAATTTGTAAAATATTTCAGGAAACAATACTGACTCATTTTTTACACGATTCGGCGATTGCGCACTTTAATTTTACTCATCTTTAATTGCATCAATTAAAGTTGATACTCTCAAGCTGTATTTAATAGTCGATCTGAGAACATTTATGCAATTAATTCTCAATATTTTCTACGAAGGTTATTAGGGTTATGGAAAACAATCTTTTTTTTCAAAACTAGGCATGATCAAAAATTGAAAAAAAATTAGAGTTTACAAAAACATTAGATTCATTTTTTTTACCAAAACGTAGAAAAAAATTACCAAAAAAAGATTAGTTTTTGAAAAAAACTGTTCATTGGTTTTTCCTTCCAAACAAGAGATCATTTTTGAAAAAAGTGTTTATTGTATTCCTGATAACCTTCGCAGAAAATATAAACAGTTAATGGCATACAAGTTCTCAGATCGACTAGTGAATACTGCTTGGGGGGATCAACTTTTAATCAATGCAATTAAAGGTGAGTGAAATTATGGTGCGCAAAAGCCGAAGCGTGGCAACAACGAGTCACCATTGTTTTCTGAAAAATGTTACAAATTTAAACAGATTACAATTTTTTTAATTTCTTAATTTTTTTTTGAAATTTAACAAGCAACTACTACAAAGTTATAAAAATAGTCGAAGAAAATGGGTGTTTTCATTTTGATCATGATTACACGATGTTTAGGAACACTTGTTCCTTTAATTCTTTTGTAAAACTTGGATCGATCGGTTCGGAAAAACGGGTCGATGGATCAATTTGAAAATTTACACGTCTATTGGGGGTACATTAAGCTGAAAAATTAACGTGGCGATATTAGTCTTTCTACCAATATTTGTAATGGAGTAGTAAATTTACTGATAAACCATAAAATGTCATTTTTTGTCCTATTTTTCAAACTACTATTAATAGTGAAAACATGATTTTTTTCTCAAAAATCAACGAAAGGGTCTTGTACGAAACTGATTCAAGTTTTTAAAGCTGCCCAATAATTTCCTGTGCGATCATTGGTTGCTGTGATATGATTGATCAAACACGAAAGGAATATGTTTTATTATAAGTCGGATATGTCAGCAAAAAATTGACATAGAGAGACCACAAAAAAACCAAATTGGAACTGAATAAACAAGCTAACGGACCTATGCATTGATTTAACTGTGAAAAATCCCTTGAAAAAATAAAATTGGAAAAATAATTTTCTCGCTATCTCTTCCAATTGCGCCATAACCATACCTCACAAAATTATTTTGCCAAAAGATCTCAAACTAGAAACTTGAAGCTTAATAATGTTTTTCTTTTTCATCTTGATACGACTATTTTTAACATTTATATAGCTTTTCAAAAACATCTCAAAAATGAAGAAATTTTCTGTTTCTTTAATTTTCTGGGGTTGGGTATAAAAAGTGATATATTTTTTACAATTTTCAGTCAATCGAAAGAAAGCGCTCGTCTTTGACTGTTAAAGCAATCTAAGAAACAGTTGTAATTTCAAGTCGATTGGTCGAACATTGTTTTAGTTTTGCTCCGTCTCGATATCGAAAACATGGTTTTGAAAAAAACATGTTTGAAGTCAACGGTTTCAAAGACGCTACAGCTGAACAAGTTTTTTTCCCGTAATCTAATGCCACCTATTGGTTGAAAATAAAACTATTTTTAGTCAGTGATTTTGTCCCCACAATAGGCTTACAAGTGAGAACTGCGCCTACCGGCATGAGACTTGGCCAAAGACGGTTTTTAGCGGCGGAGACTTCCTTAAAAAATAGCTCGAAAACCACGTTTTAATGGTTTTTTTTTCAGCTAGAAAGGAATATGCATCATATTTTTTACGGTCCCAAGGATTTCTTAAAAGTGTTTCAAACAAAACGATTTTTGTAAAATTTTACACCGATGACCTCTAAACAATTCGCGATAGTAAAATTTTACCGCTCTTCTGTAGAGCGAGACTTCTTCGATCGTCATTGCGAGAAAATTCAATCCTTGGAGAAACCTGCGGAAGATGAATTCCGGCAGAGAGAAAAATGCTAAACGTATTTTTTTCAGCATAATTAGTAATAATTTAGTAATAACAAAATTTTACCACTCTTTCGCAGAGTGAGACCCGGTCGATCTCGTTCGCTCGCGAATTTGGTCGGCCGCGGACAACCTGCCGAAGTAAGCCATGGCAGAGAAAAAAATGCCGATCGCAATTGTTTAAACAAAGAGCATTGTAAAATTTTTTAAGTTTCCAATGATTTTTTAAAAGTGCTTCCAACAAAACGATTTTTCGAAAATTTTACACCGATGACCTCTAAGCAATTCGCGATAGTAAAATTTTACCACTCTTCGGTAGAGCGAGACTTCTCCGATCGTCATTGCTAGAAAATTCGATCCTTGGAGAACCCTGCCGAAGATGAATTCCGGCAGAGAGAAAAAATGCTAAACGTATTTTTTTTTAGCATAATTAGTAATAATTTAGTAATAATAAAATTTTACCACTCTTTCGCAGAGTGAGACCCGGTCGATCTCGTTCGCTCGCGAATTTGGTCGGCCGCGGACAACCTGCCGAAGTAAGCCATGGCAGAGAAAAAAATGCCGATCGCAATTGTTTAAACAAAGAGCATTGTAAATTTTTTAAGTTTCCAATGATTTTTTGAAAGTGCTTCCAACAAAACGATTTTTCGAAAATTTTACACCGATGACCTCTAAGCAATTCGCGATAGTAAAATTTTACCGCTCTTCTGTAGAGCGAGACTTCTCCGATCGTCATTGCTAGAAAATTCGATCCTTGGAGAAACCTGCCGAAGATGAATTCCGGCAGAGAGAAAAAATGCTAAACGTATTTGTTTTAGCATAATTAGTAATAATTTAGTAATAATAAAATTTTACCACTCTTTCGCAGAGTGAGACCCGGTCGATCTCGTTTGCTCGCGAATTTGGTCGGCCGCGGACAACCTGCCGAAGTGAGCCATGGCAGACAAAAAAATGCCGATCGCAATTGTTTAAACAAAGAGCATTGTAAATTTTTTTAAGTTTCCAAGGATTTTTTAAAAGTGCTTCCAACAAAACGATTTTTCGACAATTTCACACCGATGACCTCTAAACAATTCGCGATAGTAAAATTTTACCACTCTTCTGTAGAGCGAGACTTCTCCGATCGTCATTGCTAGAAAATTCGATTCTTGGAGAAACCTGCCGAAGATGAATTCCGGCAGAGAGAAAAAATGCTAAAAGTATTTTTTTTTTGCAGTAACAATAAAATTTTACCACTCTTTCGCAGAGTGAGACCCGGTTGATTTTGTTCGCTCGCGAATTTAGTCGGCCGCAGACAACCTGCTGAAGATAAGCCATGGTAGAAAAAAAATGCCGATCGCAATTGTTTAAACGAAGAACATTGTAAAATTTTACAACTCTTTTGTAGAGTGATTCTCGAGCGATCTCGGTCGTGACTCGAGATTTTAGCAGAGATCGAATTCGTTGATGATGAGCGACATCGAGATGCCAAATAGTCTTCGAGCTTATTTGTTTAAATTAATTAAAAAAGAGTGGAGAAATGCTAGCACCCTTCCACCATACGAGTCTCTAACAAACCCTGTTAGCTACAAAGTTCAACCATAAAGAAATTTCCACCGATGACCGCCGTCGACAAAAAAATCGATTCGAGGGCATTTGTTTAAACAATGCGCGATCGCAAAATTTCACCGCTCTTTCGCAGAGCGAGGCTAGCGATCTTGATTGTTCGAGAAGCTGACCAGCAAAAATGCTGCCAAATATGAACCCTGGCAGAGATAAAATGCTGAACGCATTTGTTTAAATAATGAGCATTGCCAAATTTTACCACTCTTTTGTAGAGTGTGTTTTGAGCAATTTCGGTCGCTCGAAATTTTGGCAGGGATCGAAATCGTTAACGATGAATTAAAAAAGTATGGGGACATGCCTGAGTCTTTTGGTTGTGGCCGTCGTCGAAAAAAAATCAATTTAATGGCTGCATATACAATGTAAAATGCAACAAAGTTGCACCGCTCTCCTGTCGAGCGAGCGCATGCTTCCAATACAAGCGTAGCGTGGTCGCTACGCATAGTTGTGTGAATTGTGTGACACGCACATAGATGTAAGGTGCTTGTGTACGACCGAACGGCGTGCGAGAACGGATTCGTTCTTTCTGCAACGCGGGCGGCGTACCAACACACACACACACACACACACACACACACACACACACACACACACACACACACACACACACACACACACACACACACGCGCGCGCGCGCGCTCAGCGATCGTCGTCTATTTGGCTTCGACTCTTCGTCCCAGTGCGAAGCATCGAGACCGAATTCGCGATCGCTGCGCTGTCCGTCGGTAGCGACTCGTAGCTAAGAACTACGAGATCTGCGCTACCGACGTAACGAGAGGCCGCGTCGAAATTTTCTGGCGTGTGGCACATGGCCTTAAATGCAGTATATGTTTAACGTATAAAATAAAATTGTATTATGCGTTTGGTATATTGAGATTATTCTACATACGATAAAACAACATGTATATGTATTTTTGTTTGGGTTATACCGAGTATTGTGTGTTTCCGAGCACTCAGTCCTTGCAAACCATTGTACTCGGACCCTCTTCAGGGCAAACTCTTAAGGTAATGTGTATGTATACCGATGCATTTCAGTCGTATATTTTTTCAATTATTCGTTGTGAATCTCCACCGCTGCTCTGTATTCTGTGAGTGTCTAATTCGTGCCTTTATCGCATAATTTTTAAAATGTCTAAACTATGAAAATCAACATGTTTATAAATGAAAAATTGAATACCGTTTTCTGGGAAAGAAATGTTATTTTTTTAAGTTCTTTGGCGAACCCCTTTTTAGTATTTGCAAGTCAATAAATAAGCAACTGAATTGTAGTGGTTTGTAAAGCTAACAAATCATGATGTGTGGCCATCGTTTTTCCTGCGGTTTCGATCTGCGATTTGAAGAAAAAAGCATCTCTAGTAGAAATATTTGGCGAATCTTTATTAGAGATGCTTTCAGTCCAGTCAAAAAGCGAAAAAGGTAGTTAAACTTTATCGCAAGTAAGTAGTAAAACTTTATCGCAAAAACCCGCTAATTTGGTCTAAGGGTAATTCGATATCGCAAAAACCCGCTAATTTGGTCTAAGGGTAATTAGATAGCGCTGAATCGAATGGTGGCGATTTTTTTTCGATCAACCCCCGGAATCGTTGAGAAAAAAGGGTTGAAAGGTTCAAAATTCGTTTTATTTTAAATAACACTTTAATAAAAAAAAAAGTTTAGAACAAAAGTTGTAGAATAAAAAAATACATAAATAGGTATTCCACGTTCATTTTCGTATTTTTATAAATAAGCGAGAAAGAGACAAAAAATATTGGATTTCGGGATGAAAATTCCCAAGTTTTAAAAAATAAATAAAATCACGTATATCTGGGTTTTTTTTAATGAACATGATTTAGGAAGAGTTAATTCAACATTCTAGAGGAATATTTTTTTTAAATGTATTGTATGAGTATCTGAAAATTACAGCTAAACATAAGGAAAATGCGCGTTTAGATTCTCTGATAGAAAGAGACGCACTATAGGCTGTACCGTTCACCCTCCTACGGAGGCCCTGTCTATCGTTCCTCCGGGCATGCGCCAATGTATGGCCTGGCCAGTCAAGGTGCTTGCACGGATGTGTAGCGTCCGTGCGCGCTTGTTATTTGTGTGTGTGTGTGTGGGTGTGTGTGCGAGTTCTTTCTAGCCCCGATAAATTGTAAAACGTCTCCTCGAGACGGTGCAAACGGAATGTGTGTGTGTGTGTGTGTGTGTGGGTGTGGGTGTGGGTGTGTGTGTATATTGCTCGGCTGCGCAGCCTTTTATTTTTTGGCCGCGTATTCTTGGTGCATTGGTAGATGGTTAGGGAAAACAAGAGAAAGAGAGGCAGAGTGAAGAGAGAGAGAGAGAGAGAGAGAGAGAGAGAGAGAGAGAGAGAGAGAGAGAGAGAGAGAGAGAGAACGCGAGAGAAACAAAGGTTTGACTACCACGTTTCGTACTTATGTGGTCGTTTTTCTACACGTAAACAAATCATACGCGGCTGCCAGATCGGAGGTCATGTACAGTTTATGCAAATACAAGTGTCTGTGTCATGTTTCCGATTGGCCAGGGCTATTTTCATATTCGCTGTGTCGACCATCCCTCTTTAGTAGGCAATGGGACGTCGAAGAAAGCTGGTCTCCGCTGGTCTCCACTTTGCGAATTTGTTGTGCCGATCTTTTGTGAAATTTTTAACGGACGAAAAACATGAGGTAAGTTGTTATTGTGATTAATGCTTTTTTTGCACCACGGTAACATTTCTACGTTTTTGCGTTTTTGTGTCATTAATTATTACCGCACCTTTCAACGTGCGTATCGTTAATAACGTGCGTTTTTGTTTCATCCGAAAAAAAATATGAAATTTTCCTAGCGATTGAAAGCAGTGATTGAAAAGGGGCAATTAAAAAACCCAAGTTTTTACGATGCTGCATGTGGACATTATACATTTTATAATTTTAAAGACATTTTTCCTTAAAAGTATTCTAATTGTTTTAATATTCACTGATCAATTATGCACTGTGCCCATTTTTTTGCCACGATTGTAGAGACACACGGTAACTTTTCTGATATTTTCCTCTTCGTGTACGGAATTTTTCTTGAGATCACATGTATTATACGCAAACTTTATTGTTGTTTGTAGTGCAATCAAAAAAATGTTCGCATTGGTGAAATGGATTGGAGATGAAGACGATAAAAAATATACAGTGGGGATACCAATTGACTGGATAAAATCCTTCGATTATGAAACATATAAATCGGAAAGAGACGTCATCGACGATGAGTACGTAATTGAGTGGCGTTCGTTCAAGCAGGAACCACCTGGAGGGTGGAAATGTTACGACGCATTAATTATTGAAGTGTCTGGTAAGTTGTAAGATTTTTTCTTTCGCTTCCCTCTGCAAACTATATATACACTGTAAAAATTTATTTGCCGATATATTTCGAGAGAATGACCGTAGCGTGTGTTATATGTGTGTGTGTGTGTGTGTGTGTGTGTGTGTGTGTGTGTGTGTGTGTGTGTGTGCGTGTGCGTGTGTGTGTGTGCGCGCGTGTGCCAGTGCCTGTGCGTGTGCGTGTGCGCGCGCGCGCGCGTGTGTGTGTGTGTGGGTGTATGTATATATATCTCATCGCAATCTTTTATTTCCTATTTTATTTTAACTGTTCTGTCTCATTTTTTAAAACTTTGGAATCTTTCATGTCGTTAATTACTGAACTTGGGAGAAAATTATATGACATGTTTTTATAGGAAAATCGGTTTGGGCCAAAATATTTCTTATATTTCATCGTTAACAGTGACCGTTCAATAAATGATCGGTGCTATAAAGCTTGATTTTCATCGATTTCAATCTTTTAAAAATTATTACGTAAAAAAATGTTATTGCATTTGCAAAATATTTTATCACGTCAATTTATTAGTGATAAAAATCAACCCTTGATTAAGTAAAAAGAATTCGAATTTTGGTGTGTGTGTGTGTGTTTTTATATGTATATTTAGACTTTAAGAACTTCAATGAAACTAAAAGATCAGATAACTAAGAAATGATCTAGAGGTTGATATTGAATGGAAACTTCAAGTTTTTAGCGATGTAAAAAACCAGAAAAAAACGCACTCATATAGAAGCTCCAAGCATAGTGATTTCAGATACCATAAAATCATAAAATTTTAGTAATCGTTTTGCAAATTCCGTTTATGCAAACTTTTCAGAGGCTGTGTAACGGAAAATAATTTTTTATTTTATGGGAAATTTTTATTAAATATAATGCCGTTTTAGAGTTCATTTTGAGCACCTTCGTGTACCAGAATTACTAATAATTTGTATTTTCTTATATTTAAAAAAAAATGTACAAGATAATGTTCAAACATAGAAGAAATCGGAAAGAGTTCATGTGTATTCGGTAAAAAGAATGAATGTATTCATGTAAAAAATAAAGTTCCCCAATTTTTCCCAAATGTTTAAACAGTTTGTTAATAACTCTTTCATAGCAATTAAAAAATGACCAATGTTTGAATGTAGGTTGAATATGAATGAAATCGTCGCAGCGATTGAATATAATTTCCTGAAAAATAACGATATAGCGATTCCTTGTCTTTACCCTGTTTTAGGAAATTTTGTTGCTAGTTTGATAAGATACGTTTTTTCCCACAGAGTCAGATGTCTCAAATTTTAAATTCATCGTAATTACTTTGCGTTGAAACACTGTTATATCTGCATTTAGATTCAATGAATGTTTTTCATGAGATAATGTTCGAAAAAACATCATCTGCTGTAAAAATGTCAAACATGAAAATAATACAAACTAAGACTGAACAATTGAAAAGCGTCATTTAATTTATGTAACATGAAAATTCGGTACTCATTTTTTAAATGAATTGTATGTTTTCGAGTTGCGATTCACTGTGGTTCACACTTACATTGTATTAAGCTACTTACATAGTTGTGAGGAAAGTATAATAAATTACGTTTCTGCTAGAACGTCCTACATGGCCAAATTCGATGTAATGAAGAAACAATTTCCGTAGTACAAAGCTCTTCCTAAAAAATTGAATCTTTTTCTAACCGATCCTTTTGAACTTTTTTTTCAAAATTTACTTACACTTTTTTCATTACAGGAAATTCCACAAGTTATATTATTCAAGGTGTTTATAATTATTGGCAACTTCTTAGTGTTGTTCGTTGTTTAAAATGAATGTTGTTCGAAAACGTTGTTAGTCGGTAAAGAAAAGTATTTCCTTGTACTTTGCGTATTAGTATTATTATCGCACTTTGATAATTTTATTAGTACTACATCTTTCTAATGTAAAACTCATTCTTCTTCAGCACTTATTCCTAGACATTTTTTGTTCTTTTCCTCATCTGGTGCGGATTCGTCCCAAAGGGTCAAACGTGTATATATGGCAGAGTCAATGAGGGTGTGCGAAGGCAAAAGCAACGTACACCGCAGTGGCACTTTCGCTATTATGCGCAATATATCCTATCGAAACGCTGCTGCAAAGCAACCTGAGAGGTGGGGCGCGCAAAATCGGCGGTTCTTCAGATCAGCCGCGTACAAGAGCGTTGGATAAAGAAAAATTAAACGCTATTTATTGTGAGGCTAATTTTCATGCAAATTTTATTTAAAATTTCATTTTATTAATTTCTTGAAAATATTACTTTAGTATTAAAATATTAGTAATATTTCAAAATATTTTTTGGGCTCATTTTCAGATACGATACAAACTCGATTCCCAAAGACATTTAGCGCCGCGGGACTGGGCATATCGATTAATAATAAACTTCACCTACTCCGCAAAGAGAAAAGAAAGCTACCGGATCAGGTATGCATCCGTATATCAACATTTAAAGTTCCACATTTCACATCCCACAAATCAATATTTAACTTCCCTATGTTTTTCATTAATCAGATGGCTAATTTTAAAAATTTTCCACCTCGCTGTCTTTGAACGCCAATTTTAGCCAAAGTAGCCCTATTAAGTACTACTTTTTTTGAAAGATTAGGAAAGCTGAGAGTCGGGCGCATTCTTGAGGCCTACTTAGGAACCATGAAGTCATCTGTTTAGATTTTTTATTTAAAGTTGAACATTTTAGTCATAATTTACCGAACGTAAATTTTTCACTTTAGACCAACATTTTCATAACTTTTATCACAGTTACGAAGCTGATTATTTTACGCATAAAGGTACTTCTCATGAAGATTCAGTTGCAAAAAACCCGACAAGGTCTTCTACTTTTTTTTTAGTTTTTTTTTTAAATTGGTCAGGTCGAAAATTCTCAAGAATTCAGAAAAAAAATTCATAACTCGAAAACTATGAAAAGTCGCGGAACATAAATGGGGGTTATTCGGATACCCCACGAAATAAGGGACCTAAATTTTGTTTTTGGACGTCAATGTTCCGGCCACCCTGTATAGCACACATTATGATAAATATATAGCACACATATGACACATATTTGACGCATGTATGTTACATGTTTGGAGCATATATGGCAAATACAAGCTACATGTATAGCACATATATGACGCATATATGGCACATATATTAGTTCATATATATTTTCATATAAAAAGTCGCCAAATTCAAGAATATGTGCCTTATATTTTCTATTAAAAAAAATATATGGCATATACGTAGCATATATTGTAATTACAAATATCTTATAATAATAATATACGAAGTACATATATAAATTTCCATGAGGGAGCATCACAATCTTTGGTTTTTACAGCCCATCGAAAAACGACGAGCTGAAATTGACCAGTACGATTGATCGTGTCGTAGCGCGTGGAAGCAAGTACAGGCATGAAGGAAGGAAAATATCGTCGGGGGCCGTTGACAGTGTTCTCGATTGTGTCTGTGGCAAGGAGTGCAACAGAAGATGTGTCTTGCGAAAGACCATGGGAATATATATATATATATATTTATTTATTTATTGGGTTCGTTCCAGCCGTACAGGGTCTTCCCCTTTTAACTAGCCCCAATCCGCCTCAACTTCTTTCAACCTCCCATTCCACCAATACCCGCTCCTTATATCATCCGTTCCTAATCTCCCCCGTCTACCGCCAATTCCACACAACCTGCGGCCGCAGCCGACTTCCCCCTCTGTATCGTATTCACCATGACATATCTGTCATGGGTATAGGGAAACTGCGGAAAACCTATACCAATACAGCCGGTCATCAAGTTCGCCCCCCAGTTGTGGAACTAGTCATATTTCGCTGCGAAATGCCGAAGAAAAACATTTCACGACGAAATGTACGCGACTGGGTTTCGAACCCGGGACCTCCCGGTCCGCAGGTTAAGTGGCAAGCACGCTAACCACTAGACCATCGCACCGGTTCTCCATGGGAAAATATGTTTTTTAGGGCTCGAGCAACTTCCTAACCAGCGCAACACAGACTTTCTTCTCCGTTGCCCGATACTGGAGGCCGATGGACAACATATTGCCGACGAAGCTCTTCGAGGAGAATACGACACCTTCCAGGCTGTATCCCCGTCATCTAATTCATCAGCACTGTCCGTATACCTTTGTGAGGCGAGCGATGGACAAGGTGTATCTAAATAATACTCGATGCATTTGTTTAAATTTATTTCAAAGGATGGTAAGATGTCGCCATCTTACCATCCTATATCTAACCATAGGAGAGTCCAAATTCGAGTTGTTGTAAAAAATTATCGAAAACATTCCATTTTGGGGACGCGAGCATTCTATTTCAAATTCTTCCGGGTCAAAGTGACCCAGTGTGTAAAGGAAGGACACCACTGACACTGCCCATTTTCGACCGTTACCTTTGAAGTTTTTTTTAAAAGAAAGAAATAAAATACATAGTTAAAAGAACTTTTCCGCTTTATTAGGTATATATTAAAGTATGTAAAACCGTTTATTTGTTAAAAGAATAGAAAATGGCGGTGCATGAGTCGCTATAGCATTACTGGTTTTCAGTCAACCCTCTCCATGCTGTTGAAGTTCGCATCGTTGGAACGCAACGAAACGTCTTGTTTATATTTTATTTTCCATATTTTTATTGTTATCGAAAATATTTTTTTTAAATTATTTATATTATAAATCTCTAAATGAATAAATATCTTGAAAAATGGTTGCAGGATATTTGTAAACAAAGGTTGCCAAAATAAAAAAAAAAGTAAATTTAATCGTGGAACTAAGAGTAAAATATTTTCGTTAATTACTGTATTTTTAGCCATTAAGTATGGGGGGAAACTTAATAATTATTTTGATAAAGATACGTGTTTTTGAAAAAGTTGGTGTTTTCAACCATACTTTTTATATACTACTCCAAAAATTACAGGAACAAAGAATGTCTTCATTTTTTAGCATTTATTGAAGCGCTGTATCTATGTGAAAAATGGTCGCATCGAGATGAAAAAAAGCCTTTTGAAGCGTCAAGTTTATAATTTCGAGATCTTTGGGCAAAAAATTGTGTTCTACGATTATCGCGCAATCATAAGAAATAGCGGGGGAAAAAACATTCCAAATGTGTTTTTTTTTCAGGGGTCCACGGCCTAAGGAATTTTGTTTCAGTTAACTCAATATATAGACCAGTTACCTTGTTTATTCAGCTTCAATTTGGTTTTTCATCCTTACTTAAATGTTTCACTGACATAACCGACTTTGGATGAAAAAAGATCCTTTTATCTTTGGTTAATGACTTTGTGTGGATTTTCAGTAAATCTACCACTACGTTACAAATTTTGATGCGAAAACTAATGTTTCCGCGTTTTTTTCGGCTCGTAGTACTCCCTATAACCCTGTTAGTTTTCAAATTGATCCATCGAACCGTTATCCATCAAAAGTTGATCGAAGTTTTACGAAACAATGAAAGGAACAAGTACATTATTCCTAAACATCGTGTAATTATCATCAAAATAAACAGACCCATTTTCTTCGACTTTTTTCACAACTTGGAACTAGTTGCTTGTTAAGTATAAGAAAAAATTTGAGTGATTGACATTTTTTTAATTTATTAAATATTTCAAGTAAAAATACTGACTCATTTTTTACATGATTCGGCCTTTGCGCACTATAATTTCACTCATCTTTGATTGCATCAATTATAGTCGCTACTCCCAAGCTGTATTTAATAGTCGATCTGAGAACATTTATGCAATTAACTCTCAATATTTTCTACAAAGGTTATTAGGGTTATGGAAAATGATTTTTTTTTCAAAACTTGGAATGATAAAAAAATGAAGAATAAAATGAGTTCATAAAAACATTAGATTATTTTTTTATCAAAACGTAGAAAAAATTGACCAAAAAATATTAGTTTTGGAAAAAAACTGTTAATTGTTTTTTTTTCTAAACAAAACATCATTTTTGAAAAAAAGTATTTTTTGTATCTCTAATATCCTTCGTAGAAAATATCGAGAGTTAATCGCATACAAGTACTCAGATCGACTAGTGAATACAGCTTGGGGTAGCGTATCAAGCGTATCAAGCGTATCAACTTTTAACTAATGCAATTAAAGATGAGTGAAATTATGGTTCGCAAAAGCCGAAGCGTGGCAACAATGAGTCACCATTGTTTCCTGAAAGGTTTTACAAATTTAAAAAGATTATAATTTTTTTTTAATTTCTCAGTTTTTTCTTTAATTTAACAAGCAACTGCTGCAAAATTCTGAAAACAGTCGAAGGAAATGGACCTTTTCATTTTATCATGATTACACGATGTTTAGGAACAATACTAATAATAGTGCTCGAGCTTATTTGTTTAAATGAATTTAAAAAGTATGGGAAAATGCCGGTACCCTTCCACAAGACGAGTCTTGGTGATGGCCGTCGTCGAAAAAAAACAATCGATTCGATAGCATTTGCATATACAATGTAAAATAAAACAAAGTTTCACCGCTCTCTTGCCGAGCGAGCGCATGCTTCCAATACAAGCGTACCATGGTCGCTACGCATAGTTGTGTGTATTGTATGATACACACATAGATGTAAGGTATTTGCGTACGACCGAATGGCGTGCGAGAATGTATTCGTTCTTTCTGCACCTGGCCGGCGTAGCAAACACACACACATACGCGCACGCTCAGCGATCACCGTCTGTTTGGCTTCGACTCTGCGTCCCAGTGCGAAGCATCGAGACCGAATTCCCGAGCGCTGCGCTGTCCGTCGGTAGCGACTCGTAGCTGAAATCTGCGCTACCGACGTGACGAGAGGCCGCGTCGAAAATTTCTGGCGTGTGGCACATGGCACATTCTAGAATAAATACTAATAAATTGAAAATTCCGTTTATTGGTATTTATTCCAAACATCTTCTAGTATGTTTAAAAATTCTTTTACAAGATTTTGTGACAAAATAACAGGAATGAAGCTGGATGAACCAGTCACCGTTGTCTGATAACGTCCTGCGGCCGTCACTAGTTCTCCTCCAATGTTTTTACCTGGGATCCAAGTTCAAAACAACGCAAGTTTCAGATCTGATTTACCTCCGAATTATGAAGGGAAATTTAAAAAATATAGTTTTTGAATGGATTGGCATGTTAGGAAAAACAAAATGGTTTTCGGTACACAAAATCACCGAAAATAATTTTTTGGTGAACACTTTTCAACACAATGAAAATTCCTTACGTATTTCGAGGTAAAATGTTATACGGTTCCAAAAAATGTCAAGTCAATGGGTGAAGAATTGGCGACGTAATGTTATCAGCCGCAGTTGTCTGCTTTGTCTGATAGTGGACAAGGCCAAGGCCACTATGAACTCGCCTCCAGCGGTTGTCATTTCTTAGATAGGCTTTCCATACATGTGCACTCACTTTTCAACTCTTGCGAGCGAGCTGATCCGGTGATGATACGAAGTTGATAAGTGAGTGCATATGTATGGAAAGTCCATATAAGAAATGACAACCGCTCGAGGCGAGGCGGTGCTGGCCGGGTGCTGGGTTGATAAGTGAGCGACGACCTTTAAGGGGCATGCCATTGTGGAATTTAAAAAAAATCGATTTTTTTCCTTTTTCGACGGTTTATACTTTCAAGAATATCCTGTAAAAATTTCGAGGCCGTATCTCTATTATTTTATCTTGCAAAAATCGATAGTTCAATCTTTAAACGCGTTTTTCTCGAAATGAGATTTTTCAAATTTGCTGACATTGTTCCTCATTATCCGATTGACTTGTAATTTGAACTGAGTATTCTTGAATATATGTACTCTACAATGACGTAGGATATTTTTGATTTGATGAAAATTGACAATTTAGCATTGAAAAAAACGACCATTTTATCGGCAAGAAAACTTTTTTTTTCATAACTACGCCATTTTGTTAGTTTTTGATATTTTTCGAAAATCCTACGTTATTGTCAAGGAAATACCTTCCAGTTTAACGACATTTTTTCCTTTTACGGTTTCAGCTACTCAATCGGCCGGAATCATTTCAGCAGTGGAGGAACTTTTTTTTGGCGCCTCCGAAGGCAGCGCATAAGTCGCTTGGATCTCAATATATTTCTATGAAAAAATTATGTAATATCGGTCAAATATAGCCAAATATATGCCTTATTTTCCGACACAGTAAATTGAGTACATTTCTTCCAAAAATTTCCCGAAAATCACCCGAATTTTCAGCGTTCACACTAGTGTAGGCCCTTAAATATTAAAAAAAAAAGTTCTCCCGGTGATAATAATCCTTTTCAGAAGAATCCTAAAGTAATGGTGCGGAAAGCACTATTCTGAAGTAATTATGCTGCTTCTGGAATGCAGGTATGTCTGCTCACAAAATTTGACAGCATATTTCCCACCACACTATATCGGGTTGTGGAACTAAAAACTTGTAACAATTATAGCTAAGAACCATCGATATTTCGGTTGTAATTTTCTTCAATTAACTTTGGTCTTTATTCAAGCAGTTTGATGGAGATATTGGCACCTCCCTAATTATTATTTGATCTCATGACCAAATAACTTTGGTTAACGTGACTTTTTGAATCCTAACTTTGGCCGTTTGCAGTCGCACGTGAGTATCATCGTTCAATCGAGATACAAAATGCCCTTTCGGAACGTGATGGAGGAACGTATAACGATGGTAAATGATAATGACGATGACGAGACGAGAAATATCGCGCGTCTTGAGAGCTCGATTGTAATAGCCCCGGTATATAAGTATATGTCGCGCCTCTTGATGCAGATATATGAATACGAAGATGACGAAGTCGACGGTGAAGACGAATATATATATCGTCCAATGAAAAAGCGTTAGGAATTTTCTTTTCTTCTCTCTTTTTGTTGCTTTTTCATATTTTTCTCGCACGAGCGATCTTCGTTTATCGTTTTTTCAATATTTATGATTATCCCTCGCGCTACGGCTTTTTCGCTACCACGCTCGAGCATACGATGCCGTGGAGCTATTCTCGTTTCTAAAGCTCGTTGCAAGGGAATGAATCGGCCATGAACGCAGGCCCTTGACGCAAGGTTCTGTAGGTCAGATCACAACGGGGCGGGGGGCGAGGAGGAGCGAGACGTGAGGAGAGTGAAGAAAGCAAAGAGGAGTGCGGCTCGCGGAGTGGCGGGCGGAGAAGGGGGAGAGAGGAGAGAGCAGTGGAGTGGCGATATGACAGATGAGAGCGGGTGTTTCTCGCTTTTTCGTCTGCACGTTTCAATATCCCAAACGAAGTAACGAAGTTGAGCGGTCGCACAAAAAATTGATGTTTGATTCTCGTGCGTTTGTTCTGCACAATGACATTCGGTAGCTCGGGAATTTTCTGTAGCTAGTCATCGAAATGAAGAGAATTTCCTCCGGTGTACAAATAAGATCCGATGAATCCTGCAGTGCTCCACAAATGGATAGAACGAAATGATGAAAATGTATTGTATACGATGTCGATAACAAAAAAACGGAATCCTCGCTACGGCTTTTCCGTATCGTTCTCCAAAATTGCATTATTCAAAGCGTTCGACCATTGAAATATTGTTCTTTTTCGTTTCACAAATCTTACCCGAACTCACTGGCCCACCCCAAATTCAATATCGAATCTGGCGACGTAAGTAATGCGGGAGTCACTGTCTTCTGGATGCACAGCGCGAGGAGGAAATACAGTATCAAAACCCTTTGATTTGCTCTATAATTTCGAGGGTCGTTTTCAATAGAAATGTCTTATTTCAAATGTGGTCTTCGTAGATTTCTTATCTTTTTTCGATATTGTAACGATTCAGAACAAATTCTACCTATGCTCAGGAACAATGAAATAAATCAAAATAAAGTAAAATGAAGCAGAGAATAAATTTTGTAATTTCACTATTGAATTTTTAACGTTCGATTTGTAATAACTAAACCTTCATCTCAGTGGAAGAAAATCAAGTTATACAAATTTCGACTTATTGAATGATTCAACGCTATAACGGAACTTCCCGGCGACGTTATCATAAAAGACAGTTCTAACAGGGTGGCATGTTAGAAATTGCTTTTCTGTCTACTTTGGCTCGTCCATCATTTTTATAAATCAGCGGTCAGAGCTCCCGTGATCAGGAGAACTGTAAGTTCCGGGTGCACTGATATGGCAAACGTTCGCCGCACCGACGATAAAATTTCTGTGCCACGCTGCCATTTCCTTATAGCCAATCAATGCGTGTTTATAGTTGAGTCAAGATTATGGTACTCGAACGTTCATCTCGAGAGCGAAGTGCACCGTAAATAAATAAATACAAACGTATACGTGCGCGCTTACAAGCATCCGCATATATACATGCGCACGCTTCCTTTATACATACCTAAATTAGATTGAGAGTTTTGATGTAACATTCATTTTACAATAAATATATATTTTAAGAAAATATTGAAATATAAATTTTCTTGAAAAAAAAAAAAAAAAAAAAAAAAAAAAAAAAAAAAAAAAAAAACGAATTCATTCATTTGTGAAGGGCTCTTGGGCCCGGAACTCTCACAGTTTGATTCTGTACATAGAAAAAAAACGCAAAGCATCGTCATCATCTTTCCTCTTTATTTCCAAGGTTCTTTTCACCTCACGTATGCGGGGTGTTCCATTGTAAATAGAATGGTAAAATCCAACTTCCATATTCCAAATATTTCATAAAATGGAATGGCAAAATAAATGGTCAACAATGTTATAAAATATGCTCTGTCCGAAATTTAAGTGAATCGGACGACTACATTGTGAGACATGACTTACATCGTTTTATAAAACATAGTTCCGAGAAAAACGGAAAAGGAAACGAAGTAAACGCAGCGGAACAACTCGCCGTAGTGCAGGGGCCGTTCTGACTTTGCACAAAAATCTGTATGGTACGATCAATCATTGGATTTTTTTACATATTCTATGTAGTAAATTAAAATTAAGATCTCAGACTATAATATTATGTAATAAAAAACCTCTTTTTGACATTCTAAACTTATGACGACCCCTTGAAAAGTTCGCAAAATTGTAAAAAATAAGTGTTTCATTCAAGCGGACTCGGGCGGATTGCGTCCGATATGTCATATATATGCACATGTTATTTAGAGACAAACATAACTCAAAATTGTTCTTCAAAATAAATGGAAAGTATGCAATATTAATTCGAGTATAATCTAAAGTATCAAGAGTGTAAAATTATTTATGGTTACAAAAAGGTCTTTAGCAGAATTTCAAACCGTCTAGACTTAATGTAAATCAATAATACTTTTCTAGTATCTTTTACTATTATATGTATAATGCAAAATATCATATAACTTCAAAAAGTATTAACCCCCATGCTAATTGTTTACAAATGTGAATGCTTAGTTTTTCAAATACGATTTCCATGTTTCGATTTCAAACCATGGAGATTTAATTTAAATCAACAATACTTTTCTAGTGCCTTTCACTTTTATATGTATAATACAAAATAACATATAATTTTAAAAAGTACCATTCCCAATGCTAATTATTTACAAACGTGAATTATTAGCTTTGTTTTCAAATACGATTTTCGTGTTCTTATTTACGGTATAACAGCAATTACTTTACCAACAAAATTTGCAGGGTTATTTCGACAGATAAAGTAGGCGTTTTATTGCTTCTGTTCAATTCTGACTTTCTGAGGGTCAATCGGAGTGTCAAGGTCACTTCGACTTTGTGTTCTGGCTATTACTATGGAGTTTGGACTCCTGGACTCTACCTCCATAACAGGCCGAGACTACTCTTATATCCTTCACACACTACCTCGCGTCATCATCACGCACCCCACGGTCGTTTGGCAAGCTGAAAGACCTTCATATAGGACCGTGGACGTGGGAGACATTGCGTATTTTTCTTTGAACCGATAAACGTTTTAAGAAAGTAAACCGGGAAGTAAATGGAATCTCGCATCCTTATCTTTTCGCCGAACAGGTCATGTATCATTTCCTTTCTCTAAAGAATATAAATCGTTTGGAAGAAAGATTCACTACCAAATAAGCGGCACCCTCAAAGATCTCGGTCCGCGTGACATTGGGTTTTCGGCAGGGTCGAGCATTTTTAGCTTGTGGCTCGATATCACTAATTATCGAAAAAATCAATCTTAGAATGAATTATCTCACTATATCAAGATATATATAGTATTTTTCTTTTTCCTCCCCATAGTAGGTGGATTTAGCGAAGACGCTTGGACAGCGAAGGCCAGCGTGCGAAGCGTCAATATTTTAACGATCTTGCGCCGTGGATGAAAAAAGCACACGGTCGAACCCATTCTTATGCGCCGTGACGAATTTGAGGTTGCGTGTGTCCGGTCGTGCAAGATCTCCGGCGGCGGTCACCAGACGGAAACGATCTCCAAACACAAAGCCTGTTCTCTTTGGATTTTTTTCTTCCCGAATTTTGTGCCGAAAAAGCCGTAGCCCGGTGCATTATTCATTCTCCCGTTTCAGTAGCAGGAAAAGAAAACTGTACGATGGGCCAGATAACAACTTTGGTAGCATATATTTAGACGAGGGAATGAGTTCAATGAAGTGCCCATAATTTACACTTGAAAAACGAAGTATTATATACGCAAAAATAATCACTCGAAAACATCCCTGCTTAAAGTATGTATATATATAGATCGCTTTAACACGACCGGCGAAAATATCCCAGATGCTCTTTTCTCTTTCCGCCAGATAAACACATGAGGATGCAAATCCTGAAAATGCTACCTTGATGAATAAATGAATTTTAGGTCAATATTAAATCTGAAATACTTCGCCCATTCGGATAATTGCGTAAAACGTTTCGCAAAATTTTGAGTTATATTATTTCGATATTTTCGAACACCTTTATATACAGCGGCGTGCAAAAGTTTCGGGCCCACCTTTTTTTCTCAGTTATTCGATAAAATATTTAATGCCTGAACCTCTCCATCATTACAAATATTTGAGAGAGCTATGATATGCATAACAGCGTGGTATATTATTTTGTTTGTATAGTGTATGGTTTGTGTACAGCGTCGAACGCGTTCGGTGAGTGTGCAATATTTTGCACACTCACCGAACGTGGGGCCGCTGTCTCACATTCTCCAGCCACAAGGTTTGTTTACGTATTCTTCCGCGCTTTCTTTCACGCTTTCTTCCGCGTTAGTTCGAAACATAAAAAACCATGAAAAAATCAGTTCTATTTCTGCTGCTATGGCGAAACACACAAAAATTGAGGTCCGCGAATTTGTGCTAAAACTATTTGAAAAAGGAAAGAGTTCTCGTCATATTGCAAATACTCTATCTATTGGGAAAAGCACAGTAAACCCTATTATTGCGAAATATAAATCAACAAATTCGGAGTGTGATAAAAGTCGAAGCGGTAGACCACGAAAGACTTCACAAGGCGTGAAAAAAATTATTAAAAGAAAGTGCGTCATAGATCCGCAAAAAACTGCATCAATAATTTCGTGAGGATTACGCAGTGAAAATATTGCTGATATCAGTCGGAGTTCGGTATCCCGACGTCTTAAAGCTGTGGGATTGATTGGGCGCGTCGGTGTAATGAAACCACTTATTAGCACAAAGAATAAGAAGGCTATATTGAATTTTGCCAAAAAATATCAAAATTGAACGGTATCGAACTGCCGGAAAGTTATTTTTCCAACGAATTCAAATTTCAATTGTTCGGAAGTCACGGTCGCAAGTACGTAAGACGTCCTGCCGGTACCAGATACTGTGTACGATATAAAATTCCAACTGTAAAACACTGTGGCGAAAATGGTAAAGTATGGGGAGCATTTTCTGATAACGGTATTGGTCCGCTAAAAGAAATCCAAGGCAATATGGACGCTATAATGTATCGAAATATATTGCACGACCATATGCTCCCATTTGCAAAGAAAAATATGCCAAATGGGTGGATATTTCAACACGGCGATGATCCCAAATATGCTTCGCGTCTTGTGAAGAATTTCCGTGAAAGCCGAAAAGTGAGCCTTCTCGCCTGGCCCTCGCAGTCACCGGATTTAAATCCGATTGAACATTTGTGGTAAGAGCTCAAGGTTCGAATTGGAATGAAGAATCACTCCAACAGGACGGAATTATGGGATCATTTGCAATATGAGTGGGAAAAGATGCCACAAGATGGCATCTTGCAATTAATTGCGTCTATACCCCGACGATGTGCTACTGTAATCGCCGTTTAGGGCATGGCAACGAAGTATTGACTCTAGAGAGAAAACTAAACCATGTTTTGTCATTTTTATAATGTTTTTTTTCATATGCAATAGTATATGGCCGAATACTTTTGCACAGTCATTAAATAAAAGCTGTTGGATAATTAATTGTCGTAGAGTGATATACTGTATATACCACATTTTTTTCAACATCAAGCATATTGACGCCAATTATAAGTGTCATAACTCGTTTGTATTTCCCGTACCATCGTATTTCTATGCAATATCCACGAAATATTGGGTGGTCCGAAACTTTCGCACGCTACTGTATACATATATTAGGGTGGCCCGAAATCGGCGAGCGGTCAAAAAGTATTTAGAGGTGTGTGTGTGTGTGTGTGTGTGTGTGTGTGTGTGTGTGCGCGCGCGCGTGTGCGTGTGCGTGTGCGCGTGTGTGTGTTTGTGTGTGTGTGTGTTTGTGTGTGCGTGTGCGCGCGTGTGTGTGTGTTTGTGTGTGTGTGTGTGTGTGTACACACGCACACATACATACACAGAGTGAGGCACTAACTGTTGCCACCTTGAATACGTCTGTAATTATCGACGTCACAAAAAAATGTTGGGAACAAAAGTTGTACCGTACGAGAGGGGTCATCAAATGCGACCATTTTTTTATCTCAGTGGAGGCGCTATGGCACAGTAAAGGTCACCTCCGCTTTTTTAAATGGGACGGTACATTTTTTTTTCAACTATCTTGTAGCACATCAAAAACTTCATAAAAAACATTTAGGGGTCAAAGTCTTTCAAGGTCATTTAAGATCAAAAAGTGACATAAACTTTATTTTTATGCGAAATTACCTTTATTCGCAGTATATGTTCAAAAGATTGCCATTGGAATCAATGCAGTATTGCAATCTCCTCATCACGAATTTCTTATCACTTCGGCACTTGTTGCCGAAGTCTTGCCATTGTCTTGTATGTAAACATCGGGACCAAGCCTACATTGTACAATGTTTCGTCCAAACAAACCCAAGATAACGATAGTAAGAACGGTGAGACTAATATTAATGAATCAAGCGAATGTAAATGATGTATTCTTTTGAAGCGCAAACTGATATGCTTCTAATTTACGGAGAATGTCAGAAAAATGCAGTGAGAGCTAGAGACTTATACGCTGAAAGATTTCCTGAACGTACTCATCCTACACGTCGTACATTTCAAATTTTGTAAGTAGTATAGCTAGGCCGGTTCTAGTTCAGGTCCTCTGACGGGGGTCACGCGGGGCGTCGTATGACGTCACGTGGGGAGGGGGACTCGGCGGGGCGGCTGACGTTACGCGGGGAGGGGGAAGTCGTTGGAGCGGCGGAAGGGGGTATATATCGATTATCGATTAATTGATCATCGATTATTAATCTTTATATATTGAACATTTATTGTGAATTTGTTTTTGTCTTATATTGTTTACTTCATGGATTTTATTATTTAGCGAATCTCGCCAGAGAGCCAAGTTGGCTGACCCGTGTCGCTGAGAAAAGGAATCGGATTACACGTAAGTAGTATGGGGGCCACTATGGCGACCCCCACTCCTCATCCCCACTCCTACCCCCACTCCTCGGTAGCCGAGGTGGTGGGGGGTGGAGTGGGGATGACCGTCCTTATCCCCCCCACCCCTCCCCCCTCCTCGGTATCCGAGGTGGAGGGGATGGAGTGGGGATTTCCCCCCACGCGCCGCGTGGAGGGGGGATGGCCGGAGTGGAGGGTTCGCCATAGTGGCCCCTTTTTTTTTACTTTATGAAAAATCGTTTTTTAGAAATAATTCTATATTACTCACCGAGGTCGTTGCTGCTCCTGGTGACGGTGCACTCCGAGGGTGCACACACACACACACATACACACACACACACACACACACACACACACACACACACACACACACACACGCTCGCACACACACACACACAATCGCGCGCGCGCACACACTAGCGCGAGTGTCACGGCTCGTTCTCCCACCCCTCCGGCTCGAACGAGTCGTCGAACCCGTCGTCGGGCCACCCCGCGTCGTAAAAAGCGACGGGTTCGGGCCCGTCGTTCAACGCCGCGATTAATACTGTCGCGACGTCGACCCCATTGTACATACGCACACGGGGGAGGGGGGTGCCGTTTTCGGCCACAGCCACGACGACGCGGTTCTCCACGAGATCCGCGAGCAGGTCCGAGACGAAGGGGATGGCCTCGAGATGCGCGATCCCCGAAACCGCGCACTGGATGGCGAGGCCCGCGACAAACGCGCAAAAGGGCGCGGGGGCATACAGCGAGGCCGCGTCTATGGACCCGCTGTATCCCTCGTCAACAAAAAAAAATTCACCATATCCCTCGGAGCCGCACGACACTATATTTCCGCGGAGCACGTCACAGCCACCCGCGGGGATTGTCACACACGATGCTCCCGGCGCAACATCGTCGAACGGGAAGCGTACTCCCGCCCGACGCTGCACGTAAAATGCGTACAGGGCTTCACGCAACCACTCGTGCGTTTCACCCGTCGCCACTGTACGTTTATATACGGCCAAGCCGTCGACGCGGGAAACGCAGCACGCAAACGGCGCCACAGGGAGCTTGAGGCACTCGGGATACATTTTTCACGATACACGGACTGGTGGAAGAGAAGAAGAAGAGACGCGCGCGATGGAGTCTGAAGAGCAACTGAAGCTGCCAGTCGTATGAAGGGTATCTTTTGCAGATTTTTGACAGGTCAGCATAATTGCACGTGTGCGAGGTAGCCGATGCATTGTTCTACGATGAGCTCACCCGACGGTGAGCGCGATCGTTCTACGATGAGCTCATCCGATGGTGAGCATAGATGCACGTGTGCAAGCTTAGCGATGCAGTTTAGCTTCGCTCCGCGATGAGTTCATCCGCCGGTGAACTCACCGCAGGAGTTTGCGAATTATGCTGATAACTGTCAAAATCTTTTGCACAGCAGCCCACATGGGAGAAGCCGTATTCGCGGCCACTCCTCTTTGTGTGGATATTCGTACATGCTATAGAGCGCGCACACCGACGGGCACGAGCATACGTGTGTCGTGGCATCGGGCCGCTTGCTGCACACACACACGCGCCCTCGTAGCAGCCCGCAAGGGAGAAGCCGTATTCTCGGCCTCTCCTCTTTGTGCGGATATTCGTACCTGCTATAGAGCGCGCACAACCGACGGGCGCGAGCATACGTGGGTCGTGGGATCGGGCCGCTTGCTACTACATGCACGCGCCCGCGTAGTGGCTCGCAATGGAGAAGCCGTATTCTCGGTTACGATGCAAAGTTTTTGTGAACGAAAAATACTACCACTTCGGACCGCGATTGAGCGAACGCAACGAACGGAAGATCGCACAAACGCAATAAGCGATCGAACGAACAAAGAAAGTAAGCTTCTTTTAGGTTTCGAAAAGCAGTTATTGGCCGAGGGATTTTGTTACGATGCAAAGTTTTTTGTGAACGAAAATCGAACGTTTTGTTCACCGAAAATCGATACTTCTACTTCGGACCGCGATTGAACGACGAGCGATCGAACGAACGAAGAAAGTAAGCTTCTTTCAAATGTCAAACATCAGTGTTTGGCCGAGGGGTTTTTTTTCGATGCAACGCTTTTTGTAGACGAAAATCGAGCATTTTTTTCACCGACAATCGATGCTTCCAAGTCGGACCGCGGTTGAGTGAGCGCAATGAATAGAGGACCGAACGAACGCAATCAGCGATCGAATGAAATCAACGAACGATCAAGCGAAAGAACGAGCGATCAAACGAACTTAGAAAGTAAGCTGCATTTAGATATTAAAAAGCAGTGACTGGCCGAGGAATTTTCTTTTCGATTCATAGTTTTTTGTGAACGAAAATCGAGGGTTTTTTTCGCCCAATATCAACGCAACGAACGAGTGAAAGAACGGATTGTCCGGTCTTCTTTTCGATTCATAGTTTTTTGTTAACAAAAATCGAGCGTTTTTTTCGCCCAATATCAACGCAACGAACGAGTGAAAGAACGGATTGTCCGGTCGTTCGCTCGTTCGTCCCTTAAACGAACGAAAGATCGAATGCACGCAACGAACGATCGACTGATCGCAGCGAGTGAATGAAGGAACAAGCGATCGAATGTTCGAAAGATCGCACAATCGGAATACCGAATGAACGAGCGCATCGACCGATCCATCGAATGACTGAATGAACGAACGAATGAACGAACGAACACCGCAGTCCTAAGTAGGGGTATCGATTGTCAGGGTTACACATGTTCGTTGGAAAACCATGCATCGAAAAGAAAATTCTTCGCGTAATCCCTGCTGTTTGATATGTAAAAGAACCTTGTGTTCGATGGTTCGTTCGATCGTTCAATGCGTTCACACGTTCGTTCGTCTGATATGTTCGCTTGATCTTTCGTTCGTTAACCCCGTTGCGTCCGTTCGATCGTTCGTTCGTTCGTTCGTTCGGAGCGCTCATTCGATCGTTCGTTCCAACGTTTATTACGCTTGTTCGATCTTTCGTTGTTGAATTCCTTCGCTCAATCACTGCATTTTCATATGCAAAAGAAGCTTGTGTTCCATCACTCGTTCGTTTATTCGTTCGTTGCGATCGTTCAATCCTTCGGTGCGTTCGTTCGTTCATTTTTAAGAAACGAATTCAAAATAAAATTAAATAACCAGATGTAGAAATTAACATTGAAATAAAAATTTTAAAATCGAAATCGTTATTGAAATGAAAATCCAAATGAATGTTCTCAAGCTATTTTTTTTTTTAATAAACCTGGAATCAAGGTTCTCAAGCTCAAGCGATATACTTTTAGAAAGTCTTTTGAGATTTCGTCCCCGAGTGTGTACTCAATCGATATTTCACGAAATTGAAATAAAAAATGAAAAACGAAATAAAAAATGGCTATCGTAATAAAATATCGTAAAAAAAAATAAAAATCGACATAAAAGGAATCGAAATCGGCGTTCTCTTTGCGTCATTCGTTCGTTCCATTCACTCGATCGTTCGTTCGTTGCACACGTTTGATCGTTCGTTTCATCGTTCATTACCCTCGTTTGTTACGAACTAACGAACACCTCAGTCCGAAGTAGTGATGTTGATTTTCAGGACAAAACTCTCTATGTTTGTTGATAAAACCATATATCAAAAAACAAACTTTCTTTGCGCAATCCCTGCTGTTTGACATGGAAAATAACCTTGCGGTCGTTGGTTCATTCGATCGTTCAATGCGTTCGCACGTTCGTTCGTTCGATGCGTTTGCTCGTTCGTTCGCTCGATCTTTCGTTCGTTAACCCGTTGCGCCCGTTCGCTCGATCGTTCGTTCGTTGCGTTCGCTCGATCGTTCGTTCGTTCGTTGCACTCGTTCGATCGTTCATTGGCGCTTGATGAGTCGAATGTTAATCGCTTCGCTGAAGAACCGATTCATCATACAGTCGCAGTCACTGCTTTCTTCACCATCATCGCAGAGAATAAATTATCTCGGTGCTCGAACAATGGAAACTAAAATTCTTCGCGTAATCACTGCTCTTTGATATGAAAAAGAAGCTTATGTTCGTTAGTTCGTTCGATTGTTCAATGCGTTCACACGTTCGTTCGTTTGATGCGTTCGCTCGATCTTTCGTTCGTTAACCCGTATCGTCCGTTCAATCGGTCGTTCGTTCGATCGGTCGTTCGTTCGTTTAATTGCCCGTGCGTTCGTTGCGTTCACACTTTCGTTCGTTAGCCCGTAGCGTCCGTTCGATCGTTCGCTCGATCGTTCGTTTAATCGTCCGTGCGTTCGTTGCGTTCGCTCGATCGTTCGTTCGTTGCGTTCGCTCGATCGTTTGTTCATTGCGTTCGCTCGATCGTTCGTTCGTTGTGTTCGCTCGATCGCTCGTTCGTTGCGCTCGTCGTCGCGAAAGGACGAGCGATCAACGAAGAGTGAAAGAACGGATTATCCGGTCGTTCGCTCGTTCGTCCGTTAAACGAACGAAAGATCGAATGCACGCAACGAATGATCGACTGAACGCAGCGAGTGAATGAAGGAACAAGCGATCGAACGTTCGAAGGATCGCACAATCGGAATACCGAACGAACGACCGCATCGACCGATCCATCGAACGAACGAATGAACGAACGAACACCGCAATCCTAAGTAGTGGTATCGATTGTCAGGGTTACACATGTTCGTTGAAAAACCGTGCACCGAAAAGAAAATTCTTCGCCTAATCCCTGCTGTTTGATATGTAAAAGAACCTTGTGTTCGTTGGTTCGTTCGATCGTTCAATGCGTTCACACGTTCGTTCATCTGTCTCTGCTGTTTGACATGGAAAATAATCTTGCGGTCGTTGGTTCGTTCGATCGTTCAATGCGTTCACACGTTCGTTCGTTCGATGCGTTCGCTCGTTCGTTCGCCCGTTCGCTCGATCGTTCGTTCGTTGCGTTCGCTCGATCGTTCGTTCGTTCGTTGCACTCGTTCGATCGTTCATTGGCGCTTGACGAGTCGAATGTTAATCGCTTCGCTGAAGAACCGATTCATCATACAGTCGCAGTCACTGCTTTCTTCACCATCATCGCAGAGAATAAATTATCTCGGTGCTCGAACAATGGAAACTAAAATTCTTCGCGTAATCACTGCTCTTTGATATGAAAAAGAAGCTTATGTTCGTTAGTTCGTTCGATCGTTCAATGCGTTCACACGTTCGTTCGTTTGATGCGTTCGCTCGATCTTTCGTTCGTTAACCCGTATCGTCCGTTCAATCGGTCGTTCGTTCGATCGGTCGTTCGTTCGTTTAATTGCCCGTGCGTTCGTTGCGCTCACACTTTCGTTCGTTAGCCCGTAGCGTCCGTTCGATCGTTCGTTCGTTCGCTCGATCGTTCGTTTAATCGTCCGTGCGTTCGTTGCGTTCGCTCGATCGTTCGTTCGTTCGTTGCGCTCGTCGTCATGAGCTAATTCTGATACGTTCACGCAATGATAACAACTGCGTATTCGGTCAGCATCCATTAGAAGAGGCAGAAGTTGAATTGCTCAAGATACAATGGCGTATGCCTCACGTAATATTAAACGAGATAACTAAATTGTCATTACTTCGAACATTGGAAAGTGGGCGATACTTGCATATGAGCTTGCGCTCTTGGGACCGATTCGAGTATCCACTGCTTCAAAGCACAACGAAACATTCATGGACTGTAAAAGCTACCTCCCAGCTAGAGAAACCAAGATATGTAATATTTGCGCTGCAGACTGGCAAAAAAATTCTATGGCAAAGGACATTACACTATTCGACGACTGCAAACTCGCCAATGTTAAACTTTACCTCAACTCGGAATCCTGTCTTTACGATGATTTGAATTTGGACTTTTATACAACTGTGTAATCTCATAACAGATAATGTAACAAAAAAACGGGTGAGGAGAATTAAATAATCACATAATGTCACATTTCGTTTATTTGCATAAATCTTTATGATTCAACCACCAATTAAACATTTTAAATACATTTTGTAATGCACAATTTTTTTCATGCTTTGCGCATCGTAGACTATAGCTTACGCCTAATTTACTGCAAACTCGCCAATGTTAAACTTTACCTCAACTCGGAATCCTGTCTTTACGATGATTTGAATTTGGACTTTTATACAACTGTGTAATCTCATAACAGATAATGTAACAAAGAAACGGGTGAGGAGAATTAAATAATCACATAATGTCACATTTCGTTTATTTGCATGAATCTTTATGATTCAACCACCAATTAAACATTTTAAATACATTTTGTAATGCACAATTTTTTTCATGCTTTGCGCATCGTAGACTATAGCATACGCCTAATTTACTCAAGGTATCCATATCGCCGAAGTCCACGTCCAACGTTTCAATAACAAGATCATTTTTCATATTTAATATATCAGCTAACCATTCTCGTTTTTCATGGCCGTCAACATATACGATAGGATACATATCGTCTTCCGTTGGGCCCCCAACTGCAGTCGTTATTAAACCTTGAGCCATGCTATATGGAATGTTTCCATAGGCCCACTTTAGACCATGATGATTCCGAATCAGCCATGACGCTTCGTATCTCTCAGATTTTGTGAGAAGTCTCCATGGTATGATACTCGCGAAAATGTAATGAGAGAGTACACATCCCGCTCTCAGAATCGCTACTTCCTTCACAACAAAGTTTCTCCCAACAATGAACCCTTGTAGATCGACAAATGTAGGTACAGACATAACGAAGATGAATTGGCTCGATCAAGTCGATAGCAAGATTAATTGATGACTGACGCCAATATTTAAGAAACTCGTCTTTAAATTATTTATTCATTGAGTGGGATTCATCTTCGTTATGTCTGTACCTACATTTCTCGATCTACAAGGGTTCATTGTTGGGAGAAACTTTGTCGTGAAGGAAGTAGCGATTCTGAGAGCGGGATGTGTACTCTCTCATTACATTTTCGCGAGTATCATACCATGGAGACTTCTCACAAAATCTGAGAGATACGAAGCGTCATGGCTGATTCGGAATCATCATGGTCTAAAGTGGGCCTATGGAAACGTTCTATATAGCATGGCTCAAGGTTTAATAACGACTGCAGTTGGGGGCCCAACGGAAGACGATATGTATCCTATCGTATATGTTGACGGCCATGAAAAACGAGAATGGTTAGCTGATATATTAAATATGAAAAATGATCTTGTTATTGAAACGTTGGACGTGGACTTCGGCGATATGGATACCTTGAGTAAATTAGGCGTAAGCTATAGTCTACGATGCGCAAAGCATGAAAAAAATTGTGCATTACAAAATGTATTTAAAATGTTTAATTGGTGGTTGAATCATAAAGATTTATGCAAATAAACGAAATGTGACATTATGTGATTATTTAATTCTCCTCACCCGTTTCTTTGTTACATTATCTGTTATGAGATTACACAGTTGTATAAAAGTCCAAATTCAAATCATCGTAAAGACAGGATTCCGAGTTGAGGTAAAGTTTAACATTGGCGAGTTTGCAGTCGTCGAATAGTGTAATGTCCTTTGCCATAGAATTTTTTTGCCAGTCTGCAGCGCAAATATTACATATCTTGGTTTCTCTAGCTGGGAGGTAGCTTTTACAGTCCATGAATGTTTCGTTGTGCTTTGAAGCAGTGGATACTCGAATCGGTCCCAAGAGCGCAAGCTCATATGCAAGTATCGCCCACTTTCCAATGTTCGAAGTAATGACAATTTAGTTATCTCGTTTAATATTACGTGAGGCATACGCCATTGTATCTTGAGCAATTCAACTTCTGCCTCTTCTAATGGATGCTGACCGAATACGCAGTTGTTATCATTGCGTGAACGTATCAGAATTAGCTCATGACGACGAGCGCAACGAACGAACGAACGATCGAGCGAACGCAACGAACGCACGGACGATTAAACGAACGATCGAGCGAACGAACGAACGATCGAACGGACGCTACGGGCTAACGAACGAAAGTGTGAGCGCAACGAACGCACGGGCAATTAAACGAACGAACGACCGATCGAACGAACGACCGATTGAACGGACGATACGGGTTAACGAACGAAAGATCGAGCGAACGCATCAAACGAACGAACGTGTGAACGCATTGAACGATCGAACGAACTAACGAACATAAGCTTCTTTTTCATATCAAAGAGCAGTGATTACGCGAAGAATTTTAGTTTCCATTGTTCGAGCACCGAGATAATTTATTCTCTGCGATGATGGTGAAGAAAGCAGTGACTGCGACTGTATGATGAATCGGTTCTTCAGCGAAGCGATTAACATTCGACTCGTCAAGCGCCAATGAACGATCGAACGAGTGCAACGAACGAACGAACGATCGAGCGAACGCAACGAACGAACGATCGAGCGAACGGGCGAACGAACGAGCGAACGCATCGAACGAACGAACGTGTGAACGCATTGAACGATCGAACGAACCAACGACCGCAAGATTATTTTCCATGTCAAACAGCAGAGACAGATGAACGAACGTGTGAACGCATTGAACGATCGAACGAACCAACGAACACAAGGTTCTTTTACATATCAAACAGCAGGGATTAGGCGAAGAATTTTCTTTTCGGTGCACGGTTTTTCAACGAACATGTGTAACCCTGACAATCGATACCACTACTTAGGATTGCGGTGTTCGTTCGTTCATTCGTTCGTTCGATGGATCGGTCGATGCGGTCGTTCGTTCGGTATTCCGATTGTGCGATCCTTCGAACGTTCGATCGCTTGTTCCTTCATTCACTCGCTGCGTTCAGTCGATCATTCGTTGCGTGCATTCGATCTTTCGTTCGTTTAACGGACGAACGAGCGAACGACCGGATAATCCGTTCTTTCACTCTTCGTTGATCGCTCGTCCTTTCGCGACGACGAGCGCAACGAACGAGCGATCGAGCGAACACAACGAACGAACGATCGAGCGAACGCAATGAACAAACGATCGAGCGAACGCAACGAACGAACGATCGAGCGAACGCAACGAACGCACGGACGATTAAACGAACGATCGAGCGAACGATCGAACGGACGCTACGGGCTAACGAACGAAAGTGTGAACGCAACGAACGCACGGGCAATTAAACGAACGAACGACCGATCGAACGAACGACCGATTGAACGGACGATACGGGTTAACGAACGAAAGATCGAGCGAACGCATCAAACGAACGAACGTGTGAACGCATTGAACAATCGAACGAACTAACGAACATAAGCTTCTTTTTCATATCAAAGAGCAGTGATTACGCGAAGAATTTTAGTTTCCATTGTTCGAGCACCGAGATAATTTATTCTCTGCGATGATGGTGAAGAAAGCAGTGACTGCGACTGTATGATGAATCGGTTCTTCAGCGAAGCGATTAACATTCGACTCATCAAGCGCCAATGAACGATCGAACGAGTGCAACGAACGAACGAACGATCGAGCGAACGCAACGAACGAACGATCGAGCGAACGGGCGCAACGGGTTAACGAACGAAAGATCGAGCGAACGAACGAGCAAACGCATCGAACGAACGAACGTGCGAACGCATTGAACGATCGAATGAACCAACGACCGCAAGGTTATTTTCCATGTCAAACAGCAGGGATTGCGCAAAGAAAGTTTGTTTTTTGATATATGGTTTTATCAACAAACATAGAGAGTTTTGTCCTGAAAATCAACATCACTACTTCGGACTGAGGTGTTCGTTAGTTCGTAACAAACGAGGGTAATGAACGATGAAACGAACGATCAAACGTGTGCAACGAACGAACGATCGAGTGAATGGAACGAACGAATGACGCAAAGAGAACGCCGATTTCGATTCCTTTTATGTCGATTTTTATTTTTTTTTACGATATTTTATTACGATAGCCATTTTTTATTTCGTTTTTCATTTTTTATTTCAATTTCGTGAAATATCGATTGAGTACACACTCGGGGACGAAATCTCAAAAGACTTTCTAAAAGTATATCGCTTGAGCTTGAGAACCTTGATTCCAGGTTTATTAAAAAAAAAAATAGCTTGAGAACATTCATTTGGATTTTCATTTCAATAACGATTTCGATTTTAAAATTTTTATTTCAATGTTAATTTCTACATCTGGTTATTTAATTTTATTTTGAATTCGTTTCTTAAAAATGAACGAACGAACGCACCGAAGGATTGAACGATCGCAACGAACGAATAAACGAACGAGTGATGGAACACAAGCTTCTTTTGCATATGAAAATGCAGTGATTGAGCGAAGGAATTCAACAACGAAAGATCGAACAAGCGTAATAAACGTTGGAACGAACGATCGAATGAGCGCTCCGAACGAACGAACGAACGAACGATCGAACGGACGCAACGGGGTTAACGAACGAAAGATCAAGCGAACATATCAGACGAACGAACGTGTGAACGCATTGAACGATCGAACGAACCATCGAACACAAGGTTCTTTTACATATCAAACAGCAGGGATTACGCGAAGAATTTTCTTTTCGATGCATGGTTTTCCAACGAACATGTGTAACCCTGACAATCGATACCCCTACTTAGGACTGCGGTGTTCGTTCGTTCATTCGTTCGTTCATTCAGTCATTCGATGGATCGGTCGATGCGCTCGTTCATTCGGTATTCCGATTGTGCGATCTTTCGAACATTCGATCGCTTGTTCCTTCATTCACTCGCTGCGATCAGTCGATCGTTCGTTGCGTGCATTCGATCTTTCGTTCGTTTAAGGGACGAACGAGCGAACGACCGGACAATCCGTTCTTTCACTCGTTCGTTGCGTTGATATTGGGCGAAAAAAACGCTCGATTTTTGTTAACAAAAAACTATGAATCGAAAAGAAGACCGGACAATCCGTTCTTTCACTCGTTCGTTGCGTTGATATTGGGCGAAAAAAACCCTCGATTTTCGTTCACAAAAAACTATGAATCGAAAAGAAAATTCCTCGGCCAGTCACTGCTTTTTAATATCTAAATGCAGCTTACTTTCTAAGTTCGTTTGATCGCTCGTTCTTTCGCTTGATCGTTCGTTGATTTCATTCGATCGCTGATTGCGTTCGTTCGGTCCTCTATTCATTGCGCTCACTCAACCGCGGTCCGACTTGGAAGCATCGATTGTCGGTGAAAAAAATGCTCGATTTTCGTCTACAAAAAGCGTTGCATCGAAAAAAAACCCCTCGGCCAAACACTGATGTTTGACATTTGAAAGAAGCTTACTTTCTTCGTTCGTTCGATCGCTCGTCGTTCAATCGCGGTCCGAAGTAGAAGTATCGATTTTCGGTGAACAAAACGTTCGATTTTCGTTCACAAAAAACTTTGCATCGTAACAAAATCCCTCGGCCAATAACTGCTTTTCGAAACCTAAAAGAAGCTTACTTTCTTTGTTCGTTCGATCGCTTATTGCGTTTGTGCGATCTTCCGTTCGTTGCGTTCGCTCAATCGCGGTCCGAAGTGGTAGTATTTTTCGTTCACAAAAACTTTGCATCGTAACCGAGAATACGGCTTCTCCATTGCGAGCCACTACGCGGGCGCGTGCATGTAGTAGCAAGCGGCCCGATCCCACGACCCACGTATGCTCGCGCCCGTCGGTTGTGCGCGCTCTATAGCAGGTACGAATATCCGCACAAAGAGGAGAGGCCGAGAATACGGCTTCTCCCTTGCGGGCTGCTACGAGGGCGCGTGTGTGTGTGCAGCAAGCGGCCCGATGCCACGACACACGTATGCTCGTGCCCGTCGGTGTGCGCGCTCTATAGCATGTACGAATATCCACACAAAGAGGAGTGGCCGCGAATACGGCTTCTCCCATGTGGGCTGCTGTGCAAAAGATTTTGACAGTTATCAGCATAATTCGCAAACTCCTGCGGTGAGTTCACCGGCGGATGAACTCATCGCGGAGCGAAGCTAAACTGCATCGCTAAGCTTGCACACGTGCATCTATGCTCACCATCGGATGAGCTCATCGTAGAACGATCGCGCTCACCGTCGGGTGAGCTCATCGTAGAACAATGCATCGGCTACCTCGCACACGTGCAATTATGCTGACCTGTCAAAAATCTGCAAAAGATACCCTTCATACGACTGGCAGCTTCAGTTGCTCTTCAGACTCCATCGCGCGCGTCTCTTCTTCTTCTCTTCCACCAGTCCGTGTATCGTGAAAAATGTATCCCGAGTGCCTCAAGCTCCCTGTGGCGCCGTTTGCGTGCTGCGTTTCCCGCGTCGACGGCTTGGCCGTATATAAACGTACAGTGGCGACGGGTGAAACGCACGAGTGGTTGCGTGAAGCCCTGTACGCATTTTACGTGCAGCGTCGGGCGGGAGTACGCTTCCCGTTCGACGATGTTGCGCCGGGAGCATCGTGTGTGACAATCCCCGCGGGTGGCTGTGACGTGCTCCGCGGAAATATAGTGTCGTGCGGCTCCGAGGGATATGGTGAATTTTTTTTTGTTGACGAGGGATACAGCGGGTCCATAGACGCGGCCTCGCTGTATGCCCCCGCGCCCTTTTGCGCGTTTGTCGCGGGCCTCGCCATCCAGTGCGCGGTTTCGGGGATCGCGCATCTCGAGGCCATCCCCTTCGTCTCGGACCTGCTCGCGGATCTCGTGGAGAACCGCGTCGTCGTGGCTGTGGCCGAAAACGGCACCCCCCTCCCCCGTGTGCGTATGTACAATGGGGTCGACGTCGCGACAGTATTAATCGCGGCGTTGAACGACGGGCCCGAACCCGTCGCTTTTTACGACGCGGGGTGGCCCGACGACGGGTTCGACGACTCGTTCGAGCCGGAGGGGTGGGAGAACGAGCCGTGACACTCGCGCTAGTGTGTGCGCGCGCGCGATTGTGTGTGTGTGTGTGCGAGCGTGTGTGTGTGTGTGTGTGTGTGTGTGTGTGTGTGTGTGTGTATGTGTGTGTGTGTGTGCACCCTCGGAGTGCACCGTCACCAGGAGCAGCAACGACCTCGGTGAGTAATATAGAATTATTTCTAAAAAACGATTTTTCATAAAGTAAAAAAAAAGGGGCCACTATGGCGAACCCTCCACTCCGGCCATCCCCCCTCCACGCGGCGCGTGGGGGGAAATCCCCACTCCATCCCCTCCACCTCGGATACCGAGGAGGGGGGAGGGGTGGGGGGGATAAGGACGGTCATCCCCACTCCACCCCCCACCACCTCGGCTACCGAGGAGTGGGGGTAGGAGTGGGGATGAGGAGTGGGGGTCGCCATAGTGGCCCCCATACTACTCACGTAAGCACGAGAAAGAGAGAGAGAGAGAGAGAGAGAGGGGGGAGGAGAGAGAGAGAGATTTGATTTGATTTGATTAATTTAATATGCCCTAGCACGCTATGGGGCAAAAAGAGATACAGTAAAGGTGAGTTGTACAAAATAAAATAAAATAATAGTAATAGTAAGAGTGGACCAGAATCGGTAACAGAAATAAAATTAGGAAAATGCGATAACAAAATAATGAACAATAATAAACAATAATAAACAATAATAAGCAATATACAATGGCGTACAATATAGCGGTGCAGAATCGTAGAATCGTAGACTAGACTCGATGGCGAGGCTAATATAAGTATAATTATAGAGAGATAACGCTTACAACTAAGACTAAGGCTAAGTGAGAGTATTGCAAAGGCAGATACAATGATTAGTACGGAAAAAGAAAGAACGAAATTCTGCGTTATCAGATAATAGGATCAAATCATAATGGTTGACGCTCGGAATTAAGCAGGTGATCGCGCAACAGCGACTTGAATTTAGTTAGCGTGGTCGCATTTGTTAAAGCAGGAGGTAGAGAATGCCAAAAATAAGCAGCTGAGAGTCCAAATGAACCACGGAGCGAAGCAGTCGAGTGGTGTAGAATCGCAAATGTTGGAAGCGGAAATCTCGCAGAGCTCCGTGTCGTGTAATCAGCAAGGGGGAGAAGTTCCTTAAGATAAGCGGGGACTTTTACGTAGAGAACTCTAGGAGAAATTAGGTCATACAGCCTAAAAAGTAAAGACGACGGTTTGAGACAGAGAGCCATCCCAGTCCCAGTCGGTATGCAGTAACATGGTCATCACGTCGGAGATCGTAAGCAAAGCGAACCCAATTATTCATAAGGCACTGAAGCTTAGCATTCAGGTATAGTGGTAGATCGAGAAGCAGGAGACAGTAGTAATCAAAGTAGGGGAAGATCAGCGACGTAATAAGATTGGCTCTTAGATCTCTGGAGAGGGAACGTTTATGGAATTTGAGGCGATGTAATGCGAAATGGACTTTCTGCGAAATAGACAAAACATGATTGTTCCAAGATAGAGTACTAGAAAAAAGAACTCCAAGGCTGTAGGTGGCATCAATGAAAGAAATGGTAGAGAGGCCGACTGTAATTGGTGGACACAATGATAAATCAATCGAACGGATAAAGCCTGAACTGCCGAAGATAAGAGCCTTAGATTTGGTGGGATTTAACGCAAGATTGTTGGAAGTAGCAAAATCTGCTACAACGTTGGCATCGCTCGAGATCATCGCTATGGCATTATGTAGATCGGAAGGATAGCAGTGCAAATAAATTTGCGTGTCATCCGCGAAGGCCATAATGCTCGAATACCGCAGTCCACAGCCAATATCGTTGACATACAGAGAAAAGAGCAAAGGGCCGAGGACCGAGCCCTGGGGGACACCCATGGAGGTGGGAAACCACCCGGAACTGCGACCCGAGCCATCGATAACTGACTGGTGTCTGCCTGTTAGATACGAAAAAAACCAAGCCGAGGTGGTAGTAGAAAATCCAATTTTTCGTAACTTCTGTAATAATCTCAGGTAGCACACTGTGTCGAAAGCTTTAGTAAAGTCGAACAGAAACATGGTCGTTAGCATCTTCTGGTCAACGCTACGGCGAATATCATCCGAAGCGCGTAGCAACGCCGACTGGGTACTGTAAGACTCCCTGAATCCCGACTGTCGATCGTGGATGATGTTATGGTCATTAAGATAGACCAAAACTTGAGAAAGAATTATGCGTTCAAATATCTTGGACAAATATGGGAGATTAGCTATAGGTCGCACGTCAGATGGAGAAAGAGGGGTGCGGACTTTAGAGAGGGGCGAATGTACGCGCGTTTCCATGCAGAAGGGAAAAGGGATCGCTCAATCGATAGATTAAAAATGTCGGCCAGGTGGTGAGAAAATATCGTTTTGGACTTGAAGATAGAGAAGGGAATGGTACCATCTGAGTCAACAGTTAATGAGGGCAAAGCATAATCTGATAGAAATTTCAAAACGGTAGTAGGGGGAAATGGTGGACAACTCGAAAGTTGTGCCACTAGATGCACTGGGGGCAACACTCATAGCATCAAGAAAAGCTTCACGTGTCAGAGGTTCACATTGCCCAGATATGGAATGAAAGTGATTGTTGAGTTGCGTAGGAGAGAAAAAGTTGAAAGGCGACGGATACTTCGACTTCACTAATCCCATGCCAGCAAGCTCTCTCCACAGCCTCGACGGTTCCGCTATAGAAGTTAGCTTGTTGTGAAAATAGCGTTTACGATTTAGCCTCATCGCTACTGTTGCACGATCCCTGGCCGCTCGATAGGCCGCGATATTGGCCGCACACCGCTGACGCTTAAACCGTCGATATAAGGCATCACGCTCACGCACCAAAGAACGCAGTTCATCGGTCATCCAAGGCACGCGTCGCCGGTGGACACGAAAAGGACGTAAAGGCGCATGGGATTCAAAGAGATCCGATACTGTTTTTAAAGTCGCTCCGACGAAATCATCTAGAGCGGTAGAATCAACTGAATGCTCATTGACAGGTAGCACGGTAGACAGGAGCGAATCTAGGTCGCCGCACAGTGGTTCCAAACGCCGAAAAGCTGGCCAAAAATAGGGAAAATCGCGTTACTAAATATAGGACTTTTTTGTGTGCCATATGTTAGGTTGGTACCTGTACTTTAAGAACGCAGCATTACCAATGCCAATAATACACACTTGTTGGCAGCGTGGCGTCGTGAAGTTAAAGTTAAATTTCGTGAATGTCACGTGTTTTCTGACTTAAACATTTAATTTAGACAAGTTAGTGTTAATTATTCATGGTGAAGTGAATTGTTTCGAAGAGAGGGATATCTGAGGTTAGTAAAATACGTTTTGTTTGAAATTTTAAGTGCTTGTACATTGTTTATATATTATTGTTTGTAAATCACAAAATTTCGTCATTTTTATGCCACTTTTACTTTCTCATTTTCTCTAAAGTCCCGCTAGATCCCGGGCTGAAATTAATTGCATATGGTAAGGGCAACATAGCACTAAGTTATGACGCCAATAACTTTTGCCCGAATTTGCCCGAGATTGAGAAAATGCAATTTGAAAATTTACTTTAAAAAATGGTTAAAAATATGATTTTTACGTTATATGAAGCCCAATATCGTAAAAAAAAAAATTGTTTAAGTTATTTAATGTTGAGTATACATACTACCAATGATTTTGACATTATAAACAATTAATTTGTTATAAACAATAAATTATTTTTTTCAAAAAACTTAATTAAATTTTTTTTCCAAGTTGATTAAATGTTTCTGTATCAATAAAAACGATATTGTTTATATTATTTTTTATTACAAATCAATTGTTAATATGATTTTTAACAAAATTTTTTTTGTTTTTTTTCAGACAACCCAAGAAATGTCTTTTACAAAGAAAAACATTTTCGATCTCTTAAAAGGACATCTCAAAAAAGACAATAATGTTCTTATACATCTTTTAGAACAACATTTGACTAGTCAAAACGAACGGACGTCTTTATTTTCTAACGAATGTAAAGCGTCGATGAGAAAATTATTTTATAAAATGAGAACAAAATGGGAAGCATGCAACAGGACACTCGACAGATTCATGGAAGAGAATCAATCTTGGTTAGACGAAAACTTCCAATTCACGGAGGCATTACCTGCTGAGCCCGCACCTTCTGCCCCTGCGCCTCCTGAGCCTGCGCCGGTACCGTCCTCTGACCCATCAAAAGACGCGTTTCCATCAACGAGTTCACAAGTACGAGGGCGCCCTTCGTCATCGTTTGAAGAATCGAGCTACCGGACTAAGCGGAGACGAACACAAGCGTTACAAGACCAGTTTACTCCTAATGAACTAGCGTATGCCACGCAAATGAGTCTCCGAGCTAGCGGTCAAATAGATGCGGCCAAAATCGTCAAGGACATAGGTGAGCCGGCAACTGCTTCAAAGTACAGATCGTCCCTTGCAGAAGTACGTGAAACACCTTACATGAAAGAAGAAGCTTTATCACTTCTCATTGAAAACAAAATTGCCAAAGCTGCATACAACAATCTTAGGGCTTCAAGTATACGGAAAAATTGTAAATTGTATCCGTCTTATAAACAAATCCTTGTAGCAAAAAAGAATGTTATCCTCCTACAACCGAATACACAATCACTGAAACTTACAGTGAGATCAAATTGCAAGCGTTATTAGATCTCACTGTAAAGCGAATACTAGCAGTTCAAAATGAAGTGACTCAAAACCTGAGTGCTGATGATGTTAGTAACATGCAATTAATTTGTAAATGGGGATGTGACGGAACTTCCGGTCAGAGTACTTTTAAACAAAGATTCGATAATGACAATGACGGTGTTATGACAGACTCAAATATTTTTTTTATTTCACTTGTTCCGCTTCGCCTGATTTCCGTCAATGATTCAGTTGAAAAAGAAACAATTATCTGGAAAAATCCTCGCCCTTCTTCTCCTCGATTTTGTCGGCCAATCAAAGTTGCATTCATGCGCAAAACTGTTGAATCAACTAAAGCTGAAGTTGCCAAAATAGAGGAGGAGGAGAAAAATCTAGATTCTTATGAAACTATTGTTGACGGTAAGGAAGTCAGTGTATCTTTTAAATTGTTAATGACTATGATCGATGGAAAAGTATGTAACTCACTGACAAACACAACATCAGCCATGAAGTGCTATCTTTGCGATTGTACTTCGAAACAGTTTAACGATTTAGATCTCGTTTTGAGCAAGCTGATCAACGATTATCATTTGAAGTTTGGAATCTCTGTTTTGCATGCGAAAATTCGTTTTTTTGAATGTCTTCTGCACATTTCGTATAAGTTAGACAGCAAAAAATGGACAAAACGCGGTTCTGAAGAAGAAAAAGGAGCGCTTAAGAAACGAAAAGAAAACATTCAGAAAGGGTTTCGTCAACAGTTAGGACTATTGATAGATCAACCAAAACAGGGATTTGGAAGTTAAAATGATGGAAACACAGCTCGTCGTTTCTTTGAAAATGTAAAAGTCAGTGCCGCGATCACGGGTATCAGCGAAAATTTGTTAAAACGGTTTCACGTAATTTTGCAAGCACTGGGTTCTGGATTCAAAATTAACATTCCAAAGTTTGAAGAGTATGCGCTGGGAACAGCTCGTTTGTTCGTAGAGTTATATCCTTGGTTTTACATGCCAACAACTGTGCACAAATTGTTAATTCACGGTGCGAAAATAATTCAGTCATCGTTGCTGCCAATCGGACAAATGTCTGAAGAAGCTCAAGAGTCGTGCAACAAATTTATAAAACAATACCGCATGAATTTCGCTCGAAAAACCAGTCGCACCGAAAACATGCAAGATGTTTTTTTTACGACTTTTGGTTGCTTCAGATCCGTTGATATCGAGTTTCCGCAAACTACCATGTAAACCTCTGAGATCACTGGATCTTGAAGCGAGAGAATTGATTGTTTCTGAGCACGTTGATCCTCAACCCTTTAGTGGGGTAGTGTGTGATAGTAGCTCTGATGAATCATTTCATTCCGATGATGATGAGTACTAAATAAGATTAACTTATAAGAAGTTTGTACACCATTAATAAAAAATTTCATCTCTGATTGACATGTCGTTTCATTTTTTATTACACACAACTGATCCGCCATCTTGTTTTTCACTTTCATTGCCATTTTTTTAAAAAACTGATGTCAAATTCTGATTCAGCGACGTCGAAAACCTCTTAATCAACAGGTTTTATCATTTACAATTATAATCATTTTTTTGGTCCGCCATCTTGTTTTTGACTTTGTTTTGCATTTTTGTATGAAACTGATGTCAAATTTCGATTTAGCGACCTCAAAAACTCCTTATAACATCATTTTTTATTGTTTAATGTTGATATAAAATTTTTTTGGTCCGCCATCTTGTTTTTGACTCATTTTTTTCGAAAAACTAACATCAGATTCGGATTCAGCGACCCCCAAAACCTATATATACCCACCACCATCCGTTTTTTCGATGACTTCGATTTTTGGCCAGCTTTTCGGCGTTTGGAACCACTGTGTGCCGCGACATTTACACTCGTCAAATGAGTGCAGTGAACGCCTATAGATAGTATGCGATAATAATTCCGGGGCATTTAGCTTGTAGTTAATTTTCAGGAGATCATGGCCGGCAATGAAAGGGGCGCTGGATTGAGTGAATGATTGCAAACTCTCTTCCGAGTTAAGGAGGAATACGTCCAACTATGAGTCACAATACGCTGTGTGAAACGTGGGTCCTGAAGGGACAATGAAAAGAGAGTGGGAGAAAGAAAAATCTTGAAGGGCTCGAGATTCGCACGATTGCGAGAGCAGGTTACAATTAAAATCCCCAGTAACGATAATATTATAGTAAGCATGGCTGTGCCGGGAGAAGGAATCAATGAAATCGGAAAAAAATAGACCCTTGGGTCTTCTGTAAATTGACGCAAAAAGGATGGATTGTCCATTTGGTAGAGAAAGGTCTAAGTTAAGAAACTCCGGGGAATTAGAAAATATAGAGGGGGAGGAGTCAAGAACCCTGGCCCTAATGGAAGTGTGGACAAAGCATGCCACCCCACCTCCCATCCGCCCGGTGCGATCGTTTCGAATAATATAATAATCCTGAATAGCCACGAGATCATCGGCTATGCGAGGGTTAAGCCATGACTTGGATACAGAAATTATATGAACTGAATCCGCAGCAAAGGTGGACCTGGCTGTATCGATATGCGCCAGGAGTGAGTTCGCATTGAAATGGGCTGCGGAGAAGAAAGAAGGGATACACTTACGGGGTAATGCTCGAGAAGAGAAACGATCAGGGCTGGGAGATGGTGGGAGTAGGAGTGGGTCGTCAAGCTAACCGGTTGATGTCATCCATACTAGCGATAATGATGGGCGGAAGGCCCTCAGACTTGCGAACAAGAATACGACCATCTTTGATCCATACGAATTTATAACCCGCAAGTCGAGCACGAGATCGGGTTGCTTTAAGCAGGTTGTACAGGGTCGATGGCCAAAGCTCATTGACGTAGATGATCCCTCGTGCAGTACCGCCAAGCGTTTCTTGGATGTGGAGCGTTCGTTTAACTCGTTTCGCGCTGATAATAGCGTCACGGACGATCGGTGATGTCAATGAGACAATCAAGGAGAAGGATCGCTGATCCTGCTGAGCACCGTCGGAGGATACTGGCTCGCCTTGGGAAGCAGGTTTACGCTGAAGAGATCGAACGTTCATGATATGACTTGATAGCTCAGGAACGACAAGAGCAGCAAAAACTTTTTCAACAATAAGTTTGGGTTGATCTGAAATGCCAGCCGGGAGTCCCGAGACTATAATTTCGTTGGAGGCAGAAGTTGAGCGAGAGTAGAGCTCATCAAGTTTCTTAGAAAGCTCGGCCATCCCCTGTCGTAGATTTGCATTATCATTTTGGAGAATTATAAGCGGGGACGCGTGGTCAGCTACCGTGTTAATTTTGGCAGTAAATCAAGCGTTTCATTCATCTTATTCATATTCGCCGTTGTTTGATTCGCCAAATCTCGTTGCTCAGTAATAAAAGCCGCGAATTTAGCTTCATTATCATTAAGTTTGCTCATTAATGCATTTAGCGTGACTTCCGACTGAGTGCGCGAGGGCGAGGAGTCCGCGGAGGAAGCCGAGGGACTCGCGAGGCCAAACATTTCTCTGAGGGCGTTCGCACAGCACGAATTTATACTAGCATTCTTATAATAACTCCGTGCACAACCAGGATGGAAAACGCGGTGACACTGATCGCACGAAATGGAGTCACGAGCAATAAATTTCCCACACTTGGCACAGAGCGGTGGCATAGAGAGATACGTTACCGATCACTGGTGGCGCAGCTGCAGTCAGTAATTTCGAGGTGAGCGGGTTGCTGCACACACAAGAAGTGCCGACACGACAACAGCATGTAGTAGTGTGTCATGCGGACACAGGCAGAAGGCGATCCGGAAACACCCGAGGAGTCTCGACGTAGAAGCACGAATAGAAGAGGCAATTAGACTGACGTCGCAGTCTGGCGAGTGCCTCGTCCAGCGGCGGGGGAGAGGAGAGGAATTTGTAGCAGCCAATAAGTCTCGACAGGTAGCCAGATCCGAGTGGTGACGAAGACGACCGAGTACCGCCGAAGTGAACTACGCCGGGTGACGAGGAGACAACGAAGATGGCTCCGATGATATATCGGAAAAATAATCCAGATGTAAAACAAGGAATTCTCAGCTATCGAAGGGTCCACAGATGGGAGTCTCGGCTCAAACGGTGCAAAGCGACAATAGGCACGCTTCAGATCTGCAAAGAAAACGCCCGTAGGCACTGGACGCAGAGTGTGGTCGAAAAGCAAGCAGAGCGAGATGACAAGCGTGTGACAAGACTCACCGTGAAGAAGAAGCGAGAGAGAGAGAGGGGGGGAGGTAGGGAGGGAGAGAGAGAGAGATTGATTGATTGATTGGTTTATTATGCCCTAGTGTCACACTTGTGGGCAAACATAAATTTACAGTATGAAATAATCATACTAATAGAAATAAAATCATAATAAAAGTCGTAATACAGCAAAAACAATAACAAAAAATGCGAGAAGCGATACAATAATACTTGTAAAAATAATGTTCATTTAAAAAATTAAAAAATAAAAATAACAATAATACAGTAATAATGAAAATAATAAAAATAATAACAATAATAATAATGCTAATAATAATAACAATAATGGAGATTGTGCACCAGCATGAGCTTCATGGGGCGGGTGCTTTTCTTTATAAGGCGGCAGATCGTGCGGCAGAGACCCTCGGCTTGGAGTTCCGCCGGCGCCTGCGTGGCGCCTTGCCAATAGACTCCGTCGCCGGTTGCCCAAGTCCCGACGTCGGCGGGCAATCAGGGCTGCTGAGCAGACTGTCCTGACTCGGCAGCACGTGGACAGACCCATGCACGGTGTGTTTTTTCACCACATCGAGGAACAGGGGCTGTCCACCCAGCTGACCTTTTCCTTCTTGCGGTCAGCTGGACTGATGTCCGAGACCGAAGGGTTTATCTGCGCCTGCCAAGACGGAGTCATCAACACCCTGGTCTATCGCAGTCGCGTTTTGGGTCAGCCTCTGCCGACCACTTTGTGTCGTGCATGCAAACAATCGCCGGAGACACTAATGCATCTACTGTCGGCCTGCCCAGTATATGCAGTCTCCGGATATATATATCGCCATAACGCGGCCCTAAGAGTGTTGTACTATCATCTACGGCACTCTTATGGGATAGACCGGGAGCCCGTGCCGCCTTATTTACCAGGAGATATTGAGTCCGTTGTCGTGGGCGAGAGGTGCAATATTTATTGGAACTTCTCATTTGCGACCATCGGGCCGCTTCAAGCGACTAAGCCTGATGTTGTCCTCTTCGATTTCGACGACAAGACGATATACGTCATTGAGTTCTCGGCTCCGGCCGAAGTGAACATGTCGCGAAAGGAAGAGGAGAAACGGCTCAAGTATCAGCCTCTCCTGGCCGAGCTACGTCGTTTGCACCGAGAATTCAGGGTAACTCTCGTTGTCCTCATCATCGGCGCGCTAGGGGGGATGAAAGAGTCTTTTGTATCGGGCCTCGCTAGCATACCGGTTTGCAAACCCGGTGTCCGGTTGCTGGCGGGTCAGATGCAGAAGGCGGTCATACTTGGGTCCCTCCGTTTACTCAGGCAACACGATTGTGGACTGCGGTAGCCGCTAACCCTCTGGCTTGAGGGAGCGGCTATCGCAGAGCGATATATGGGATTTTTCGCGCGACTTTTTGACTGGGCGGCAGCCGAGGTGATGTCGGAACCCTCGAGTGCCGTCCAGCGTTATTTTTCCGGTCTACATTAAGACCGAGCCTAACCCCCGGGGGTAGGTGAATGTTTCCCAGTGCAAACTGAGGAAGTGTGTTGCCCGGAGCAATAAAGTCTATTAATTAAAAAAGAAAAAAAAATAACAATATAATAATAATAACAATAATAATAACAATAATCATAGTAAAATGATAATCGATTAGTTCATAGATCATGCTCAAGCAGGTAGGCGAAGAGTTTCTCTTTAAACGCAAACAACGAGGTCGCCGTAACAATCGTTTGCGGCAAAGAATTCCAGAAATAAACTCCCGTTACGTAAAAAGAATTTTTGTAAATGGAGGTTCGACAGTGAGGGATGACAAAGTTTGTTTTGATGAGCGAATTACGCGTTCTGAGCGCCGTTGAAGGAGCATCAGCTGGCCTCTCAAATAATTCGCGAAGATAAGCAGGGGCTTGGCCATGAAAAATCTTGTTAACAAGTAAGCCTAGAAAATATTTTCTTCTCGCACTGATCCTAAGCCATCCAAGTCTCCTTCGGAATGGTGTTACATGCTCATCCTGACGCAAGTCGAATACAAATCTTATGCAATTATTTAGTAGCCGCTCCAACACCTGATTCAATTCTGTAGTAATATCGGTTAGGACCACGCAGCAATAATCAAATAGCGGAAAAATGAGCGAAACAACAAGCTTGGCACACAATTCACGAGAGAGGACACTTCTTCTAAATTTAAGTTTGTGCAAGGAATAGTTTATTTTTTGTGATATTGAGGATATTTGAGAGCGCCATGATAGTTTCGATTCGAACATTACGCCCAGATTTCTGACTTTATTTACATATGGCAGAGACGTGGTCTGCACCATGATAGGTGGGAGAGTGGAGATGTCGATATCATTTATGAAACGACCACTGCCTAGAATTAGAACTTTAGACTTAGCAAGGTTGAGTTTGAGTCTATTTGCAACCGAAAAATCATAAATAGCCTTGACATCTTCAGCTACCTTTAAAACATTAAGATGAAGCCGCGCTGGCAAACAGCTGTGATAAATTTGCGTGTCGTCAGCAAATACAAGGTGTTTAGAGTGCTTGAGGTTTAGTGCAATATCATTAATGTACAGCGAAAACAACAGAGGACCTAGGACAGAGCCTTGAGGTACACCGGAGAAAGTCGGTTTCCATTCCGAAAGCCGTCCATGCTCGTCACGGATCGATTGTGACCGGTTTGACAAGTAAGCCCTCAGCCAGTGCAAGACTTTGTCGGCAAATCCTAATCGACGAAGTTTAGAAATTAGGAGAGTGTGAGGTACAGTGTTGAAAGCCTTTGAGAAATCAAACAATAGTAAGACAGTGATGAGTCTATCATCAACTCTCTTTCTTATATCGTGACAGAGTCTTAACAATGCCGTTTCAGTACTAAAACCCACTCGGTAAGCAGACTGTCTCTTGTCAAGGATGTCATTCTCGGTCAAGTATTTAGTGAGTTGAGCATGAACTACTTTCTCAAAAATTTTGGAAAGCTCGCATAAGTTGGCGATGGGTCTTGCGTCGCTAGGAGAGGAAGGCGGATTAACTTTGAGTAACAGCCTTATGCAAGCCTGTCTCCATGACAGTGGAAAATAATCGTGGACAAGACAGTTATTAAAAAGCGAGGTTATGAAAGGCGAGATGCAGGTTGATGCGATTTTGAGACTAAAAGACGACACACCATCAGGCCCGCTGGAATGAGACGAAGATAAATATTTATTTAAGAGTGTTTCGATGCATTCAACCGAAACCGAAGTGAATGTGAAGATCGAAGAGCTAGGTGTTATATTTAGCAGATTTCGAGCAAATTTAAGTTGATCAATGTTAGGTGTGGTGTTAGAGACTTTGACAAACGAAGTGTTGAGCTCGTTTGCAGTGAAGTAATTTAGGGGAGTCATTGTTTTATTTCTCACTAGGCCAAGAACCGATAGTTCTTCCCATAGACGTTTAGGATCGGTAATATTAGACAAACGATTTGAGTAATAATTATTTTCTGCTTCGCGTAGCTTTGAAGTGAGTTCATTTCGATATCGTCTATAGATCGCAATTCCCAAGATGCTACCAGATCGCTTAGCTTGCTTGTATAATGAGTTTCGTAATTGAATGCACTGCTTCAGCTCTACCGTGAGCCATGGAACTCTGGGTTTGGATACCCTAAAACTAATAAAAGGGGCATGGACGTCCAACGATGTTCTGAGTATACCACTTAGAGACTCGCAGAGCTGGTCTCTCATGTACGTTGTAGAATCCACGCCATGTAAAACCGGACAATCGGCCTGTAAAGACTCATTCACAGTGGATATGAATGCTTCACTGTTAAAGTGGCTAAAGTTTCTACGCGTGATAGAGCGTGGTAAGATCGATTTGTGATTAAATTTATATTTTAACTCGATTAGATCATGGCGGGCTATGAGAGGTACCTCAGACTTGGTAAACGAAAAAATCTTGTCCTTTGAATCGACAATAAAAACATCTAGAAGGGTATCGGACGTAGTTGTATGGTGGGTAGGACCTGAGTCAACAATGTGCCATGCGTTGGCGTTTACAAACTCACTCAGCACGGAGGCGTCAAAGCCCGTTTTTAGAAGGTCGGAGTTTAGGTCGCCACAAGTTATGATATTATCATACGCAAAGGAAAATCTGTGAAGGGCTTCCGTTAGCTTTTCGAAAAAACGTCCTTTGGGTCTTCTATAAACGGAAGTAAAGAGCAACATGTTACCCCTATTATCTCGTATATCCATAATAATAAACTCAGGCTCATTAATGCATTCGTTTCGAGAGGTTTCAAGGATTTTGACTTTAAGTGAGTTGTGGGCATAACAAGCAACTCCGCCGCCGCGCATGCCAAGTCTGTCATTTCGTAGAAGAACGTAATCATGTAATTTCAATAAGTCGTCCGACATCACGCGATTTAGCCGTCTCAGAGATACTTATAATATGGAAAAAGCGTTGTGCGATCAGGACTTTTAAAAGCGTTAAGTGGGCTCCCAAAGAATTTGCATTGAACTGCGCTATTTGCAAAGAATTTGAGTCGGACAGCAGACCAATATTGGAAAAGCATAGTGGACGATGAACCCGCGGAAGTTACGCGATCTTCATCAAGTCGGCCTCTGATCGAATTTCGATACCGGACGAACCGTCAGACTCACGCGCACGAATGACTCCAGAGCGTACCCATAGATGCTTATACTTAGCGTCCTCTGCCCTGGACTTAGCCCCGCGAAGTAATTGATAGGTAGCAGCTGGCAAAAATTCGGTAATGTAGATTTGACCACGACTCTCAATTCCGAAAACCTCACTTATGAGCAATTGCTTTTTTGCACGTTTTTTGGAAATTACATGATCCCTAACAGCAGTGGATTTGAGAGCGACAAGCAAGGATTTGGACGATGAATGTGAGGTCATTGACCCCTCAGCTCTATCTGCAACTGCTGATCGACCCTTTCGTGTAAGCACGCGAATATCAAGTACATCACCCAATAGATGTCACCCAATAGAGAGAGAGAGAGGGAGAGAGAGACAGAGAGAGAGAGAGAGAGAGAGAGAGAGAGGGATAATATTGAAAAAAATCTTTGCGAGCAAGCGGCTCAAATTAGTTCGGTAGAAGAGTACATTGTGTGGGAACAACGATGTGACGAGTATATCGAGTCGTTAAAAGAACAAAGTAGAATTTTACGACCGCGATTATCGATCGGAAATCGTCAACGTTGTTACCTCAAATTGCGCGACTTGAAGGCTTCAAGAATTCGGTGCATCAGTGTTCCATATGCACGGGTGCTGGTCATAGCAATCATGGATTCATATGGCGAGAAATTGATACGGCGTTCGAGGGTCGTATCTTGACTAGCGTAGTCATAAATCACAACCACATCGAACCTCAACAATTTCTCAACGATCATGGTAGTGTGAAAATTAATACCGTTTTTGACGGCAAATCTGTGGCGGGTGAAAAGCATGCAAATAAAAGCATTAATACTAAAAACTATGAACTTTTCAATACGTCTGATTACGCGAGTGGTAAGATCAAAGAGTTATTGAGCCCATTTCGACATCACTCGAAGAGTTTCAGGAACGCGACAGCGGGTGGGCATTGTCATAAATATATAGCTTGACTATGAATATAAATAAATGTAACCCAATGCGTGCCAGATGCCACATAATGTTATCGCGGTCGATAATGCTGGAAAGAGCAATTGTTAATGTGAAATCGAGTGATCAAGCATGTTTCGCATGGTCCGTAGTCGCTACTCTTTATGCAGCCCAACGTGACAGTGCGCGTGAATCTCCATACTCGCACTACTAGGCAGTGCTAAATGTTCAAGACATTGAGTTTCCAGTGACTATGAATCAAATTAAGAAATTTGAAATTCGTAATGACATTTTAATCAATGTATAAACCATTGAGAACGATAGTATTCTTCCAATTCGCGTGGGTGAGCGAAAGAGAGAAAAGCATGTCAATTTGCTCTACGTGGAAGATCCGCAGCAAAACATCGTTGGACATTTCGCGTGGATCAAGAATTTATCAAGGCTCGTCAGCTCACAGTTGACTAAACACGATGGACAGAAATATATATGTGATAGGTACGCAAATTTCATATAATTAAATGTATGAAAATAATTAGTTCAAAACTTATTTTTTGTTTGTTTTCGCAGATGTCTACACTACTTTCATTCGGAGCAAAAATTTCAAGTGCACACTGTGGACTGTGGCCAGATCAACGACTGTGCTGTCCGTCTACCGAACAATGCGAACAAGTGGCTCACTTTTAAAAACTTCAATCATAAGGAGCGACTTCCATTCGTAATATACGCCGATCTTCAGTGCGTTCGTGCGAAAACGAATGAACAAAACAGGTGCCAAGACCACGAGGTTTCTAGTATCGCATACTACGTACATTGTTCATACGATCAATCGTTATGCAGATATGAATCGCACCGTAGTAGCGATTGCATTGCATGGTTCGTCGAAGAACTAAAAAGTGCAGCTTTGCATGTAAAAGATATTTTATCTTCAAATATCCCCATGGTACAGTTAACATCCGACGAGGAGCTTGAATTTCGAAGCGCGATTAAGTGTCACATATGTGAAGAAGATTTTGCACAAACCGATATACGAGTTCGCGATCTTTGTCATTTAACTGGGCGTTACGGAGGCCCCGCCCATTCGAATTGCAATCTAAATTTCAAACAATCATTTTTCATCCCGGGAGTTGTTCACAATTTGTCTGGCTATGATGCGCATTTTATAATCGAAGAAGTAGCCACCGCCTTCGAAGGAAAAACTTACGTGCTTCCAACAACAAAGGAAAGATATATTTCGGTCACGAAAACTATTAAAACTACTTCCGAAGAAACAAAAAACCAAATTAAATTACGCCTCATCGATTCATATAAATTTCTAACCACAAGTCTTGAGAAATTGGCATCATTTTTAACGACGGACAAACTGCAAATTTTACGCTCACAATTTCATGGCCTACCGATGTATGATTTTACATTATTAACACGAAAAGGTGTCTTCCCGTAAGAATACATTGACCTTGTCAGCAGACTGGAAGACACGTGTTTACCGCCGCGCGACTCATTTTACAGTTCCTTGACTGGGGAAACGATCAGCCCGAGGGAGTACATTCACGCTGAGAATGTCTGGGAGCGGTTTTCCATTCAAACGCTTGATGAATATAGCGATTTGTATTTGAAGACGGATGTCTTGTTATTAGCAGATATTTTCGAAAATTTCCGTGATACGTGTATTGGAAGTTATGGGCTTTATCCGGCATATTATTACACTCTTCCCGGATATACATGGGACGCCATGTTGAAATATACGCACATTACGTGTGAATTATTGACCGACATCGACATGATTTTATTCATCGAGCGAGGTATACGCGGAGGTTTAAGCCAATGTTCAAACAGATATGCTCATGCTAATAACATGTACATGCAATCGTACGATTCATTGAAATCATCATCATACCTGATGTACTTCGATGTGAAAAACTTGTATGGATGGGCAATATGTCAACCTTTGCCTTATGCTGATTTTCAATGGATCGACGACACATCGATTTTTGATGTATTATCCATAGCGCTAGATTCGCCTGAAGGCCGCGTTCTCGAAGTCGATCTCGAATATCCGCAACGTTTGCATGATTGGCACAGTGACCTTCCGTTTTGTCCGAAACGCGACAAACCACCTGGCAAGCGTCAAGAGAAATTGCTCGCAACCGTATGCGATAAGATGCGTTACGTGATACACTGTCGTAATTTGCAGCAGTGTATGCGTCATGGACTTAAAGCAGCGATAATACACCGAATTTTGAAATTCACTCAATCCCCCCGGTTGCGTTCATATATCGAATTGAATAGACAGTTTCGAACACATGCTATAAATGATTTCGAGAAAAATTTGTATAAATTAATGAACAATGCAGTATTTAGTAAAACGATGGAAAACGTGCGGAACCGTGTAGACGTGAAACTTCTAACAAAGTGGGAGGGACGGTATGGGGCAGAGGCAATGATCGCTAAACCAAATTTTCACAGTTGAAGAATCTTTTCGGAAAATCTTATTGCCGTCGAATTGCGAAATCTGGAGGTAAAATTTAACAAGCCGATTTATGTGGGTATGTGTATACTCGACATTTCGAAAACATGTTTATATGAGTTTCACCACGAATTCATGATTCCGCTGTATCAGCAAAACTGCAAGGTCATGTATACCGACACCATTAGTCTCATATACCACATGAAGTCTGACGACTTTTACGACGATATGAAGTGTAACATTGACAAATTTGATACGAGCGATTACCCGATGGAAAACATGTACGGTTTACCGTTAGTCGACAAGAAAGTGCCCGGTCTCATGAAAGATGAAAATAATGGTATGGTAATGACGGAATTTGTGAGATTGAGAGCAAAAATGTACGCTTTGCGAGTCGATGGTAACAAAGACACGTAAAATGTGAAAGGTATGAAAAGTAATGTCGTCGCGCGAACAATAAATTTCAATGACTACACTCGCTGTTTACGGGAAGAAATTGAGATGACTCGTCAGCAGTCTTGCATAAGATGACAAGCGGTATATCGTGCCGAAAAGTACGGACACTCTACCCTGGGGTCATTATAAAATAGCACTGTATATGTGTTTGTTAGGCTGCATTGTATGTATTGTTATAAAAAAAAACATGGATAGATATAATGAATGTACTCATTTAAATTTGATATATATATATTGGAAAATATTCATGTTATATATAATGCGAGTATGTTAATGTTTACCGGATATAATAATTTATTTTTATAAGGAATGGTGAATGTATACATAGATAAAATGGTATGCCTACTGTAAATAAACTTTATTCAATTTTTCATATATTTTATAAAAGTTATTACAATATGCTATTTTTGTGCATCCACGAGTTTTGAGTTTTATCCATGCCCAACCATTTAACCTAAACATCATTGCCCTTTTTGCGTATTATCTTCCCCAGGAGATATATGTTTGGATTGGCAACACGTTGCAGTTCGTATAAGTAGAATCCTCCGGCTATCGGATTTCCACTTGAGTCCGCGACTAGGTACGTTACAGGATAAATTTGTTGCACCTTGACGATTTTAAACACTTCGGTGGTACAATTTGGTGTGAAACCTTTTTCAAATATTGTCTTGAATTTGCTTACGCGCACAAAATCATTGAATTTGAATCTCGCAGGAGCCGAAATTTTTACATTGCTGTATACGTGATATGTTCGGGATTCACATGTCAGCCGGTCAGAGTAACAAATTCCTTTATTTCCAAAATATTATACGTTCTGTACTACAACTTGTCGGTAGGTACAGTTTGCGCTCCGAGAGGCAACTCAGGACTGAGCTCGCTCCGCCGTTGGCTCCTCTCGTAGTCACGTACACGACAATACGGTGGTTAAGAGTTCCTCCGCGATCGCAGGAGTAACGTCGATGGGCCTCATACCAATCGTACGATGCTTTTGAGCATTGTACTTCATAACGAGTTACGGTAACACATCGATTCACTTGTAATTATCATTGATGTAATTGTAGCCTTTGTTGAAACGCGAATACGGCGGCATTTCGATTACGTCAGCCTGCCACAAATCATCATACCCACGTACGATGACGCATCTTCGCAAAAAGTTTTTTCTTGCTGGTGCATGTAATTCCTCCACGAGCGTCTTTTCTTCAAACGTTTTTTCTTCTCCGAGCATATCGTGTGTTCGACCAGACGATTTTTACAAATCTTCCTGCGTTATGTCAGCTACAGCGTCAGTTGCATACTGAATCGTTTTAGACGTATCGTCCATAGTTATTCGGAGCGTATCCTCTGGTGCGATGAATTTCTTCTCAAATTCATCCAGACGTTCTGTTAACAGCTTGATTTTCATTTCCACGTAACGTTTATTAGCAGCATCGTAATCCCCTTCAGGTAGGGCTACGCCTCGTTAGACATAGAGCATTATCACGTGTATAATTTCTTATTAGCCCAGTCCACTGATAGTATGAATTATTGTGCGCTCGAATATATTGATCGACATCTCAGTATCAATGGTGACGAAGGAATGATTATTATCATCGCTGCATAGGTTAATTTATAATGTATAATGACAATAATCGACATTATCTCAGTGTCGTGAGCGTTGTTACCCGCGTGTCGTGAAGCTTCCAACAAGCGCAAATGATCGACCAACTCATTGGGATCATTCCAATGCACGTAATCGATTTTGTTGTTATTTAACGTCATTGCGAGCGGTATTTGTATACCTCTTCCAGTTTTTCGGTCGACCGTCAATGGTCCAATTATATATTTATACTTAAAGCCTTTGTTAACAAATACAGGATTGAGTATATTGCTACCACGTCGATGTGCATTTATTGCCAATAATAACTTTATAATTGTTTTTGTCTACCTCGGTGTAGATTGCATCGTCAGGAATTCTCTTGAAGATTAGCCCATAGAGCCCAGGGGTTCCCAAGTATTGTATGCCATCGATGAGTGTATTATCATCATTATCCACATCGGAACGCTTATCGCCTAACATCATTCCTTCATTGGTAAATTTGACGTCATACACGTAATCCATGCTGGAGTTTTTGTCTTGTGAAAGAATAGATGAAATATATTGTTGACCGAGTGGACTGAAATGTTCGCGCAATGTATTAAAGCCTTTGTTAACAAATACAGGATTGAGTATATTGCTACCACGTCGATGTGCATTTATTGCCAATAATAACTTTTATAATTGTTTTTGTCTACCTCGGTGTAGATTGCATCGTCAGGAATTCTCTTGAAGATTAGCCCATAGAGCCCAGGGGTTCCCAAGTATTGTATGCCATCGATCAGTGTATTATCATCATTATCCACATCGAAACGCTTATCGCCTAACATCATTCCTTCATTGGTAAATTTGACGTCATACACGTAATCCATGCTGGAGTTTTTGTCTTGTGAAAGAATCGATGAAATATATTGTTGACCGAGTGGACTGAAATGTTCGCGCAATGTATTTTGACCTTCAGCCGTTTGTAATTGACGTTGAACTGTAGACACGAATGACTCGGGCGTAGTCTCAAAAACGTCTTCTTCAACAATGATGGCTGGTTGCAAGGGTACAGCAGCCATCGACGTATCATCCAGACATTCCTTTCGTCGCTTGCGTTTCAACTGATTCGGTGTAGAAGTTACCAGCGAATCTTGAAATAACGAACGTGTGCGCTTTGTTCCTTGTTTCACATCCTTCTCTCTCTAGGTCCTTTGCTTCCGACATACTCAACGATTCAATTTCCAGCCCGAGAGATTCAACAGCAGCTGATTGCTCAACAATCTGCTTGAGAGGTTCGGTGATTGGCTTGAAGTGTCTCTCCAATGCAAGATCTTCTTCCATTTTTCCAGTTTTCAAAGCTTGATATTTTTGCGTATTGAGTCGCTTGTTTTCGCAATTGCCTTAGCAATCTTTTCATCAGTATCAATTGTCGTCATCATGCTCACATGAAATGATTTGTCGGTCGTTGCACAGCTGATGTCTCAAGGCCGACTAACTACATTACGGTATTGCAAACTTATTAAATCCATTTCTATATCGACCGCCGGGAAATGAGCTATCTTTGTCAATCACCATGAAGCCATATTTGTGTTGCCAACATTTTTGACATAACACCAGAAAATCTTCATACGACATGTCCGTATTTACATGTTCTTTGTAAACATGTTTCAAGTTTGTACGATCTTATTTAAATAAAATAGGCAGATTCACATTGTCGCGTATAAGATGCTTGGGAACCTTCGCATATGTTTGGCAAAGGTAGAAACAATCAACGCGCGAGTGCCTGCCCATCGCAAAGTACTCTCGTACTGTATCTTGCTTGTCACACGCTACGTCATCGAAAATAAAAAAGGAGTTCGGAAGCGCTTCTTGCGGTGTATTTCGAAAGTTTTTGAAAATATCGGCTAATAACAGGACATTAGTCTTCAAGTACAAATCGCTATAGTCGCCCAGCGTTCGAATGGAGAACCGCTCTCAAACTTTCTCAGCATGTGCGTACTCGCTCTCACATACTGTAGCATCTGTCAGGTAACTGTAAAATGCGTCACGTGGTGGTAGGCAAGTGTCGTCTAGCTTGGTCACGTCATCAATATATTCATAAGGGAAGACTCCTTTTCGCGTCAGCAAATTGAAATCGTCTGTCGAGAGAGTTGGGAACTGTGTGCGTAAAATTTTGAGTCTGTCCTCGGTTAAAAATGAGGCTAATTTATCGAGACTGGTGTTGAGGAACTTGTATGAGTCGATAAAGCGCAATTGGATCTTGTGTTTTGAATCGTCTGCAATTTCAACATGCTTCGTAAAGGAGATGTATTTCTCCTTTGCGATTGGAAGCACATCGGTTCTTCCTTCGAACGCTGTGACTACTTCCTTGCTTATAAAATGCGCATCATAACCGGATAAATTGTGGAAAAATACTGGAATGAAAAATGACTGTTTGTAAATTAAGTTGCATTTGGAATGGGCAGTGCCTCTATAGCGCGCAGTCAGATGGCAATGATCTCGAACGCGTACATCTTCTTGCGCAAATGGTTTCTCACATATATGACATTGAGTCGCTGTTCGAAAACTAGCCCACTCACTCGGTGTTAAATGCACCATTGGTATATTATCACAGAACATTTATTTTGTCGCAGTGCTAGATTTTTTAGTTCTTCGACAAACAACGATACGCAATCAGCACTGCGGCGTGAGTGATACGAAGATAATGAATCGTCATATGAACAACGCACGTAATATCCGATACTAAATACTTCATGATGCTGATACATATCTTTCGCTAGGTTCTCTCCATCGGTCTTTGCCAACGCACACTCCAAATCAGCGTACACAACGAAGGGATGTCGCTCTTTCCGGCTAAAGTTGCTGAACTGGAGCCGCTTATTGGTGGCGTTTGGTAGTCGGATCGCACAGTCATTTAGTGCTCCACAATCGACCTCATGGGATCGCAATTATTCCTCTGATCCGAAGTAGTGCAAACACCTGCAAAAAAAAGATTGTTTTGTTTAATTCGTCTAGCATATTTAATTACCTATATATCATGGTAACTACATACCCATCGCATATGTATTTTTTATGCTCCATTTTGGTCAGTTGTGCCCTTACGAGTTTCGACAGGTTCTTGATCCATACGAAGTGCCCCACATTGTTGTCCTCGATATCTTGCATGTATAGCAAATTGATGTGCTTTTCCTTCGTTTGTTGAGTTATGCGTATTGGAACAATGTCCTTTTTGGTGGTGGTGGTATACACGTTGATCGATGCATTGTTTTGAAGTTCAAATTTCTTTATTAGATGTATCGTTACTGGGAATTCGATATCCTTCAGATTCAGTACTGTCGAACAATGAGGGTAAGAGATGGACGGGCACTGTCTCGTTCGGTTGTGTATAGAGCAGCGACAACTGCCCATATATAAAAAAAATCATAAAAAATGAAGAGATACGTTCCCTAGTATTTTCGGGGGTGCTCTTCCAGAATCTGGGGTCAAAATCAGGTTTTGTCCATTAGGAAAAATAATTTGGCGGCTTTCAAACAAAATAAAACAGGAAAAATCGATGACACTTTTTTTCAAAATTTTTTTTCACCTCCAAGTTGTTGAAAAATCCGGTTTTTTTTCAACCATGGGTGCATAGAATAGTGACGATTGAACAATCAATTTTTTAAATTCGGCGTTGTCAACATTTTCAATCCCAAAATGGCGCTTTTCACCCCCTGAGTGACACGAAAAATTTCACGCTCGGTGTCCCAAATGAAAAGTAGTTGGATTTGGACGAAAATTGGTACTTGGAGGTTTTTGAGGTCGCTAATTACGATTCTGTTCTCAAAATTCCGAAATTCAAAATGGCCGATCCAATATGGCGGACACAAATGCAACAGTTCATTTGAAATGGATAAAACGTGGCACTCTGGGCTTTTCGAGGTCGCTGATTATGATTCTGCTCTCAAAATTCCGAAATTAAAAATGGCGGATCCAATATGGCGGACACAAATGCAAAAGTTCATTTGAATTGGATAAAACATGGCACTCGGGGGTTTTCGAGGTCGCTGATTATGATTCTGCTCTCAAAATTCCGAAATTAAAAATGGCGGATCCAATATGGCGGATACAAATGCAAAAGTTCATTTGAATTGGATAAAACATGGCACTCGGGGGTTTTTGAGATCGCTGATTACGATTCTGTTCTCAAAATTCCGAAATTCAAAATGGCCGATCCAATATGGCGGACACAAATGAAAAAGTTCATTTGAATTGGATAAAACGTGGCACTCGGGGGTTTTCGAGGTCGCTGATTATGATTCTGCTCTCAAAATTCCGGAATTCAAAATGGCGGATCCAATATGGCGGACACAAATGCAAAAGTTCATTAGAATTGGATAAAACGTGGCACGCGACATTTTTCGAGGTCGCTGATTATGATTCTGCTCTCAAAATTCCGAAATTCAAAATGGCGGATGCAATATGACGGACACAAATGCAAAAGTTCATTTGAATTGGATAAAACGTGGTACTCGGGGGTTTTCGAGGTCGCTGATTATGATTCTGCTTTCAAAATTCCGAAATTAAAAATGGCGGATCCAATATGACGGACAAAAATGCAACAGTTCATTTATATCGGATGGAATGTGGCACTCGGGGATTTGCGAGGTCGCTGATTATGATTCTGCTCTCAAAATTCCGAAATTAAAAATGGCGGATCCAATATGACGGACACAAATGCAAAAGTTCATTTGAATTGGATAAAACGTGGCACTCGGGGGTTTTCAAGGTCGCTGATTATGATTCTGCTCTCAAAGTTCGAAAGCCTTTGGGTATTTAAATACCTGGTATTTTCAGGTATTTAAATACCCAAAGGCTTTCGAACTTTGAGAGCAGAAGCGACCTAGAAAACCCCAGAGTGCCACGTTTTATCAAATTCAAATGAACTTTTGCATTTGTGTCCGCCATATTGGATCCGCCATTTTGAATTACGGAATTTTGAGAGCAGATTCATAATCAGCGACCTCGAAAGCTCCAGAGTGCCACGTTTTATCCAATTCAAATGAACTTTTGCATTCGTGTCCGTCATATTGGATCCGCAATTTTTTATTTCGGAATGTTGAGAGCAGAATCATAATCAGCGACCTAGAAAATCCCAGAGTGCCACATTTTATCCAATTCAAATGAACTTTTGCATTTGTGTCCGCCATATTGGATCGGCCATTTTGAATTTCGGAATTTTGAGAACAGAATCGTAATCAGCGACCTCGAAAACCTCTGAGTACCAATTTTCGTCCAAATCCAACTACTTTTCATTTGGGACACCGAGCGTAAAATTTTTCGTGTCACTCAGGGGGTGAAAAGCGCCATTTTGGGGATGAAAATGTTGACAACGACGAATTTAAAAAATTGATTGTTCAATCGTCACTATTCTATGCACCCATGGTTGAAAAAAAACCGGACTTTTCAACGGCTTCGAGGTGAAAAAAAATTTTGAAAAAAAGTGTCATCGATTTTTCCTGTTTTTTTTTGTTTAAAAGCCGCCATTTTTTTTTCCTAATGGACAAAACCTGATTTTGACCCGAGATTCTGAAAGAGCACCCTCGAAAATACTAGAGAACGTATCTCTTCATTTTTTATTATTTTTTTTTATATAATAAAAATCTGGCTTGAAAATGAAGGAAAAAATCGCGATTCTTGGGCGTTAATGGGTTAACCACAGCCCCTTCAACGTTATTTCCCGCGGCAATGATATAGAGCACCCGGCACGAATCGAATTATACTTATTCACATTTATCGTGAGGTTAATTATTTTCTGCAGAGCCCAGCCACTATCACGTTCTTGAAATTCATCTAGTAAGGTTAAAGTGGGCTCAACAACACGCTGGTCATACCACTCACCCAAATCGCTTCTGCTAAATTGTTCACAGTTTCGCGTGTTGATACTTTTATTGGCATGTTTGTCACCACTGGCGAATTCACCATTAAACACTGTATTAATTTTAATGCTGTTGTGCTTGTCGATGATATTTTGCACATGTTGGAGCATTAGGACGCGAGCATCATTTAGATAGTGTTTCGACTCGATGTGGTTGCGATTGATGATGGAACCGGTCAAAATCCGACTCTCGGTGGATGTTACAATCTCTCGCCATATTAATTCATGATCACCATGTCCTGCGCCCGTGTGTATGAAACGACTTCGCACACAATTCCTCAATCCTTCCAGACGTGCTATTTGAGCTATTAGTGACTGTTGATGTCCAATTAATAATCGCGGGCGCTTAATCCGGCTTTGCGTTTCCAAGCCTTCGAGGAACTCGACGCATCGTTGCTACCACGCAGCAAAACCTTCGAGCGGGCGTAAAAGCACGGCTTGTTCATGCAAGATTTGCTACATGTTGACGAGTACGAAAAAACTTTCACGATGTTAACAGACTGACTGCTTCATGAAAAGTGCGGCCAGATTTGAGCGGAGCGGATCATTAAAAAGGCCTTCGAGAAAAAAAGTTCGCCCCTCTCTCGGGGAAAAACAGAGTTTTCCGATAACGCGTAGATTGCTCGAGGAACATGAGACAAAAATAGGAAGTCGAGACGCCTCGGGTCAAAAGATTTTATGGGTCCTGCAGCTCAAGTGGTCCATCGGCGCCAACGACCCTTCACGATAGATCCTTAAAGTTTATAGTTTTTCCAAGAAATCCTGACTAGTCGAGACCTGTCTAAATTGTCGGCGAGATTCGTGATGGGTGGACTGGCATGCAAACACCTTGGCCTTATCTTTCGGAATGGAGACCTCAATGAGACGTTTCGAAAGCCGCGATCAAGTAGTCCATCCGCGGTCACAGCCTTTGATCTCTAAAGATTATAGTTTTTCCAAGGAACCTGTCAGGACCTGTCTCGAGTGTCGGCGAGCTTAGAGACGAGGCGGATGCAATTGACATTGTCTTTCGGAATGGATCCAGCTGCATGACATAAATAATGGGCCTTGAAAGGTCGCCCTTCATGTGCCGCCTAGCGTTTTCATATTACCAAAAATTTTCCGATCCATATATAGTTGTCACACGCGCGCGCGCGCGCACACACACACACACACACACACACGCACACACACACCCACGCACGCACGCACACACACGCACGCACACACACATACACGCACACGCACGCGCACACACACACAACACTCATCGACCCCCCCCCCCCCCCCCGCCAGTCGCTCCACGGACTACATGGCCCCCCTCCACAGAGGCCCCTCTGTAACGTCACACGCGCCCGGCGACCTCCCCTCGACCCAGTGAACTCCCTTTGCGTTAGAACCGCTACAGCTAGTCTACTGACTTTCTTCCCCAATTTGACCGGAAGTAAGATAAAATCGGACACGAATTCGGGGCAGTAATATCGGGAATGTCCGATCGAGGCCCCGGGAAAAATCCCGAGCACCGATTTTATCTTTGTTAAATAACCAATGCTCCTACTGTAGTTCTCGTTGCATCGTCGGACTTCCTTTCCCATCCTGACCGGAAGTAAGATAAAATCGGACGAATTCGGGGCAGAAATATCGGGAATGTCCGGTGTACCGTTCGTAGGCTCCTGCCCCCGTGCCTGCGTTACGGGTTTTGTGTGCCTCGGTCGGTGCTTTCCTGCATGTTGGTAATGCGCCCTGGGGTCGCCGACTCTTTCACCTGGGTGCACCCATCCGAACCTCGGTGCCTGTTGTGCAGCTGCGGTCCACCCCTGCGCCGTCTTAATTCGACTCAGGGTTTGGCCCCGCAGCATGGACTCGCCTTCCAACGACATCTTTATCCATATACCGGATAGGTCCTCTACCCTCCTCACGATCTCCATGGTCCATCGTTGCCGTTCAACGGTTTCGCAGATCTTCTCCAATGATTCGGTGGTTTCATGATTGTCCCGAGCTGCCACGTCTGGTAGGGCACAGGCGATGGCCTGATATGGGATTTCTCTCAATCGTTGAGGTGGCGTGAAGCAATTATTCTGTTCGACGATCGTCACCACCCCCCAATCTCCCAACCAGACCTCATACCGATTTTCAAGATGTTGTCCTACGGTGGCCCGTGTTAAACTCCCCGCATTGTTGATGAGGATGCTGGCTCCGTCAAACAACTCTTCCTCGATTTCTGGGTGAACTTCCGGGTGTCTCTTCCTTATCTCCTCGATTTCCTCGACCAATTCCCCCGCTCCTTGAAGGTGCACGTAAAATCGTCCCACTCCGATGATCGAGACGATCTCTGTATCTCCGTATCTCTCTTCTAGGTTTTGTACCGGGTAATTTCGATATGGATACGCCATCGGTGTTCGTGTGTTGTCTCTTCGGTAATTATTCTTCGACTGCCGCTCCGCTTTTTTTTTGAGTCTGAGCGATTTCCACGGGTACCACGTTCTTATCTTTTCATCGGTCACCTGGACTATCTTGATTTCGAGTGCCTCTGCCTTTTTCCCGCGGCCTCGACTTTCTCTCCTTTGTTTATATTTTTGTATAAGTCGTCTCCACTGTCGTTTCCTTAATTTTAATCTCGGTAGCTCGATTCGCATCAACTTCCTTCATGCTGACTTCCTTCCTCTCTCTCACTCTGCTTTCTGTTTATGCCTTCTTTTCCTGCTCCATATTAGTTCCTTTTTCTCTATCGCTGACGTGACTCTGGCTTATATACCCTTTTCCCCACTTAGTGTTGATTTTTGGACGCCCCGATTTCCTCGCCGAACGGTGCCTCCTGTACTTTTGGCCGTTGGCGTCCCACCCCTTTCCCTACTCCTTCCTCTATTTCTTCTTTTTCCACACGTCGATAATTTTTTAGTAGGCTTCCGTGGAATTTTCATCTGTCCTTTTTCGTTAAAGGGTCTGCGAGTAGATATGTCGCCAGTGCTATACATTTCTTTATAACGTATGGGCCCTCATAGAGAGGCAGGAATTTTGCCGTTATCTGTTCCATCGGATCTGAATCATTCAATGCCCTTGCTAATACCCATGCTCCTTCCTGAAACCGGTACGTCTTGTTGACCGCGTTGAATTTTTGTGCCCGAGCCCATCCTTTCTTCCTTATCCTTTCTTTCACTAGTGCCAATTTTTCTTCGTGAGTCATTTCCTTATTTCCTAACCCTTCCCTTAATCTGAGTATCCATTCTCTTCATGCTCTATATGTTTTTTTTCTTTTTTGTCGTTCATCTGACGGAAATTCTGTCATCTCGTGATGGGTCTGATTAATACATTCCTGTATGATCGGTACCCATTTGAACCATCCCGAGTGTTTTTCTTCGAGAAACGTCCTAAAGAAGCGGCCTAATTCCCGGTTCACTCTCTCCACAATATTACGTTGCGGATGACGAATAGATGAAAAAATTCCCTTTATATCTTCATTTTTCAGTTTTTCCAACCATTGTTTCCGAGGTAAACAGGGTACCATGGTCGAACTGTATCCTTTTCGGTTTCCCGTATCGAGGGATGTAGTCCCGGAATATTTTGCTTATCGTTGCTGCCGCGTCTGCTTTTTTTAAAGGGTATAGCACCACGTATTTGATGAACGCGTCGATTGTGACCAGGATGTGTTTGGTCCTTCCGACCGATGTGGGTAATGGTCCATAAAAGCCACTGGATACCAAGTCATTCGGCCCCTCCGGTATTATTGTTTCCATCTCCGCGTATGACGTTTCATTGGGGACTTTGTTTCGCTGGCAGGTATCACATGTTGATGAGATTTGTCTTGCCCGATTCGCCATGTGTGGGTATGAAAAGTCCTCATTTAGCATTTGAAAAACTTTCCTGGCTCCCTGGTGCCCGTATACTTCGTGACACTCTTTTATTAACGCCTCTGCGAGTTTTTCTGGCAGCATAATCTTCCAAGTTCCGTCTCGTGTCCGTTTCTGTAGGCTTTCCTTCTATATCCTGAACGTTGCGTTTTCTGTTGGTTCATGATATTTGTCCCAGATTTTCTTTAGGTCTTCTTGTTTTTGTTGTTGTTCCTTGATTGTCCTGAGATCTTCGACCAGCTCTATTGATATACCTCTCACTAACGTGGCTGTCCGCACATTTTCCCCGGGGCTGTTGAGATCGATTCCTTCTGATGGTCGGCTCAGTGTATCTGCGACCCTGTTCCTCTCCCTTGGTTGATGCTCTATTTCCAGGTCATAATCCTGGAGAAGAAGGGCCCATCTCAGTAGTCTTTCTCCCGCAAATCGACACGATTTTAAAAACGTTAGGGCCTTGTAGTGCGTGATTACTCGGATCTTCGCCCCCAGCAGATATGTCCAGAATTTTTGTAATGCCCAGACAATAGCCAACAGTTATTTTTCTGTTGTGATATACCCTATTTCTGCCCCCTTGAGGGTTCTGCTGGCGAACATGACTACTCCTTCCTGTCCTTTCTCATCGTTCTGACTTAAGACTGCTCCTAATGCGCAGTCGCTTGCATCCGTTGTCAGTGTGTAAGGTTTCCTTGAGTCTGGGTGTTTCAGCATGACTGAGTCGGTGAATATCCTCTTGATTCTTTCAAACGCTTGTTCTTCTTCTCATTCCCATTTCCACATCTTTTCTTTTTTCAGCAATCCCAGTAATGGCACCGTTTCTTTAGCATGTTGACTCGTAAATTTTGTATAGAAATTTATTAGTCCTAGAAATCCGCGCAATTGCCTTACATTGTTTGGCCTGGGGAAGTTTTGAATCGTCCTGAGCTTATCTGGATATGGCCTCAATCCCTCTGTGCTTAAAATGTGTCCTAGGAAGGTAACCTCTTGTTTGAAGAATACCGATTTTCTGAAATTCAGCGTCATTTTGTACTGATCAATCCTTCCAAAGATCCTTTCAAGGTCTTCTATGTGCGCCCAGTAATTCTTTGACATGCATAGTAGATCGTCTACAAAATTTACGACTGAGTTTCCTAATCCTTGCAGTACAATCTTCCGTCCCCGGATTAAACTTGCTGTACTAGTCTTCAAACCGAACGGGGTGACCGTGAATTGATAGCCTTTGCCGTCGTGTAAAAATGCCGTGTATTTTATTGATTCTTCATGTAATGGGATCTGCCAGAAACTACTAGTCATGTCAAGACTCGACATGATTTTTATTCCCCCACACTGTTGGAAAATTTCCTCACTTGGAGGTGCTGTATCGTGACCCCCCTTTAAATATTTATTCAGTTGCCTGGCGTCAAGGCATAGTCTGTCTGAACCTTTTTTTTTATGACTGAAACTAATGGGTTTATGTATTGGCTCTTCGCCCGCTCAATTACTCCATTATCCAGCATCCTTTGGATTTCTCGTCTTACTTTTTCTCTGTAGTGCATCGGAATTGGGTATGATCGGTGTACATATGGCTCAGGATTTTCTAATTCTAGCCGGTGTACGTATTCTTTCATTCGCCCTAGGTATCTGTCGAAAATGTGTCGGTATGCCCATATTAATTGCTTGAAATGTTTTAGGACTTCCTCGGGTATTCCCTTGCATTCCTGGAGCTTTTCATCCACCTCCTCTTCTGTAAGTTGCAGTGAGAGTTTGTTTGCTTCCTCCGTGGTGCAATTAATCCGTTGATCCGCTGAGTCATCAATTTCGGTCCAGAACTCCCCCTCATAGAGTGGTACCACCTTGTCACCTACTCGGATTTCACCCTGGTTTGTGTCTATCACGATTTTCAATTCTAACCTTCCACCCGTTCCCAGGATCGCTTCTCTCTGGAGAGTGGGGATTACTAGGGCTTGCAGAGTTCTCCTCTATTCCTGGATCTCTGCATCGACCATGATCTGTTGCCGAATTCTTCCTGACTTGCCTCCAAAAGCCCCATTTAGGTTTTTGCTAGTGACGGGTAGCACCGGGCATTGCCCAAATGTTTTTTTTCGTTTATCATATAGATCCTTGGATATGCAGGTGACTTCGCTGCCGCTATCGATGAGTGTTTTTACGTTTCGCCCTTCCATTTTGATCATTAATTCTGCACATCGGAGATATCTCTTTCCAAGTCCTATTTTGTTATCGTTTTCTTCCTGGAGGAATTATCTCGGGCTTTTGAACGGGTCCGTTGTTCTTTTGCTCCGCTTCCCTCGTTGTTCTTTTGTCCTTCTATTTTCTTTTCTTTTCGGTCCACCTCCATATTGTTCGTTTGTGGGACTCTTAATACTGTTTTCTCCTTTCTTCCGTTTTCTCCCATTTTCCGCTTCTTGTTTTCTTCTGATTGTGACAATTTCCAATCAATGATTCCTATATTTCTCTCTGTTATTTTTTGCTTTGTTTCTTTCTTCTTCGCTTTTTTCTTTTTGTTCCTGTGTTGTCTCTCCCGGGCCTCTTCAAGCGCGTATTTTGTTTCTTCGTCTTCACTGGTTGCGCCTGGCGATAGTCCTCCCAGATCTTCGGACTCCATCGTTACGGGCACAACCTTTGTTCGTTTCCCGACTGTTTGGTCTCGGGTATTTTATTATCTCCCTTTATTATCTTCAATTGTTTCGTTACCTTTTCTTGTCATTGCCAGGATGTTTGCTGAGGCTGGTTCTGTGGTCCTTCGATTCCTGAATTCCAAGCTGTGGCATTCGGGTTAAGGGACAACACCACTGTGACGGCTTCAAAAAATCGATTTTTTGAAAACCATCTAGAAAAATCTAAAATACATTTAAGATTAAGATGCCGTTGGACCCAGGTCGAAAAAATAATTATTTTCGGAGATATTCAATATTTTGTGGAGCAGTGCAGCGCTTCGTGACGCTCGGGATCCCGCGCAGCTGCGCGCCTCAGGTTCGGCAGGTATACCGGGCCTGTCCCAGGTCCTGCGGGTCTTTCCCAGGTATTCTTTTGTCTCCCTTCACAAAAACCGGCTATTGTTATAAATATAGTTTCGAAAAAAGCCATAGGTGGCGATAATTGAAAAAATTTCAAGGCAGGTATAGGGATAGCGTCATAGCGTCAGTTTGCGAATAGAAGCGATGCTACTCGTGTCTAAACGCTCCGAATCGTTTCGTTTATAAATATCGAACGCTCAGAATTATTCTTTGCACATCAAAATGGATAATCCGAAAGTGTACGCGGGGAAAAAGGGAACAAAACGGAGCTATGTGACGAGGAGTCGAACGAAAATTTCGAATCGAAAACCTCCGAACCGTTATAGCTCCGAAAACAGTTCTCCAGAGTATGTGAGCACGTCGGCGAAAAAGTTAAAATCGTCGGACGATTTAGAGGTCGGTGTTACTAATGATTTCGGTTATCGTATAGTACACCTCGTCAATGCATTGAACATTATATCGATGTTAGTGAAGTGCAAAGTGTGTGATCGCGATATAAAGTTTACTGAACAAAGTTTGCGCGGATTCGGATTCAAAATCGAGGTCGATTGCGGCCATTGTGAAAAAGTGCAAATCAATTCGTGTCCTATGATTGACAATGCATACGAAATAAATCGTCGGATCGTATTCAGTATGCGTCTTCTTGGCGTCGGTTTGAATGGCCTGATGAAGTTTTGTGCATTTATGGACCTACCGCGCCCCATATTTCAGTCTTTCTACGATCGAATCTTAAATTCGATTTCGATTGCCACGCAAAGCTGTGAGCACAGTGAGCAAACAAAAGGCTGCACTTGAGGAGGAGACAATTTCGTTGGAAAATGGGGTGGAGGACGAAATTATCGTTTCAGGCGACATATCGTGGCGTAAGCGCGGTTTCAGCTCGCTTTTCGGCATAACATCGCTAATCGGCTGGTACACTAAAAAAGTGATCGACGTTATGGTGAAATCGAAATATTGCAAAGCTTGCGAGCATTGGGAAAAAAAAGAAAGCACCGCGGAGTACTGGGAATGGAAAAGTACCCACAACGATGAGTGCCAGGCGAACCATAGCGGCTCCTCCGGAAAAATGGAAGTCGACTCAGCTGTCGAAATGTTTCAACGGTCTGAAGAGCTCTATGGCATAAAATATAAATATTATATTGGTGACGGCGATTCTAAAACGTTTCTGGGCATATCGAATAGCGATCCATACGACGGTTTCGAGATAAAAAAAAGAGTGCATCGATCATGTCCTAAAACGTATGGGGACGCGCCTCCGCGAAATCGTGAAAAAATAAAACGTATTGTCTGGCAGAGGAAAGCTCACCGGAAAATTGATTGACGAGTTGAGCACATATTACGGCTTGGCTATTCGGAGGAACAGCGATGATGTTGAAAAAATGAGGAAGGCAATTTGGGCAACTATCAAACATAAAATATCCACAGATAGTGAGCCACAACATGACGATTGCCCAGAGGAAGCCGAGTCGTGGTGTTCGTGGCAGCAAGCGGTTGCAAGCGGTAATATTTCTGAATATCGCCATAAGCCGCCTCTTCCTGAGGAAGTATTGGAGGCAATTATGCCAGTCTTCGAAAATTTGAGCAGAGACGATTTGCTGCAGCGTTGCTTGGGCGGCTTCACGCAAAACAACAACGAAAGCTACAAGAAATCAGTTTGGGCAATAGCCCCCAAGTGTCAGTCCGGGAGCAAAAAAATCGTCGATATTGCAGCTGATATCGCGGTATTATTATTCAATGATGGCCTGAGAAGCCTCATGAAAGTTTTGGAGACGTTGGGGATAACTATCGGCCCAAATTGTTTCAATTTTTGCGTTGAAACCGACGCAGCACGGATCGAGCTGGCGGAGCGCTCGCTCACAGACGCTGCAAAAGAGGTAAGAAGAGCCTCTACAAGTTCGAGAAAAGATGCTAGGGACAATGATTTGCTTCTTGAAGGCCAGCTATATGGTGCCGGCATCGCTGATTAAAGGTAAAATATTTTTTTTCCAATATATCGCATAAATTAACAAACCTAAAACTTTGAACGCGTTTTTCTCAAAACCACTTTTTTGAGTGCGGCACGCAGCAGAACTCGAGCAATTTTCATCCGATCAACTTCAAATTTGGACTGCATCAATAAAACTAGATTATCTAAAGAAATACATAGGATTTTTTCGATATCTCAATAATAAAAAAAGTTATAGCCTATTTTCGACGAGAAATTTTGCTCGAAAATCGTCCTTTAATTTCAAAAGCGTGCCTATTTTTTAAAAATCAATATTTTTTCAAATCCCTGTGTACTTCTCTTCAAAATATCATATTATTAACGAAAACACTCGGTATTTTTTTTTTCAGATCGACTTTGAAGAGAGTTCTGCTGCGTGCCGAGAACCACTGCAGAGGCAACAGTACCTGACGCGGGAGCTTCTCCAGCGTCACCATGGGGCATGAAAAATTTGAATTTTTTTTTTATGTATCTTCAATAAACATCGAACAAAACAAATTTTTTTTTCGAATATCTCTTTTTTTTCCCACAAAAAAAATTGTCGAAAAATGGCAAAAAACAGGGGTCACAGTGGTGTTCTGCCTTAAGGGGTCGGCTTGCTCCCTGTCCTGTGTGTTCCCATCGTGGTCCGGGCTCACCTCTTCTGGCTCGTGGCCATGCTCCTGAACTTCCCCAAGGTTTATTCTGGGGCTGAAAACCTCTATGTCCTTGGAAGCTGCTTTGGTTCCATGTTTGGTTACCGGAGAGAAACTTAGGTCCATTCATTTTGTGATTTGGTGGACCACTTCCCTCAGTTTCCTCGAGTATTTCCAAGAATTCCTCGATCGTTTTTGTTGCGCCAATTCGAACCGCCATTCGTGTATATTCATCGAAATGTTTGGCCAATTTTTTTATGATTTGTTCATCCTTGAGTTTTTCCGTCAGGTCCTTTGCGTTTTCGAAGATGCGGGTAGCAGATTCTGCCCGTGTCATCTTATGCCCATGATGGTCGTATCTCCCAAACTCCAAATTTCGCCGGATCTTATCCTGTATTTCCTCGCTCCAATATCTTCCACGGAATTTTGTCGCGAATTCTTCGATGGTGTGGACTTGTTCCTCCACGACACACCACCAGTCTTCGGCCGCATCCTTGAGTGGCTGGCTGATCATGTAGTGCAAATCGCTACTTCCTGTGAACCTCCAAAATTCCTCGAAGTGCTTTAGATATCGCATGGGTCTTTCCCGGCCATCTCCTGTGAACGTGGGTGGTTTTTGCTTGGCAGTGTACATCTGACTGGTATTCAGTCCGCTGCTTCACGGGACGTTGTGTCCGGACCCGGTTGCTTGGTTTTTAAGCGCTGCTTCACACCGTGTTATTCGCCTAGAATTCTCAGCGACGGTGCTCCCCATGTTTCTCGATGATTCTGCGATTTGAGCCAGGTTATCCATGGCCCGCTTGAGACGTTCATCTATCTCCTCTGTCTCTTCTTTATTGTCGCTTTTCATCTGCTCGAATTGGTCTTCCATCAGCCCATGTGCAATAATTAATTTCCGTTCGTATCTTGCTTCCGATTCTTCTACCTCCTTTCTAAAAATTATCCTAAATTCGTCCTGTGTTACTCTGTTTCTGTTGGTGCATTTTTTTCTGTTCTTGTAACTGTTTTTGAGTGGTTTTCCGATCCAGTCTTTATTCGTTCCTCATTTTATTTATTGCGATTATTGTTGACTTCAATGTTTCGTCTATCTCTTCCATGGTTGCATAGCGTTTCTTACTCCCCTGAATGTGCCGTTGTTTTGGGATATTTCTTCGTTTTGTTGTGACATATTTATTTTGCTTTATTCTACAGGTTTTTCTTTACTATTATGGTGCCCCACGTTGGGCGCCAAATGTAACGGGTCACCCCTAGTTACATTAAATTTATGAGGATTCGGGGCACGATAAGGGAGTAAATTAATGTAAACCTTTATGTCTCAACAAATAAACGAAGATTTTTTCAGATTTCGCTTTATCTCATTGTACAAACAAATTTTTAATCGCCTTGTATCTGGGTTTCGCGCGCTCGGTCGGTTTGGCTGTCGCGGCTTTCGCGCGCCGAGGAGGCGGGGCTTACTACGTCTTCAAAATTTCGCGAGCCTCCGTTTCCCGGGTAACGTGTCACTCCTTTTCTATAATGGCCGCCGTTTCATGTTTGTGTACGTTTTTTGTATGGACATCTTTGGCTTGCATGTATTCGAAATTTTAAATGCTCCAAATGTGTGCGTCTATGTGTGTCGCGCGGTCTTCGCGATTTCGCCGGTTCGGCCTTGCTCGGCCACTGCCCCCTTTGTTGTTGTTCCTTCTCTCTCGCTCTCATTATCTGTTTTCATCTAGGCCTCCAGCTGGCTGTCAGCTTTAGTATTCTGTTTTTTATTAACGCGGGATGCTTCGAGTTTCGTGATTCTATGCTTTCTCCTTTAAATTACAGAATTTTCTTTTTCGAATATCTACGAGATTCTTGATTTCATTCTTTTCTCTGATTATCGCACTTTTTCTAATCGGATCGTGCCTATTCTTTCCTTTCTGTACTTGCTCCTCTTTGCTACTTTCCTTGTTCAGTCGCCTTCCTTGCCTTTCGGGCTCGGACATGTGCTTATTTCATTACTAATGGCAAAGTCCACGTTCCATAATCGTAAAAGGCTGGCATGCTCGAGACTCGTGTGAAAATCGTTTGAAAAGAGATTGCCAAAAATTCTCTTTCTACCTTCTCTTTTATTATTTCGGCTGCTTTCCTCAACGGTCACTTTCCACGCTGCAATCAGTGGGTACTTGCGTCTGGTACTAAGGCCTTGACAATGAAAGAGATTCTCAAATTTATTCTGCTCACTTGCTTCGTTTTGTCCAATCCTTTCCCTAGTCCGATATTTTCCACGCTTAAAAAGCCTGTACTAATATCTCGTTTCTCGTTCTCGTACTCGCTTTGAAGCTGACTTGAAACAAGTAGGCCTTTCTTCTCTCGAGGTGGCCCTTATATACCCCTCATTTCCCGCGCTTTTCTTCTCCTTCCCAAGCATCCTTTGTTAAAAAAATGTTGCTTTAATATTTACTAAATTTTTCTTTTCTTTTTGTCTCTATCTTTTCCGCGTTCCGAAAAGCGTTCCGAGGGATGGCGCCACTTGGCTCTTTTCTCGGTCTGTTCTTTCCCCGAACACCACCTGGAGGCAGTGACCGCGTTTGTCATCGACGGCCTTGTCGCGTCTCCGCGTCGCTCGCTCGTGAGACGGTTCTATCCGTCTCATTATATATATATATACATATATTTTAACGGTTCGCTTGCCCAGGCAAGCATCCGTCATATTTAACATGCAATTATGACACCAATCCCGATATAATTACGTGAGATGGCCAGTGGTCGGACCAACCGGCCATCCCACCGATAGGGCAGGACGCTCGCACCTAGCATACGGGGCGCGCCCGCGACACCTCGCAAGGAGCTCCGCCCATCGCGAGGGCCAGAACAACCGCTGACTCGTGGCAGTACCCGCCCCCTGTCTAACATTTCGCGAGTGTCGCCCGGCGACCACTCCCATGAGATAAGAGTGCGCCCCAAAATTCATCACGACGCTTCTTAATACTTACTGTGTGCCTGATATCGAGGCGAAAAACAATCTGGAAGACCATTCCCCTTAAAACGTCTACAGTGTGCGAATGTCTCCAAAGTCACTAGAACGGTCGCCCCACCAACTGAGCGTCTCCCAGCGATGTGATCCCCTACCTAGCACCCCAGAAACGCTAGAGAAATGGAATTTCTCCTGACGTGCGTGAGGCTATTTAAGGGCATGCACGACCACGAGAGGCACTCTTCGCAAATCACTCATCATTTAACGTGGAGTCAACTCGTCATCCGAAACCTCGGATCACCGGATGGAGGCCTCGTGGCCTGACCCTTGGTCCCATCCAAGAATAAACCCAGCTTCATGGTAAGGTGCTCTGTTTCCTTGGGAAGCCCCAGCATTGCGCTGGAAGTCCTACCTCGGAAGCAGAGACTGCGTGGTGATTGCTAGATAGGGAATCTAAATCAACATCCGACCAATAGCCCTTAGGGCCATTGATCGCTATCCCCGATATCCCACGGCTAATTACTCGAAGTGTGCAGTCCGAGAAGCGTATGTCGCGCTTTGCTGCATAACAGGGAATATTCTTGATCAGCTTCTCTGGTCTTTCGTCCTCCTTGCCTGGCACCAAGGAGGTCAGCCGTCCCTCTCGGACGGCCCCGCTATACGCACTCGAGGGTAGCAGGATTACCCGTCCTCGAGCTCGCGTATTATCGAACGCTAGCATTTCTAGCGCGTGAGCGACACGGCGTATCACCCGTGCGCTACGTTGCACTCTGCAACAAGTGCCAGCCGGAAGTAACGCCATAAAACCGGATCGATAACACTCACATAGTCAAATTAACGAGAAAACGTATTCTCGTTCCAGAAGCGAGTGCGAAACCTGCGGTACGAATGTACGACGTCGCTCGTGAGCTGTACAAGCGCGAGTGAGATGGAGAGCGTGTGTGTGTGTGTGTGTGAGAGAGAGAGAGAGAGAGAGAGAGAGAGAGAGAGAGAGAGAGAGAGTCATCGCGACAACGGCTCAACGTGCGTGCACGCACCTCCTATACACTCTCCCCATCCTTGTCCGTACTACGGAGACGGCGCTACTCGCCGCCCGTTCCAGGCCTCCGAAAACACACTCGCTAATCGACTAACATACCAACCACCACGAAATCTAACTCACAATAACTGTCTCATTTTTACCCGAACTAACATATACGACAATCCACAATATCAAATGCCAATGATGACGGATTGAGATAGGCGTCTTCGAGACCTTCGAATTACTGAGGCATCTTCCAAAAGCACCTTAATTTCCTTCTCATCATTCCCGGCATATCTCTGGTACATCGCCCTTCAGGGAGGCTACGGGAACCCCGCATCATCCAATAGCAAATACTTGCCCCCTAAAATTCATTTCCCGAATCCTTGCATGAATGCCGGGTCGAGAAACGAATAAAAAGCTTTCGTGGACACACGAGACGTTTCATACACACACACACACACACACACACACACACACACACACACACACACACACACACACACACACACACACACACACACACACGCACACGCACACGCACGCGCACGCGCACGCGCACGCGCACGCGCACGCGCACGCGCACGCGCACGCGCGCACGCACGCACGCACGCACGCACGCACGCACGCACGCACGCACGCACGCACGCACGCACGCACGCACGCACGCACGCACGCACGCACGCACGCACGCACGCACGCACATACATATACAGGGTGTCCCTCTTATCTCTGCCACCCGAAATAACTCGGTAATTATCGACGTCACAAAAAAATGTTCCAGACAAAAGTTGTACGGTGTGAAGGGGGCCATCAAATGCGACCATTTTTTGACGTGATAACGTCTTATAATTCGATGGAGCCGGCTGCACGCACGAAAAAGCATGACTCATCGCCGTTACCTCGCTCTGAGGCGTTCCATTTAAGGCTTGAAGTGTAAGCGAGAGCGCGGAACGAGCGACAAAGAGGTACAATCGGCCTCCGCGTTCGGCAGCGTTCGGCAGCGTTCGACATTTGTCTCTCTCCTACTTGAGTGATGGCCTTTGTACACTGCGAGCGACGAGCGACGAGCGATCAGCGATATCCAATGGCAACGTCACTCTCATAGAGCATTTCCGTCATACTCGAGCTCTCATTGGATATCGCTCATCGCTTGTCGCCCATCGCGCGCAGTGTGCAGAAGCCATGAGCGATGCGTCCGCGTGGATAGCTGCTATACAATAATACATGTACATGTTTTCGTCAAGTATGAAGTGCAGTGAAAAGTGAATGTGGTGTGAATTGTTTATAGCAACGATAATTGCGGCAATAGAGGTAATGATTCTTTCGATATTAAATATATGTTCAGTGATATATTGTCGAATATTCGTGCTTTCATCATTAAAATAAATAGCATCGGTCCGCTAGTGCAGCGATTGTAGGTTATGCTATAATTGACAAAACTATAACAATAAGTTAACAGAACTATTTCACGATGAGTAAAAATCAATTGCTTTACTATTCGATCGAAATAATTATCGAGCGTAGCTATGATTTCAAAAAATTAAAACATAAATGTTAAATCTTCCACATATCATAACAACGTGTCTGAAATGACAGGTTGGACCAGCCAGCCGTCAAAGGGAACAATTTTCTCCTATATCAAACACATTGCGGCGGGCTTTTTAAAAGCTAGAGTTACAAAAATTTTAATGATGTTTCCAATTTTTAAATTTTAAATTTAAGATTTATGAACAATAATTTAATCACAGTTTATTCTTATAATAAATTATTCAAAATTATTACTTTTTTACAACAAATTACAATTAAATTTGCAAAAATAATTAAGTAACTAATTGAACAACAACTTTTATTCAGTTCACTTGCTGAAAGAAATAATGTCAATACAAAATTTATTATTATAAAATAATAAAATCAAAAATTAAATTTTAACAGTCGAGTAGAAATTTAAACAATAAATTTTATTCAAGTATTTTGTAAATTTAAAATGATTTTCTGAACGAAGAATTTTATGAAAAAATAAAAGTTGTAAAGTGCTCAAACACATTCATACTTGTAAAAAATATGTACATTGTAAAAAAAATAAATAAAAATTGACATAATTGTAATTATGCGTACAAATAAATGTAACTTGATCAATTCAATTGTGATTTCCATTTACCTCCTTCTCTATATCCATACAAAATATCTATCAAACAAACAAAATTAAAATTTTCTTTTGAAAAATGAAACCTTTCCATAAGTATTTTCTTATGACGTTGTCACGTTCAACTATCGTCAGTAAACCGACTTTTTTTATTTCGGTTTAGGCGCTGACGCACAGTGAAGGTAACCTCCACTTTTTTGAATGGAATGATAAATTTTTTTCAACCATCGTATGCAGCACCTCAAGTTACATAAAAAACATTGGGGATCAAAGGCGTTCTAGATCATTCAAGGTCGGTATCGATGATTCTAATTTAACTATCTCGGATCACTACCAAATATTTGGTAGTGATCCGAGATATTTAGATTTGTATTTCATTTTAATAGGTGACCTTGAATGACCTTGAACGACTTTGACCCCCTAATGTTTTTTATGCGGCTTGAGGTGCGCCACACGATGGTTGAAAAAAGTACCATTCCATTTGCAAAAGTGGAGGTGACCTTCACTGTGCCTTAGCGCTTTCACCGAAATAAAAAAAAATTAGTCGCATTTTATGGCCCCTTCACATCGTACAACTTTTGTCGGGAAAACTTTTTTGTGACGTCGATAATGACCACGTTATTTCGGGTGGCAGAGATAAGAGGGACACGCTGTATATATATATATATATATTGTGACGGAAAATTCAAATTTCGCCCTTCGCGTCACAAAAGGTCGTCGCGCCTCCGCCCGGCGATTTTTCTCGGGGCGCCAGCCGCGTTAGCGGCTCGCCGGGCGGTGGGTCGAGACAACCGTTTTACCCGACTGGCTCAGCTCTTCGTCAGGTAGAGTGGCGGGGTCAGGGGCTCACATTTATAAAACAACAAAAAAACACTTGCAGCACCTCTGGAGAGAGAGTACACTTTATTCATTCCGAGTTGTTCCTCGGCGGATGATTCGATATAAAAATTATATAAAGCCGCCGGCCGGTCTATCTCTTTTCTCTCTCACCTTTTACAACGGGATAACAATAACAACCGACACGAAAAATACGCAAGGGACCTGCAACGTTCCTCCCTGCACCGCGACCCGAAACGATGCACACGCGAATGACGGAGACATTTCTTTAAATCAACGGTAAAACTTTCCCTTTACGCCGGGGGCGGCCGCACTGCACAGACCGACTTAATTAGTCCCCGGCAATTAATTTTACTCGTCGACCGTCTCGCTCGGATTTCCGTGGTCAAGTCCTTTCCCGCGATAGAGACGGTTGACTCGAGATCTCCGTCCGAGCCGTTTACCCCTTCTCTCCGTCATTCGCGTCGGCCGTTACCGCGCCAAAATTAAATATTAGAACTTATTAAAATGACGGTGACGATGACGGTGATGGGTACGATGGCGATAACGATAACGATGACGATGACGATAACGATGACGATGACGATAACGATGACGAGTACGATGACCGTTGACGGATGCTGATGATGAATATCCAGTCTCAGCCCGTCGATCCTACCCAGCGCATCGAGTGTTGCAGCGATTCGTGCCCACGGCGTTTATGCGACGTGCCAAGGTCGGCGGACGCGGCGTTACCGACTGAGAGGGATTGAGGACCAGCCGGCCGCCGTGGGTTCGTTTATGATACGCCATACGTTCGAGGCGGAGAGGGTCCCGGCGTCTTTGGTTGCCTGACGCTGCGAGTCGTTGAAGTAGGCTGGTACTATAACGATGGCGTTACGTGTTCGAAATGTCCGCTTTATACCGCCGATCGTAGTGAAATAGCATTCGAGGCAGTGGGCCGAGCTGAAACGAACCGAACTCTCGAGCGAGGGCAAGATCGACCAGGCGCACCCCGAATCGGAAGCTACGAGGCCGCTGCGGTGAGAAGGATCTCGAGATTTCCGTCTAAGACGACCGCCATTTCCCGCTCGCCATCGTACCACAAATGTCGTATGAACGAATAAAAAGAATATAATTATACAACAAAAGATTAAATATATCAAGGGACAACGACATAAATAAATAATAAACGACAACGGCCCGCTCGGGCTCCCGTACGAGGATGAAAACCGAGCGAGAGGGTCGCCATCAAAGTGGCTTTGGGGCTTCTCCATTCTGCCACGTGACAATATATATATATATATATTCTGACGTGGCAATTTCGTACGTCACAATACATTAAAGGTGCTCAGGCTCGGCGCATGGAAGGGCGCCTGCCGCCGTCCAGAAACCCCCTCAAGCGATCTCCCAGGGCCCCACTTAACGCAAAAATTATTTTATTAATACTTTTTTTTGTTATTTATGTTATACTTCGGAGCGAACGGCGCGCTCTCACCGTTACGTAGGACAGGATCGAGGAACGAGTCAAGAATCAAACGGCAACGGAGTTACCGACCATTCCATTTTTTAAAGTGGAGGTGACCTTTACTGTGCGTCACCGCTTTCACCGAAATAAAAAAAAAATCAGTCGCATTTTATGGCCTCTTCACATCGTACAACTTTTGTCGGGAACATTTTTTTATGACGTCGATAATGACCACGTTAGTTCGGGTGCCAGAGTTAAGAGGGACACCCTGTATATACATATATATATATATATATATATATATATATATATATATATATTCTGACATGGCAATTTCGTACGTCACAATACATTAAAGGTGGCTTAAGCTCGGCGCATAGAAGGGCGCCTCCCGCTGTCCAGGAACCCCCTCAAGCGATTTCCCAGGGCCCCACTTAGCACAAAAATGATTTTATTAATACTCTTTTTTGTTATTTATGTTATACTTCGGAGTGAACGGCGCGCTCTCACCGTTGCGTAGGACAGGATCAAGAAACGAGTCGAGAATCAAACGGCAACGGAGTTACCTACCCTGGCGCACACGGTCTCGCGACAAGGCGTCGTTCATCTACACTCAATACTAGCGGATCGCAATAAAAAGGAGGGGGGGGGGGAGTCTCGCCTAATAACGGCCCTCAGCAACACGCGACAATGGATTCCGTTGGGTATCAACGAGCGACAACGGAAAGTCACAAAATCCAAGGAAGGGTCGCCGGCTCGAAGCCCCAATCCGAGCTGTCTCTCTCCGTCTACAGCCGGTCATCACCCCGATGAGTCCGTGACCCAATCAGGTCCGGGACGGGAGCCGAAGGCAATTTTCACGTTCAATATTTATGAAAATGCGAACCTTATCGGCAAGGTCAACGCCAAGAAATCGAAAAGGCTGTGACGAGGCAAGGGGTGAGGGTCGGGACCCAGGTCCCCGGAAAGGCTCCTCGCAAAAACTTCATCACTTGAGTTCTGGTCTGGAACGAGGAGAGGTGCACTTCCCAAGCCGTAGCCGTTCCCGCCACCCAAGAAAGCGACTCCACCGGAAAAATCGTAGATCGAGACCGAGGTTTTACCGGATCGAGATCTTCTGAAACTGTAGCGGTGAGGCAGTCGTTTTGCTCGTCAAACCCGTTGTAATGCGCGCGCTGTGGCCCGTTGGGTAAAATACTAAATTTTGAGATTATTGAGAATATTAAAGTCACGGGCGATTTTGTCGCGGCGGATCAATAACGGACGAGAAAGATCGAGTCACCCTGCGATATCGTCATGTTTGTCGTCATTTCCGTTCGAGAAAGAAAACTGTACAAATATGGAAGAACAAGAGGACCCCGATTTACGCGTATCCCGAACCGCCCCCGCCGTATGCGAGAGTTGAGAAAACAAAAATATGTATAAACTTGTTACAATTGTCACCAAATCTCGGAGTGTTCATGAAAACTCATTTTGAACCGTTGTCGCGGATCAACTCCGCTCCTCCACCAAATTCAGGGCTGCGGCGGTCGGGCAAAAGATATCTGGTCAATTGGTCGGGAAAAATAAATTTGTCGTGTAAGAATTTGCGCGGCTGGCGCCCTATCCTTTACGAGTCTGACAAGAGAGCGAATTTTAGGACGCGAGTACCGGAAATCGTGTCACAGATTTTGGCGCCCAACGTGGGGCCCGATTCGCGATAGCGATAATTCGGCCGAACACCGCCCCGGGATTGGTGAAAAAGATATTCAGTAAAGCGTGTATCGAATTGTAGTACAGATTTCTTTCTCGGTTATTTTTTTTGTGTTGCATGGTTAAAATGTTCCTGCCTTGCATATGTAGAATATAATATTTAGCCTTTCTTGTGTGCTGGAACTATTTCCCACCGGAAAAGTCTCGACTTCGCTAGCGCGACGCCTCGCGAGACGCGGGCCTAGAGCGATAGAGTTCGGGAACGCCCGTGAGATTTCGGCGTTCCGGCGAACGAGAGCGTGCGACGGAGCGCCAGTCGAGCACACACGTGAGAAGAGAATAGATACCGGCGTAAGAAAAATTAACGTTGACGAATCTGGAATAGACGTGCGGGTTCCCGAGGGAAAATAAGTGTTGGTGGAAAGAAAGAGTGCCGAAGGTGTCGAGATCAAAGAGAGAGAACGTTCGTCCAAGTGTCGAGAGAGGAGATAGGACAGTAAAGGACAACGAGACCCATGTCGAGTATCGAGCACGGGATGAACCCTGAGTGCTATAAGCAGATCCGGGTGAAGTTTGTTTGTACATCGTAAATCAGTGTGATCTCGTCGCGTGCCCCGTAAATCGATTCGAAACCCGTGGATTAGAATAGCGTACAAATTTCAGTGTATTCGGTAACAAAATGAAAGAACCGGTTAAAATATATTTCCTACAGCGACGACGAGTCTAGCGAGAAGTGTCACGTGCTTCGTGTTTTGTTTTGCGCTTCGTCCTTCCGACGAACGAGCCGTGCATAGGTACAGAATTTGAGATTTCTCGTTATTACCGAGACGATCGGAAAATTGTTCGGGAAGAGGTTTTATTTTATTTCGTTTCACATTTTTTTTTGGTGTTTTATCTTTCAGGAATACGTGTCGACAGTGATTAAAATTTTTTTAATTCTTCTCTAAGACCGGGACTATCGAGAATTGTTCGGAGAGTAGTATTATTGTTAAAAACTTTTTTTTCTCTTTCCCCTCTTCGCGTCTTATCGTTTCGACAGCCGATTCGTTTTAATTACACGTTGCAATTTTCTCCTTTATTCTTGCGACGATCGCGAATTGTTCGGGAAGAGGTTTATTTTCATTTAACATTTTCTTTGGTATTTTATTCTTTCGGGCATACGAATTGTGTGTAATCACAAATTTGTGTAAATCAAATTTTTCTTTTTTTTTTTTAATAATAGGGTCGATCGAAAAGTGTTCCGAAAGTGGGTTTTCTTTTTTTTGGGGGTCTTCTTCCACTAATCTTTTTTGTGTTCTACCGTTACGACAGTCGAGTCGTTCGTAATCATAAATTTTAAAGTTTTCTATTATTACCAAGAAGATCCGGCATTAGTTGGGAAGTGTTTTTTTTTGTTTTAATCAATTAAACATTTATTCTGTGTTGCCTCTTTCCGACAGTCGAGTCGTTTTAATTTAAAAACTTTAATATTTTTTTATTCTTTTTTTCCTTTCTTCATTTTTTTCTTTTTTTAATTCCCGGAACGATTAAAAATTATTCGGGGACATTCTTATTATTATTATTTCTTTTTTACATTTTTCTTGTTTGGTACGTCGTTCCGACGTACAAATCCTTTGTTGGCCGATTTAAAAAAATTTCCGTTGTTCGCGAGACGATCCGAGAGTCGGTCGAAAGTTTTTTTTGCTCTCGCATCCGAATCCACGGCAGTCGCTCCCTACGAGGTCGTAGCGGGACATACGCGCCGAGCGGCCGAGAGTTTGTTTTGATTTTTTTTTGTGACGCTCTCGAGGTCCTCGAGGCTTCGACACAAGGCGTATCAGAAAATAATTTTTCTTTTCATCTTTCTTTTAAAGGAAAAGTTTGAGGCACTCGTCGAGAATCGCAAACCGTATCGTAAGAATAAACTCTGTATTCCCCCCTTGTTATTTGGCAAACCTCCTATAGCCCGGACGAAAATAATTTCGTTCGAATTGTCGAGAGAGATCGCGGTTTAGGGTATTGGAAACCGACAGACCCGCGCGCGCGCTAACCGAAGAATAAGAAAGAGTGAGGGATATCGCATCGTACGCATCGAACGCGAGAGAGCGCGGCGTCCCGCGTATTCGCGATTTGACAGGTCCCGTTCGGGTAAATTCTACCGTTCTCTCTATTGCACACGAGCTGAACCATTATGCAGCGCACTACACATAGCGCCGCGCCGCCACCCGATCAACCATGCCACGGAAACTCGAATAAAGAAATGCCGGACAGCGGTGTCGGAACGATACCAAGGAATCTGGTGCCAAAGCCCTTAGCGGAGGCGGGAGGCGGATTAGGGAGAGGACCGACAAACTTAAATAATACAAACCCCTTCCCCCATGATGATGGTACCCCAATAAAAGCAGCCGATGATCGACCACCCTCGCAGCCTCCCGGTATACGGGAGAGAGTGCACGAGGCCGCGACGCGAGATCCCGCATCTCGCGTTTCTTTTGCATTCCCTTCCAGAGAACACGATCCACCGTCAGAATTTTTTTGGGATAATCGGGAATGGGCCGCGCATCAAAATCCTAACCGCCCGGGAATTCAGGTTACGGAGCTACCAATACACTTGTAATGTCCCGCGATTTTGGGGATTCAGATCGACTTTCGAATTCGAAATATCTTACAAGTTTCCCGACAAATAGAAGGAAAAGAGACCAATTTGAGGATAGACCATCACGCTTCGTTGGTCATTAATGGATTTCCGCTGGGGAGGTGATATGTCGAAGCAGATGAAATCATCGCTAGACAATACGATCTTTGTCACTAACAAAAGAAACCTTTGCTGAAAATTCTCTGCCTGGCTGGCGTACGGAGACGGCCGAGTTAATATGACCGGCGTCTGTCATCAAGAGTATGGCCCCTCAACAAAATTTAGAGCGGGATTGAATGACACACGCCAGCCGAAGGAAAGGACAGAGCGTGTAAAGGGGAAACGTACTCCAAGTGAGGGCGTTAAGAATTTCCTCGTGGTCAGTGGCTCCCTTTTCTATTGAAAGGAAATAGACAGATGTTGTAGATCTCGGAAGTCTTATTTAATCAAACCTATTACCAAGTGCGTTGAAAGCAAAGGAATTCGAGACGAATATCCGCAGGGGTCAGGTCACGCGTGATTATTTAAGCGTAGCGATCAATTCTTTTTTTTTGTACGCATTCAATTATATTTATATAAAACGTTCAGAAGAAAATTATTTTTATGCATACTATTGTAGTGCGAATACTTTTAAATAATATGACGAAAATTTGTGAACGACACTCAGTGCTATGAATCAAGGTTTTGAGCACCACGGTTACGAGTCGGACTATCGTCTAATTACGTAGGAGGACCACGCGCAGTTTCCCACCAAAAGGCGTTCGTGTATTTACCTTACTGTAAGATTTATTAAATTATAAATATGAGCCTACATGGCGACTCGAAACGATAGCATGAAAACTCCGGCGGTTGATAAACAAAATATCCGGCCGTATAATCGACAAGGCCCGAACCACGGGCACTTCGCCGCGCACAATACCTCTCTATTCTCCCTTCCCAGTATTTTCGAGATCAATAACATAGACCCAATTTTTAGTAATGCAGCATCGATCGTAGCCCTTGCCCAATCAGAAATTTCCCAAATTATTCCCCCTCTGTAATTTAACCGATCATGTGAGACGACCTATGTTTTATGCACTGTTCTCCAATCCACAAGAGACGCATCACCAACAGTGTGTGCCCCTACTCTCTCAAAATCTGTATCGTCTAATTCTTACGTCGTGAAAAAGAAAAATCTTTAACCCATTAAGGTAGTACTAGCGGATTGACTAGTCGACAGAAAATCTATAAATTATTGAATCTGAAAAAAGCAAAATATAATGTATTTGGGTATAGTAATAAACATGATACAGAAAATAATTATTTGAGAAGTGCATGTAATAACTGTATGTATTATAGTTTGGTAAGTGAAGTAAAATCGCAATCAGGTTTGACTTGAGTTGTCACAGGCCGCCATTTCATAATTCTGGCAATATCCGCGGCAACGCTGTATTCAGGTGCTTTCGATACATGTCAAGCATGTGTTTGTTTACCGTATGTGTAATCGTGTGTTGTAGTGTATGTGTAATGCGGTAAGCGAACGCAAAAATGAGTCGATTGAATCGATGATATCTGCTCGAAATGTCCCGTAACCTATATTTATTATGGAGCATACGTGACCGCGACAATTTTCGTGTTATTCGTCGCTTTTCGCATAGCTCTGATCTGACCGGCAAATATTATTATTTCCGTTCCAAAGTTCGATCCGCACGGATTCCCTATATGGTGCGGGTTAAATGCGTTGATTTCGTGAATTAATTTCTATTGTATTTAGCCGGTAAGGCCTGCAGAGTTTTCGCGGATGTCATTTTTTATGTTTCTACTACAGCATAAAAAAAAATCAACTTTTTTTCTAATGAGGAGGTTCGCGCACGTACTACCTTAACGCCCAAGAATCGCGACTTTTTCCTTCATTTTCAAGCCAGATTTTTATTATATAAATAAAATAATAAAAAATGAAGAGATACGTTCCCTAGTATTTTCGAGGGTGCCCTTTCAGAATCTCGGGTCAAAATCGGGTTTTGTCCATTAGGAAAAAAAATATGGCGGCTTTTAAACAAGAAAAAAACAGGAAAAATCGATGACACTTTTTTTTTCAAAATTTTTTTTTCACCTCGAAGCCGTTGATAAGTCCGGTTTTTTTTCAACCATGGGTGCATAGAATAGTGACGATTGAACAATCAATTTTTTTAATTCGTCGTTGTCAACATTTTCATTCCCAAAATGGCGCTTTTCACCCCCTGAGTGACACGAAAAATTTAACGCTCGGTGTCCCAAATGAAAAGTAGTTGGATTTGGACGAAAATTGGTACTCAAAGGTTTTTGAGGTCGCTGACTACGATTCTGTTCTCAAAATTCCGAAATTCAAAATGGCCGATCCAATATGGCGGACACAAATGCAAAAGTTCATTTGAATTGGATAAAACGTAGCACTCGGAGATTTTCGAGGTCGCTGATTATGCTTCAGCTCTCAAAATTCCAAAATTAAAAATGACGGATCCAATATGGCGGACACAAATGCAAAAGTTCATTTGAATTGGATAAAACGTGGCACTCTGGAGTTTTCGAGGTCGCTGATTATGATTCTGCTCTCAAAATTCCGTAATTCAAAATGGCGGATCCAATATGGTGGACACAAATGCAAAAGTTCATTTGAATTCGATAAAACGTGGCACTCTGGGGTTTTCGAGGTCGCTGATTATGATTCTGCTCTCAAAATTCCGAAATTCAAAATAGCGGCTCCAATATGGCGGACAGAAATGCAAAAGTTCATTTAAATTGGATAAAACGTGGCACTCGCGGGGTTTCGAGGTCGCTGATTATGATTTTGCTCTCAAAATTCCGAAATTCAAAATGGCGGATCCAATATGGCGGACACAAATGCAAAAGTTCATTTGAATTGGATAAAACGTGGCACTCGGGGGTTTTCGAGGTCGCTGATTATGATTTTGCTCTCAAAATTCCGAAATTCAAAATGGCAGATCCAATATGGCGGACACAAATGCAAAAGTTCATTTGAATTGGATAAAACGTGGCACTCGGGGGTTTTCGAGGTCGCTGATTATGATTCTGCTCTCAAAATTCCGAAATTAAAAATGGCGAATCCAATATGGCGGACACAAATGCAAAAGTTCATTTGAATTGGATAAAATGTGGCACTCGAGGGTTTTCTAGGTCGCTTATTATAGTTCTGCTCTCAAAGTTCGAAAGCCTTTGGGTATTTAAATACCTGGTATTTTCAGGTATTTAAATACCCAAAGGCTGTCGAATGTTGCGAGCAGAATCATAATCAACGACCTTGAAAACCCCCGAGTGCCACATTCCATCCGATACAAATGAACTTTTGCATTTTTGTCCGCCATATTGGATCCGCCATTTTTAATTTCGGATTTTTGAAAGCAGAATCATAATCTGCAACCTCGAAAACCCCCGAGTGCCATGTTTTATCCAATTCAAATGAACTTTTGCATTTGTGTCCGCCATATTGGATCCGCCATTTTTAATTTCGGAATTTTGAGAGCAGAATCATAATCAGCGACCTCGAAAAGCCCTGAGTGCCACGTTTTATCGAATTCAAATGAACTTTTGCATTTGTGTCCGCCATATTGGATCGGCCATTTTGAATTTCGGAATTTTGAGAACAGAATCGTAATCAGCGACCTCAAACACCTCCGAGTACCACTTTTCGTCGAAATCCAACTACTTTTCATTTGGGACACCGAGCGTGAAATTTTTCGTGTCACTCAGGGGGTGAAAAGCGCCATTTTGGGGTTGAAAATGTTGATAACGACGAATTTAAAAAATTGATTGTTCAATCGTCACTATTCTATGCACCCATGGTTGAAAAAAAACGGACTTTTCAACGGCTTTGAGGTGAAAAAAAAATTTGAATAAAAAGTGTCATCGATTTTTCCTGTTTTTTTGTTTGAATGCCGCCATATTTTTTTTTCCTAATGGACAAAACCCGATTTTGACCCCAGATTCTGAAAGAGCACCCCCGAAAATACTAGGGAACGTATCTCTTCATTTTTTTGATTTTTTAAATGTAATAAAAATCTGGCTTGAAAATGAAGGAAAAAATCGCGATTCTTGGGCGTTAATGGGTTGTCAGTCTGCCAACCGAATCCCGAGTAGTCAATTCCTGTTGAGTCTTCTATAACTGTAATTGGAGGAAAGTCTCCTAACATTTGTTCATCTTTCTATAATTAGTGTAATCGCAGTCGGTTTAATGTGAAAACTGTGAAAAAAAAGAGTCAAATAAAAGAAAAAGGATCGAGAGTCTAAGACTGCATTTCTACATCTTAACTACCTGGCCATCACGAATTCCTACACTGATTCACGCAGCAGAAGCAATTGGATTTCACCCATTCCATTTCATTTGCACCAAACGAGTAAGTAATCATGAATATTTTTCACACACGTAAGGGAAGAGATGGGGATGTTCTCCCATTTCAGCGATCTCGCGCGTCTCCTCAATTAGACGCCCAATGGCTTAGAATTTACGCCACCTCGCTCTTTGCACCCTGACAACATTCTAATCGTATAATTGGTAATAATGTTTGGAAACCCCAGAAATTTTGGTTTTCAAATAGTCCGTAATGGAATTCACCGTCTTTTTTAACTTGGGATTATTTCTCTTCATTTTAACTGAATATTTGACGTTTGTATTATTTATTTTCTCTTAACAGTAGTTTGAAAAATAGGACAAAAAATGACATTTTATGGTTTTTCAGTAAATCTACTACTCCATTACAAATATTGGTAGAAAAACTAATGTCGCTACGTTTATTTTTCAGCTTAATGTACCTCCAATAACCGTGTAAATTTTCAAATTGATCCACCGACCCGTTTTTCCGGACCGATTTTAGAACTTTGTAGTAGTTGCTTTTAAATGTTTAGAACTTTGCAGTAGTTGCTTGTTAAATTGAAGAAAAAAAGGGAAAAATGAAAAAATTCTAATCTGTTTAAATTTGTAACATTTTTCAGGAAACAATGGTGACTCGTTGTTGCCACGCTTCGGCTTTTGCCCACCATAATTTCACTCATGCTGAATTGGATTGATTAAAAGTTGATACCCCTAAGCGGTTTTTACTAGTCGATCTGAGAACTTGTATGCCATTAACTGTCGATATTTTCTGCGAAGATTATGCGGGATACAAAAAACACTTTTTTTCAAACATGATCTCTTGTTTGGAAGGAAAAACCAATGAACAATTTTTTTCAAAAACTAATCTTTTTTTGGTCAATTTTTTCTACGTTTTGGTAAAAAAAATTAATCTGATGTTTTTGTAAACTCTCTTTTTTTCTATTTTTGATCATGCCTAGTTTCGAAAAAAATATTGTTTTCCATAACCCTAATAACCTTCGCAGAAAATATTGAGAATTAATTACATAAATGTTTTCAGATCGACTATTAAATACAGCTTGAGAGTATCAAATTGATCTTTGAATTGGTCTTTAATTGATGCAATTAAAGACGAGTGAAATTAAAGAGCGCAAAGGCCGAATCGTGTGAAAAATGAGTCAGTATTGTTTCCTGGAATATTTTACAAATAAAAAAAAAGTCCATCTCTCGAATTTTTTTCTTATGTTTAACAAGCAACTAGTGCCAAGTTGTGAAAAACGTCGAAGAAAATTAGTATTCTTATTTTGATGATGATTACAAGATTTTTAGGAATAATACACTTGTTCCTTTAATTGTTTTGTAAAACTTCGATTAACTTTTAATGGAAAACGGTTCGATGAATCAATTTGCAGACTAACAGGGGTATTGGGGGTAAATCGAGCTGAAAAAAACGCGGCATTGCATCAATATTTGTAACGTAGTGGTAGATTTACTGAAAATACAGAAAAAGTCATTTTTTGTTCTTTACCAAATAACGGTTAAGGGTGAAAAAAATCACAAAAATGAACGGGAGGGGCTGGCAGGAGATTTATTCGGCTTTTTAAAGCTGCCCTCTAATTCCCGCTGCGATAATTGGTTGCTGAGATATCGATAATCAAAGACAAAAGGATCTTTTTCATTCGAAGTCGGATATCTCAGCAAAAAAATTGACGTAGAGAGATAAAAACCAAATTAAAGCTGTATAAACAAGCTAACTGACCTATACATTGAGTTAACTGAAACAAAATTCCTTAGTCCGATGACCCCTGAAGAAAAACAAATTTAGAATTTCTTCTCCTGGTATTTCTTATGATTGCGCGATAGCCGTAGATCACAATTTCTTTTGCCAAAAGAACTCGAAACTATGATCTTGAAGCTTCAAAAGGCTTTTTTTCGTCTCGATGCGGCAATTTTTCACATAGACAAAGCGCTTAAAACAAACCAAACAAACCCTAAAAAATGACGAAATTTTGTTCCTGTAATTTTTGGAGTTGTATACAGGGTGTCCCAAAACTCAATGATAATCTGAGACCGGATGAAAGGCCAAGTTATACCAGTTCTGGGAAAGATAAAAAAAAATCCATATCACTCAGTTCAGCGATAATAGACATTTAAAAAAAAAGTTGCAATTCGACACCCTTGGTCGCATTTTCAGGTCCTGTGATTACCAATGTCACAATTTCGCTGTGATTTTTTTAATTTCGTGATCTTCATTAACGATGCTATTAATCGCAACCACAAATTAATGCAAAAACATTGTTAATTTAATAAAATAAGTTAAGTTTTAGTGAGTCATGATTCACAAAAATATTGTTAGTTAACTTTGACACTTCATTTTGAAAAAAAAATGTACTACACTACCCTTGGCAAGTTATTTTAAAAGATGGCGCATTTAATCAAGATTTCAAAATGGTGCAACACTTGCCACTTTTCTTGCCATTAAAAATTGTATTTCTTATTTTTTTCAAATTGAGCTCATTTTGAACAACTCAACATTAGAAATTTTTGTTACTAAAATTTGTTATTTTTTGTTTCTGGTCTGAAATAAAATTATTATTTTTAGTAAAGAGGTAATTGAGTCAGTTAATAACCAATTTTTATTGTAAAAAACATATGTTTTTTACAATAAAAATTGGTTATTAACTGACTCAATTACCTCTTTACTAAAAATAATAGTTATTTCAAAAGATGGCGCATTTAATCAAGATTTCAAAATGGTTCAACACTTGCCACTTTTCTTGCCATTAAAAATTGTATGTCTTATTTTTTTCAAATTGAGCTCATTTTGAACAACTCAACATTAGGGATTTTTGTTACTAAAATGTATTATTTTTTGTTTCTGGTCTGAAATAAAATTATTATTTTTAGTAAAGAGGTAAAATTCAATTACCTCTTTACTAAAAATAATAATTTAGGTAATTGAGTCAGTTAATAACCAATTTTTATTGTAAAAAACATATGTTTTTTACAATAGAAATTGGTTATTAACTGACTCAATTACCTCTTTACTAAAAATAATAATTTTATTTCAGACCAGAAACAAAAAATAACAAATTTTAGTAACAAAAATTCCTAATGTTGAGTTGTTCAAAATGAGCTCAATTTGAAAAAAATAAGAAATAAAATTTTTAATGGCAAGAAAAGTGGCAAGTGTTGCATCATTTTGAAATCTTGATTAAATGCGCCATCTTTTGAAATAACTTGCCAAGGGTAGTGTAGTGCATTTTTTTTTCAAAATGAAGTGTCAAAGTTAACTAACAATATTTTTGTGAACCATGACTCACTAAAACTTAACTTATTGTATTAAATTAACAATGTTTTTTGCATTAATTTGTAGTTGCGATTAATAGCATCGTTAATGAAGATCACGTAATTAAAAAAATCACAGCGAAATTGTGACATTGGTAATCACAGGACTTGAAAATGCGACCAAGGGTGTCGAATTTCAACTTTTTTTTTTTAAATGTCTATTATCGCTGAACTGAGTGATATGGATTTTTTTTATTTTTCCCAGAACTGGTATAACTTGGCCTTTCATCCGGTCTCAGATTATCGTTGAGTTTTGGGACACCCTGTATAAAAAATATGGTTCAAAACACGAACTTTTTTTAAACTCGTCTCAATTCTTTAATTATTTAGAAGTTTCCCCTCATTTGACTGCTAAAACTAACGTAATAAACGAAAATATTTTACTCTTAGTTCTACGATTAAATTGACGATAGTTCTACTGCGTTCCACGGAGAGGGTATGAGGCTGAAGTTTGAACGTTGGAACGCAATAAAAATTTAAATTTGTTAAGTCCTTTTTTATATTTCGGCAACCTTTGCTTACAATAATCCTCCAACCATTTTTCAAGATTGTTGAAAAAATTCGTCACCGTGTACTCCGATCTAAGGGGTCCCACCACTGTAGAATTTAAGAAATTTTTTTTTTTTTTACTTGACTTAAACGATGCTTTGAACCATCTATAATAAGGGGATACAAGTTTGGTACCTGTAAAACAAGGTCCGCAGGCCCGTACGGGTCTGCGGTGGCAGTGGCTGGGCCGTGTGCGAGACATCGACCGTTTTTCTCGAAACACAATTTTTCCAAACGGCACGCAGCATAACTCCAACAATTTTCATCATTTTCACTCCCAATTTTGGGTACATGTATAAAATAACATTCCGAAGAGAAATAAGTACGGGATTTTGTATGAGTTGTTTATAACATTAGTTATTACCGAATGATTGTCCTTTTTTTCTGTTGAAAATTAAGTTTTTAGTTTAATGCTTGCCAATTACACAAAAATTAATATTTTCACAATTCTCTATGTATTTCTCTAGCTATACTCGTGTAAATTAATAGAATTTTTTTATTTTATTCTAAAATCAAATTTACGTCAGCTATGCTGCGTGCCATAGAGCGTCTCAAATTCAACATGCCTCTCCAGAATGGCTCCAGCGTCTCGTTTTGGCATAATTTTTTAATATAAATTACTTTTTGTTCACCTGAAAGATATGGCTAATAACATCCTTGAATATTAATATTCTCGTATTTCTTCTTCTACAAAAAAAATCCGGAAATGTCACTCAATTTTGGACGTTTACAGTGGTGTGAGCCCTTATGGTAAAACGAGCGTGCGCTCTTGATTTCTATCGATTTTGTTTAAATTTTATCCAGACATTGTTCATATTATTATGCAAGTTTGAGTGAAATTTCAGAATAGTTGACTATTTAGATTGGAAGCTAATGGATTTTTGAATAGCAACTTTTAACACTGCAGGGTCTGCATTGGCCGAAAGTCAGGTCACATAATTCGGCGTACCATTCTAATGTGTTTATGAATTTTGAAAAAAAAAATATGATCAGATATCATACTAGTTAGGAAACGAGTGGAAAAGTTTGAATTGTCTTTACTATTCAGTCTTCCTAAAGACGTTCAGTAATGACAGAATAACTCTCGGTGTAAAAATTTGTATCCCCTATGATAAGAAGACATTAGGCAACACCGCAGAACAGGATTGTTCAATATTTCGATAAAAAAGATAATTATTGTGTTCCTAAAGTTAAACACTTTTAACGTGAAGAAAAAGATTTGCGTTCTAAACATTAATATTTTACATTGTTTATGTTATTGCCTTATATCTTTTTATAGAGGACAAATATTTTTCACGGAAAATTACTCCGTCTAAATTTCAGTAGACCCTACAGTGTTAAAAGATGCAATTTTAAAATCCATTATCTCCGAATCTAAATAGTCGACTGACCTGACATTTCACTAAAACATGCATAATGATACGAATAATGTCTGGTTAAAATTTGAACAAAATCTATAAAAATCAAGAGCGCACGCTTGTTCTACCTTAACGCGTTCAACCGTTGATCATTCAATTCTATTGCGCTGGAGGTTTCTACCCATCGTCTCTGAGTATGAGATGATGGTAGCCGTAAACATTGAAATGCAAGAAGGCCCTAGCGTCCACGCTCTTTGTTTTGAAACGTACATACGTAAAAGCAAAAGGCTTTCCATAGATTGGTGGTGCGATCGACGAGTTCCTTGAGGTCAGCCTCGCTGGTGCTCTCGGAGAGATTGGAGACAGCGGGATATCCTCGCGGACACTGGGACTGTATACTGTGGCCGCGACGATTGATGCGGTTTTTCATCCTCGGCAGTACGTACTCGCTGCCCTGGATAATTCCGATGGTCCATCTAGATAGTAAATCGACGCTACATTAGTTCTGTTTTGGTTCTGTTTAGTATGATGAGGATACAGAACCGGTATATTTTACTATTGCACAGTGTACCAGTACCATACTAGTATTGTACTTGTGTACAAAGGTACACAAATCATCCGTGTTTAAGACGTGACAGTTTTGCACTCGTAGGCAAAGGGTGTTGCACTTTCGTGCATCATTTTGGTCGCACACTGATCAGGAAATCGAGGATTTCGAGGGGTAATGGAAATGGCTACGGATCATCGGAAAATATGCTGTCTGCGATTTTTTCACGAATAAATACCGAGGTATTTCTGGGAAGAGCAAATAGCTTGAGTTTTTTGCACCTCGGTGTTTGACACATCGGCGAGCGAGAAAGCAACGCGAGGGAAGATCGTGGCAAATTACAAAGTACGTAAATTGAGGTTGTAGCACGTACGTACCTTGACTTCCGGTGTGTCCTTCGACTTCTCGCTGTCACTGTGTTCCTCGATCTTCTTCATCAGCCGCGGCGGTTTTCTCGTCGATTATTTCGTTGTCGGTTTTTGTCGTCGGCGGTGTGCCGGCGTCCAGATGCGTTTTTCACAGCAAAAAAAAACTCACACGACGAAAACAAACTTCACTCGATCACACACTATTTACATTCTATCACACACGTCGTATAAAATGTATATCGAACGAATGTTCGAGGTTATGGCCGGAGGTTATGGTTCCGGCCACGGTCTTACATACAGGTCTTGCAACTGAATCAAATATTGGTGGTGGGGGTGGTCGTCTTACTGTCGGCTTGTTAATTTCCTTGACCGCCGCTCGCATCGCTTCAATCAAATCATAGTCGAAACAGCGGAAGACACATGTGGCAACACAACCTCACTTAATCGGCTACTATAAAGTTTTACATAACCGTTATTAAAAAAATCACGTGTTTTTTTATGACGGTGATATCGTGCGGATTTTTACATAATAATGACGACTAATTCGTGTGCGGTTCCAACGTGTGAACTGGACGTCAGTTAGTAAAGGAAAAACGTTCGGTGTTTCGGGTTCCGTCGAATATCGAACGTCGTCAAAAATGGATCACTGCAATTCCAGGAATTTCTCAGCTCATGCCTTCGCAATTCGTGTGTGAGAAACATTTTCTCCAACGATACATTCTAAGAAAGTGGGTAAAACATGACTTAAACGGTGGAGTTATCGCAGAGGTAAGTTGATTTTATCTTTTTTTATTTATGTCTATTTACTTGTCTAGCCGCTATGACAAGTTCGCAGCGCCGCTCTTGTGGCTATAAGCCAAAGCTTATTGCCGACATTAAGCGTACCACCCCCACCACCTTCGTTGCAAGACCTGTATGTAAGACCGTGGTTCCGGCTTTCGACCTGTCAAAAAATAAATTGTTCCGCAAGGAGGCGAGCGCGGTCGGCAAAAAAAGACGAAGCGAGCTGCGCGCCGCTAGTGAAAAAACGGATGAACTGAACGCTCGCTCCGGTACCTGATATTTTGAGCTTTGTTGGTACATATTTGCTACATTTATGTAAAAATTTCAAAATGCTTTTTCTCCGCCATTTGTTCATGAAAACAGGTGAAACAAAGCTCGAAATGTGTGTTTTTTCACTGTCGAGAGCATGATTCGCGCCAAATTAACGAAAATGCGATGCAATGGTTAATAATTCACAGTTTTTCGCATGGTAACGACAAACTGCAATTTTTTTTTCGAAATTTTGGAAAATTTCGCGAATCATGCTCTCGGAGCAAGCGCCCTGCATGCACACAACAAATTTCATTCCAATTGGTTGATCCGTTCGGGAGAATTCCCATTTCAAAATTTCGATGCGGTCGGAGGCATGTGGCACATGGCCTTAAGTAGCAATCGTCCGAGCTCCTGTTCGGCGACATAAAATCCATGTCTTCAGCATCGTTTACTGAACCAGAGGTGAAATCGCTGCAGTTTATCACAAGTAAGGCGGGGTTATGGTGAAAACTACACGAAAGTACCAATGGAGACGTTGATTGCATCTTTTGCACGTACACAAAGGAGCTATTGTATTGGCAGCTGATACCTCTGCTCACATGATGCACTCTCCGCGATGAGGAACGCGATGAAATCAACGACAAATTCGCCGGGACGGTATCGAGAATGTGTTGTGGACGCTAGAAAAATGATTGAGACAATAGATTTCACCTCTATACGTTAGGAACTTAGTGGCAATCGTCCGACTCCCGTTTCGGCGATATACCATCCACGTCTTCAGCATCGTTTACTGAACCAGAGATGAATTCGATGCAGTTTTTGACGAGTTTGATGGGGTTATAGTGAAAACTACACGGATGTACCAATCGAGCCGTTGAATTCATCTTTTGCACGTACGCAAAGGAGCTATCGTATTTGCAGCTTATACCGCTGCGTACATGATCCACTCTCCATGATCAGGAACGAGATGAAATCAACGACAAACTCGAGGGGACGGTTTCAAGAATGTGTTATGGATGCTGGAAAACCGATTGAGAGAATCGATTCCACCTCTGTTCGCCAGGGACTGAGTGGCAATCGTCCGAGTTCAGTTACAGCGATAGACCATCTCCGCCTTCAGCATCGTTTATTGAACCAGAGATGAAACTGATGCAGTCTATGACGAGTTTGGCGGGGTTATGGTGAAAACTACACGAATGTACCAATCGAGCCGTTGATTTCATCCTTAACACGTACGCAAAGAAGCTATCGTATTCGCAGCTTATACCTCTGCTTACATGATCCACTCTGACCGATCGGGAACGAGATGGAATCAACGACAAACTCGACAAGACGGTTTCAAGAATGTGTTATAGATGCTGGAAAAAAGATTGAGAGGATCGATTTCACCTCTGTTCGCTAGGAACTGGGTAGCAATCGTCCGAGCTCCGTTTCGGCGATAGACCATCCATATCTTCAGCATCATTAACCGAACCAGGGATAAAATCGATGCAGTTTATGGTGAGTATAACGGGGTTATGGTGAAAACTACACGAATGTACCAATCGAGCCGTTCATTTAATCTTTTGCACGAACGCAAAGGAGCTATCGTATTCGCGGCTTCTACCACTGCTTATATGATCCACTCTCCCCGATCGGGAACAAGATGGAATCAACGACAAACTCGACGGGACCGTTTCGAGAATGTGTTATGGATGCTAAACAAATTATTGAGGGAATCGACTTCACCTCTGTTCGCTAGGAACTGAGTGGCAATCGTCCGAGTTCAGTTACACAGAAAGACCATTCACGTCTTTAGCGTAGTTTACTGAACCAGAGATAAAATCGATGCAGTTTGTGACGAGTATGACGGGGTTTTGGTGAAAACTACACAAATGGACCAATTGAGCCTTTGATTAAAACTTTTACACGTACGCAAAGGAGCTATCGTATTCGCAGCTTCTACCTCTGCTTGTATGATCCACTCTCGCCCATCGAGAACGAGATGAAATCATCGACAAACTCGACGGGACGGTTTCAAGAATGTATTATGGACGCTAGAACAATGATTGAGAGAATTGATTTCACCTCTGTTCGCTAGGAATTAAGTGGCAATCGTCCGAGCTCCGTTTCGGCGACATACAATCCATGTCTTCAGCATCGTTTACTGAACCAGAGATGAAATCGCTGCAGTTTATCACGAGTGTGACGGAGTTATGGCGAAAACTACATGGATGTACTAATCGAGCCGTTGATTTCATATTTTGCACGTGCGCAAAGGAATTATCGTATTCGCAGCTTATACCTGATTGCTTTCATGATCCACTCTCCCCGATCGGGAACGAGATGAAATCAACGACAAGCTCAACGGGGTGGTTTCGAGAATGTGCTTTGTATGCTAGAAACATGATTGAGAGAATCGTTTTCACCTCTGTTCGCTAAGAACTGAGTGGCAATCGTCCGGTTTCAGTTACAGGGATAAACCATCTACGTCTAAAGCATCGTTTACTGAACCAGATATGAAATCCATGCATTCTATGACGAGTCCGACGGGGTTATGGCGAAAAGCACCCGAATGTGCCAATCGAGCCGTTCATTTTATGTTTTACACGTACGCAAAAGAGCTATCGTATTCGCAGCTTATACCTCTGCTTACATGATCCACTCTGACCGATCGGGAACGAGATGGAATCAACGACAAACTCGACAAGACGGTTTCAAGAATGTGTTATAGATGCTGGAAAAAAGATTGAGAGGATCGATTTCACCTCTGTTCGCTAGGAACTGGGTAGCAATCGTCCGAGCTCCGTTTCGGCGATAGACCATCCATATCTTCAGCATCATTAACCGAACCAGGGATAAAATCGATGCAGTTTATGGTGAGTATAACGGGGTTATGGTGAAAACTACACGAATGTACCAATCGAGCCGTTCATTTAATCTTTTGCACGAACGCAAAGGAGCTATCGTATTCGCGGCTTCTACCACTGCTTATATGATCCACTCTCCCCGATCGGGAACAAGATGGAATCAACGACAAACTCGACGGGACCGTTTCGAGAATGTGTTATGGATGCTAAACAAATTATTGAGGGAATCGACTTCACCTCTGTTCGCTAGGAACTGAGTGGCAATCGTCCGAGTTCAGTTACACAGAAAGACCATTCACGTCTTTAGCGTAGTTTACTGAACCAGAGATAAAATCGATGCAGTTTGTGACGAGTATGACGGGGTTTTGGTGAAAACTACACAAATGGACCAATTGAGCCTTTGATTAAAACTTTTACACGTACGCAGAGGAGCTATCGTATTCGCAGCTTCTACCTCTGCTTGTATGATCCACTCTCGCCCATCGAGAACGAGATGAAATCATCGACAAACTCGACGGGACGATTTCAAGAATGTATTATGGACGCTAGAACAATGATTGAGAGAATTGATTTCACCTCTGTTCGCTAGGAATTAAGTGGCAATCGTCCGAGCTCCGTTTCGGCGACATACAATCCATGTCTTCAGCATCGTTTACTGAACCAGAGATGAAATCGCTGCAGTTTATCACGAGTGTGACGGAGTTATGGCGAAAACTACATGGATGTACTAATCGAGCCGTTGATTTCATATTTTGCACGTGCGCAAAGGAATTATCGTATTCGCAGCTTATACCTGATTGCTTTCATGATCCACTCTCCCCGATCGGGAACGAGATGAAATCAACGACAAGCTCAACGGGGTGGTTTCGAGAATGTGCTTTGTATGCTAGAAACATGATTGAGAGAATCGTTTTCACCTCTGTTCGCTAAGAACTGAGTGGCAATCGTCCGGTTTCAGTTACAGGGATAAACCATCCACGTCTAAAGCATCGTTTACTGAACCAGATATGAAATCCATGCATTCTATGACGAGTCCGACGGGGTTATGGCGAAAAGCACCCGAATGTGCCAATCGAGCCGTTCATTTTATCTTTTACACGTACGCAAAAGAGCTATCGTATTCGCAGCTTATTCCTCTGCTTACATGATCCACTCTCCCCGATCGAGAGCGAGATGAAATCATCGACAAACTCGACGGGACGGTTTCTATAATGTGTCATGGATGCTGGAACAATGATTGAGAGAATCGTTTTCACCTCTGTTCCCTAGGAATTAAGTGGTAATCTTCCGAGCTCCGGTTCGGCGATACACAATCCACGTCTTCAGCATCGTTTACTGAACCGGAGATAAAATCGCTGCAGTTTATCACGCGTATGATAGAGTTATGGTAAAAACTAGACTGATGTTTCAAACGAGCCGTTGACCTCATATTTTTTACGTACGCCAAAGGAGCTATGGTATATGCAGCTTATACCTCTGCTTACATGATCCACTTTTCCCGATCGGGAACGAGATTAAATCAACGACAAACTCAACGGGACGGTTTCGAGAATATGTTTTGGATGCTAGAAAAATGATTGAGAGAGTCGATTTCACCTCTGTACGCTAAGAACTGAGTGGCGAGCGTCCGAGTTCAGTTACAGCGACAAACCATCTACGTCTTCAGCATCGCTTACTGAACCAGAGATGAAATCAACGCATTGTATGACGACTTCGACGGGGTTATGGCGAAAACTACCCGAATGTGGCAATCGAGCCATTGATTTTATCTTTTACACGTACGCAAAGGAGCTGTCGTATTCGCTATCGTATTCGCACCTTATACCTCTCTGCTTACATGATCCACTCTCCGCGATGAGGAACAAGATAAAATCAACGACAAACTCGACGGGACGGTTTTGAGAATGTGTTATGGATGCAGGAAAACCGATAAAGAGACTCGATTTCACCTCTGTTCGCTAGGAACTGAGTGGCAATCGCCCGAGTTCATTTATAGCGATAAACCATCCACGTTTTCAGCATCGTTTACTGAACCAGAGATGAAATCGATGCATTGTATAACGAGTATGACGGGGGATATGGTGAAAACTACCTGAATGTACCAATCGAGCCGTCGATTTAATCTTTTACACGTACGCAAAAGAGGTATTGTATTCGCAGCTCTACCTCTGCTTACATGATCCACTCTCCCCCGCCACGAACGAGATGAAATCAACGACAAACTCGACACGACCGTTTCGAGAATGTGTTATGGTTGCCAGAAAAATTATTGAGAGAATCGATTTTACCTCTGTTTGCTATGAACTGAGTGGCAATCGTCCGAGCTCCGTCACGTCGATAGACCATCCACGTATTCAGCATCGTTTACTGAGCCGGAAATGAAATCGATGCAGTTTATGATGAGTACGACGGGGTTATGGTGAAAACTATACGAATATACCATCGAGCCGTTAATTTTATCTTTTGCACGTACGCAAAGACGCTATCGTATTCGCAGCTTATATCTCTGCTTACATGACCCACTCTCCCTGATCGGGAACGAGATGAAGTCAATGACAAACTCGACGGGACGGCTTTGCGAATGTGTTTTGTATGCTAGAAAAATGATTGAGAATCGATGTCACCTCTGTTCGCTAAGCAGTGGGTGCCAATCGCCAGAGCCTAAAGCTCCTACATCCACGCAAGTCGTCGATTTTATCATCGCGACATGAACCTCGATGTTACTGTCATTTTTATTGCTTGCAGCGTAGCCTAAGGTACCCTCTCGCTTTGAGAGTGACTGGGCTGAAATTAAACGTAAATATCGATGAAATTTCAGAAATTTTGGATAAAAGGTCCAGGGATCATGCAGAGCAGTCATTGCATATTTTCTCATGTAACAGCTCGCCGTCGGATGACCCAGTAGTGGCTACTTGCATTTAATCGATGTTGTTTGCATAAGTATGTAAATCCGATTTTCGTAAAATTGGGGTACTCTCCTGCTGGATAATTCGGATATTCCGAATACCGGTAACATGAAAAGAAATAATGTATATGCGAAAAAATATGTTTTAACAAGCTTTTATTTACTATGCTAAAAAGTAGAAAATAATTTTTGTACCGAGTCACCTATATGTGGCTATAAATGAAAGCTTGATTTTAACGACGCACCATGTCCGTCCTCGGAACTGTTTGCTTGATTGAAGATGAAACCGAGAACGACTTTGAGTGGATTATTTCAGGGGTGTTCGATGGAGACGCCAAAAACGATTAGGAGCATCGTTTTCATCTCTGATCGCTTGGTCCCTGGTGGTAGTCGCTTGAGCGGCGTTTCAACGATACACCATGCACTTCTTGGGGATCGTTTGCTTAATTGAAGATGAAATCAATGACCGCTATGACAAGGACGGTTGAAGCGCAATGTCGATTTAATCTTTATTACGTGAATAATGATGCTGTCGACGTACTGGCAGCTTGCAGTACTGCTCGTATTTGTTCATACTTGTCCGCTCGCTCTCATCAGAAATAAGGTAAAATCGAGAACGAATTTGGACAAATCATTTCAGGAATGTCAGATAGAGGCTCCGAAAAACATTAGGAGCATCGATTTAATCATTGATCGCTTGGTGCTAACTGGTATCGCTCGGAGCTGCGCATCAACGACGCATGATGCCCTTCTCCGGAATCGTTAGCTTGATCGAAGACGAAATCGACGACTGTCATGACGGGGATGATCGAACGACGTTGAACGTCGCGCGGAAATGTCAAGGCCAACGTTCATTTCATCTTTACGTAAACAATGCCTTGTACTTGCAGCTTGCAGCGCCGCGCGAATTTTCCACTGTCACGTCCAAGGAAATTTTCCAAACCCTTATTATTTTTCGTTCATTTTATTCAGTCGGTCCGCCTCGTGTAATAGCCTCGCATTTCTTCAAGGCGTAAATATCGACCTCCCAGAAAGAAATACGAGGCACCACTCGAATGATACGAGAAGACTTTGCCTCCAGCCTAAATAAGTCCCAGCTAATAATTATTTAGCATGGTGCCGACGAGAACTCACCGATGCTCGATCTCTTTGCGCACCCAATATAATCTTTTGATGTGAGAAGTCACCATAGCCATAATTTAACATAACACAAATTATGCGCATGCTTAGGTCAGATACCGAACTCTATGTCCCATGCGCTTTTTCGCCGAAACACGGGACAAAGGTCCCCTACCTTCCATGCGTGCAAATTCCATATAAGGAATTATGGAGATCAATTCTGCGAAATCACGTCATGTATTCGAATATCGCGACCAATCACGCTGAACCTTAAACTTCCTTCTCCCACAATTTATCCCCTCTTAATTTTCTCGTCAAGAAAGACTTCCTTCCGCAAGTCAGTCTCCCGTCAACTACCATCAAATCAAGTTCTTCTATTGAGTCTCAATCGCAGTGTCCCGACAATCTTCATCAACTACAGATCTCAGTCTCGCAAAATCTTCCATCGAATTAACTTCACTGCTTAATCTTGTTCTGACAGAATTCGAAGTGTAGTACCGGTATCATAGAGTTTCGAATATTATACATCTTCGGGTTTTTCCCCGAAGTGTCGTATAAACGTTTAGTTGACTCTCGCGGCCTCGAGTCCGTAAATTAGTTCAAGTGCTGTTCACTATGCGTATATACATAAATACTCTCAGCGCCCCAAAAGTCTGGTGCTGATGACCGCTTTCCGAACGCTAAGCGCGGCGTCCGTCAACTAGGCCCTTATCTACGAGCGAGAACCGATATTCTTGCGAGCGAGCGTACCTACACGCGGATACACCCACGAACATAGCGATCAATGTAAGCGACAAATTTCATTGTACAGGGTGCGCCAGAGAAACTTACTTATTTGAAAGGTCAATAAAAACAAAAGTACTTCAATTATTGTTTTAAATTTTTTTTATTTGAGAATACAATATCCCAATTTTTTTTTTCATGCAGTCTTGAAAATGACATCGGATAAATGGCGACCCCCATTGCGCATACACTGATGAAGTCGATTTTTGAAATTCGTATCCACTCTTTGCAGCATATCAATCGGTATGTTGGCAATGGCGTCGCGAATGTTGTTCTTGAGGTGTGCTATGGTCCGTGGTCGATCGACATAAACCAGAGATTTCAAATAACCCCATAAAAAGAAATCGCATGGAGTCAAATCTGGAGAGCGTGCCGGCCATTGGAGATCGCCTCTGAGAGAGATGAGGCGGTCGGGGAAATGTTGTCGCAACAAATTCATTGAGTCTCGTGCTGTGTGTGCTGTGGCTCCATCTTGCTGAAACCACACCTCTTCATGGAGAATTCCTCGAACAGTGGTGTCAGAAATTCCCATAGCAGCTGCGTGTTTGCAGGCCGAACGCCGGGGAGAACGCACAACTGACTGCCTCACTCTTTCGACATTTTCCGGAGTTCTGATGGTCCGTTGAAGTCCATTTCTGGGTTTAGCGACACTTCCACACTCCCGAAATGAGTTAACCCACGACAGAATCGAATTACGGCCAGGAACGAGTCTGTGAGGAGGAATTTCAAAGCGAGCGCGGAAGGCACGTTGCGTAGCAACAAGTGAGCGACCGTTAGAAAAGAAGCTCTCGACTGCGAAGGCCCGCTGCTCTCTAGACCACAGCATGATGGCAACTGACTGGAGGGAGAAACAAACTTGGGAACTTCCCCCTCCAGATTGCGCCCCCTCTCGCCCCTCTACCCGCCCAACTCACCGCGCGGGAATTTTTTCAAATAAGTAAGTTTCTCTGGCGCACCCTGTATGTTAATCCGATTGTTCCCCCGACTTCATAGTTATTTTCATTGTCATTTTTTCTGTATAAATAACTTTATTAATCTAAGCACTTATTTGTAATAAACCTTTAGTTAAGTTTGTACAAATTTGTCGGATCATTTCTCGATACCAAATCACTGCATGATTTCCTAATTTCAACTCATTCCAAGCACTAGGCTTTTTACCCTCATCCCGTGCTATTGCGCTTGTCGTAGGCAAAAAAAGGAGAGAATCAAATAAAGATATGCCCACGTCCTTTCCGGACGTGACACCAATTGCTCTGACCACAAGTGAAATGAATAAATAAATAACATTCTTTTATAAAAGTGCGCAAACTTTGATATTATAGACCACGTTGGCATTCTAATATTCTTAAGAGAAATTACAAACAGACTGGAAACGCTCTGGGGTCTCCGGAATCAACCACTATCGGGACGTGAAAATTGCATCTCAGGCGGTGCAGATCTTCTCAGCTTGTTTCAACCCTCAAAAAACGTCGTATTGATTTTTTTTGCAGGAACCTACTGATTTCGTCTCCCCTCATGAGAAAATGCAAAGCTTCTCCTCATGTTTCGTAACCCAGCTCGAGCACACTTTGCATCGATATTGGTTCAGAAAAAACTATTTTAGGAGATAACTATCATACAAGACGGAATGGTCGAATGAGAAATGAAATCCGAAAAGCATCCAATCCCCAAAACTTTAGCATTAAATTATTGAGAGTTTGTTCATAAAAATTCGCCTGTTAATTTTTTTCAATTCGCAAAGAAAAATCGGTCGGTATATCGAAATTTGACGATGATTCACAATTGGCCGGTTTTTGCTAATTTTTATTTCTTAAGAATACGAAAAGAACAGGCACTCTTAAGGGGAGATATACACCTAGACGGTTGAGGTCGAGGATTTAGAAGCTATGAACATTGCGTTGACCGTAGACGGAAATCTGGGCCTGGTATCGATGGTTCCATGTAAGTTGACAAATTTCATGATTACCGTGCGGACATTGAACTAGGGCTTTGGTCGGACCCATATAGAATTTCCCTAACTTTAATAGGGCCCTAATCGGGTAGCCTCACATCGACCCTTAGTGGCCGGTCACACTTTGCTACTGAGGGCCATTAAAGGCAGAATAATGAGGGCCGTCAAGGATGCCTGATCGACGCCTCATGTAAACCATGGTGGGTCCATAAGTTATCCCTGTCAATGGGTATGCTTACGTGTGTGTAAATGTATGTGTTTCTGCGTATATGTGTCCGTTTATGTAAGGTCACGATACACTGGCAATTTTTTTTAATTTATTTAAATAGGAGTAGTATGGGGGCCACTATGGCGACCCCCACTCCTCGTCCCCGTTCCAACCCCCACTCCTCGTTAGCCGAGGTGGTGGGGATGAAGTGGGGATGGTCGTCCTTATCGCCCCACCCCTCCCCCTACCTCGGTATCCGGGGTGGAGGGGATGGAGTGGGGATTTCCCCCCACGCCCCGCGGGGTGTGGAGGGGGGATGGCCGGAGTGGAGGGTTCGCCATAGCGGCCCCTTTTTTTACTTTATGAAAATTCATTTTTTTTATAAATAAATCTGTCTTACTCACCGAGGCGGTTGCTGCTCCTGGTGACGGTGAACTCCGAGGGTACACACACACACACACACGCGCGCGCGCGCGCACACGAACGCGAGTGTCACGGCTCTTTCTCCCACCCCTCCGGCTCGAACGAGTCGTCGAACCCGTCGTCGGGCCACCCCGCGTCGTAAAAAGCGACGGGTTTGGGCCCGTCGATCACCGCCGCGATTAGCACCGTCGCGACGTCGACCCCGTTGTACAAGTGCACACAGGGAAGGGGGGTGCCGTTTTCGGCCATAGCCACGACGACGCGGTTCGCTACGAGGTCTGCGAGCAAGTCCGAGACGAAGGGGATGGTCTCAAGATGCGCGATCCCCGAAACCGTGCACTGAATGATAAGGCCCGCGACAAACGCGCAAAAGGGGGCGGGGGTATACAGCAAGTCCGCATCTACGTACCAGCTATACCCCTCATCAACAAAAAAAACTTCACTATATCACTCGGAGTCGCACCACACTATGCTCCCGCGGAGTACGTCACAGCCACTCGCGGGGATTATTACGCACGACGCTCCCGGCACAACATCGTCGAACGGGAGGCGTACTCCCGCCCGACGCTTCACGTAAAACGCGTACAGGGCTTCACGCAACCACTCGTGCGTTTCGCCCGTCGCCACTGTGCGTATATATACGGCCAAGCCGTCGACGCGGGAAACACGGCACACGAACGGCACCATACGGAGGCACTCGGGATATATTTTTCGCGAACACGGACTGGTTGAAAAGAAGAAGAGACGCGCGCGATGGAGTCTGAAGAGCAACTCAAGCTGCCAGTCGTCTAAAGGGCATATTTTGTAGATTTTTGACAGGTCAGCATAATTGCACGTGTGCTCATCGTTCTACGATGAGCTCACCCGACGGTGAGCGCGATCGTTCTACGATGAGCTCATCCGATGGTGAGCATAGATGCACGTGTGCAAGCTAAGCGATGCAGTTTAGCTTCGCTCGATTGAACGCAGCGAGTGAATGAAGGAACAAGCGATCGGACGTTCGAAGGATCGCACAATCGGAATACCGAACGAACGAGCGCATCGACCGATCCATCGAACGAACGAATGAACGAACGAACACCGCAGTCCTAAGTAGTGGTATCGATTGTCAGGGCTACACATGTTCGTTGAAAAACCATGCATCGAAAAGAAAATTCTTCGCGTATCCTTGCTGTTTGATATTTAAAAGAACCTTGTGTTCGTTGGTTCGTTCGATCGTTCAATGCATTCACACATTCGTTCGTCTGATGCGTTTGCTGGATCTTTCGTTCGTTAACCCCGTTGCGTCCGTTCGATCGTTCGTTCGTTCGTAGCGCTCATTCGATCGTTCCTTCCAACGTTTATTACGCTTGTTCGATCTTTCGTTGTCTAATTCCTTCGTTCAATCACTGCATTTTCATATGCAAAAGAAGCTTGTGTTCCTTCACTCGTTCGTTTATTCGTTCGTTGCGATCGTTCTACGCTTCGGCGCGTTCGTTTGGTCATTTTTATGAAACGAATTCAAAATAGAATTAAAAAACCAGGTATAGAAATTAACTTTAAAATAAAAATTCCAAAATCGAAATCGTCATTGAAATGAAAATCCAAATGAATGTTCTCAAGCTATATTCTTTTTGAAAATAAAAGCTGGAATCAAGGTTCTCATGCTCAAGCGATATACTTTTATAAAGTCTTTTGAGATTTCCTCCCCGAGCGTGTACTCAGTCAATATTTCACGAAATTGAAATAAAAAATGAAAACCGAAATAAAAAAATGGCTATCGTAATAAAATATCGTAAAAAAAATCAAAATCGACATAAAAGGAATCGAAATCAAAATCGGTGTTCTCTTTGGGTGATTCGTTCGTTCCATTCACTCGATCGTTCGTTCGTTGCGCTCGTGTGATCGTTCGTTTCTCGTTCATTACCCTCGTTTGATCTTTCGTTTGTTACGAACTAACGAACACCTCAGTCTGAAGTAGTGGTGTTGATTTTCAGGATAAAACTTTCTATTTTTGTTGAAAAAACCTTATATCGAAAAACAAAATTTCTTTGCGCAATCCCTGCTGTTTGACATGAAAAATAACCTTGCGGTCGTTGGTTCGTTCGATCGTTCAATGCGTTCGCACGTTCGTTCGTTCGATGCGTTCGGTCGTTCGTTCGCTCGATCGTTCGTTCGTTGCGTTCGCTCGATCGTCCGTTCGTTCGTTGCGCTCGTTCGATCATTCATACGCGCTTGTCGAGTCGAATGTTAATCGCTTCCAATTACCCCCGGCTCAATGAATAATTAATTTATAGAAGAGTTTCTTAAATATTGACGTCAGTCATCAATTGATCTTGCTATCGACTTGATCGAGCCAATAAATCTTCGTTATGTTTGTACCTACATTTGTCGATCTACGAGGGTTCATTGTTGGGAGAAATTTTGTCATGAAGGAAGTAGCAATTCTGAGAGCGGAATGTGTACTCTCTCATTACATTTTCGCGAGTATCATACCATGGAGACTTCTCACAAAATCTGAGAGATGCGAAGCGTCATGGCTGATTCGGAATCATCATGGTCTCAAGTGGGCCTATGCAAACGTTCCATATAGCATGGCTCAAGGTTTAATAACGACTATAGTTGGGGGCCCAACGGAAGACGATATGTATCCTATCGTATTTGTTGACGGCCATGAAAAACGAGAATGGTTAGCCGATATATTAAATATGAAAAATAATCTAGTTATTGAAACGTTGGGCGTGGACATTGGCGATATGGATACCTTAAGTAAATTAGGCGTAAGCTCTCTACGATGCGAAAAGCATGAAAAAATTGTGCATTACAAAATGTATTTAAAATGTTTAATTGGTGGTTGAATCATAAAGATTCATGCAAATAAATGAAATGTGACATTATGTGATTTTTTAATTCTCCTCACCCCCTTCTTTGTTCCATTATCTGTTATGAGAATCCACAGTTGTATAAAAGTCCAAATTCAAATCATCGTAAGGATAGGATTCCGAGTTGAGATAAAGTTTAACATTGGCGAGTTTGCAGTCGTGTAATGTCGTTTGCCATAGTATTTTTTTGCCAGTCTGCAGCGCAAATATGTCATATCTTGGTTTCTCTAGCTGGGAGGCAGCTTTTACAGTCCATGAATGTTTCGTTGTGCTTTGAAGCAGTGGATACTCGAATAGATCCCAAGAGCGCAAGATCATATTCAAGTTTCGCCCACTTTCCAATGTTCGAAGTAGTGACAATTTAGTTATCTCGTTTAATATTACGTGAGGCATACGCCATTGTATCTTGAGCAATTCAACTTCTGCCTCTACTAATGGATGCTGACCTAATACGCAATTGTTATCATTGCGTGAACGTATCAGAATTAGCTTATGACGAGTACTGATAACAACTACACACATGTACTCTTTATCGAATCCCTCCTCCCCAGGGCTCAGATAACAGGGTGATGCATTCATCCTATTTTTTTCCTTGACGCAAGATTTCGTGCAACGTTCTTTGTCATTGCGGTGACACAGCTTATGAAACCGACGCTCGTAAAAAATTATTAAACTTTTAGCGATACTTCAAACAAATGGAACAAAAAGAGCTGCGCGTTTGAGAGTGCAGTCACAGGGATCGATTCATTTGAAGACAATTAGAGAATCATGAACGAATGCAATGAACAATCGACCGAACGAACAAACGTACGCACCGACCGGTCGAATGAATGAACGAGCGCAACGAACGAGTGAACGAAGAAATGAGCCGTAAGGGTATCGCACATGCCCGTTGAGCGTATGAGTACACCCGTCGTTGATAGGGCACTAATTACGCGGCATACGAAAACCATTTTGATCACGTCAATATGCACAGCATACATAATACTTTTTAGAGAGATTAGATTAGATTAGATTAGGTTTATTTTGCCTTGGTAATCCCTTTAGGCAATTGGAAAAAAAAGATCCATGTGTTTACAATAGTTTTACAGGTATAGAATTATCGTTGGTAATGGTACAATATAAGAAAATATATAGATAACTGCATATCTAGCAGTATACTTAATAATAACAAAGAAAAATAACCGAGAGGTGCAATCAACGTCAAGCGGGTAGTGTTTCAGAGCAACTAATTCTACTGCCGTTCGTTCGTTCGCCAGCGCAATGGGGTTCAATTATCCAAAGACAAAAGGTGGGCTCCACCTTTCAACAGACTCCGTTTGAAGACAGCTAGCGATGACGCGGTGGTAATCTTAGTCGGTAATGAGTGCCAAAAATAAATAGCAGACATTGTGAATGAGTTACGGAAGGTTGAAGTCCGGTGGGTGGGGATGTGGAAAGTGGAAGATGTAGTTTGCCTTGACGGACGTGCCGGGAGACGGGGTGGTGGGAAAAGCTCTATCAGATACGATGGTGCAGTGCCATGAGTGATATTGTAGACCGAGATACCCATGAAGTAGAGACGCCGAGCTCTAACTGAGAGCCAGCCCAGCTCTCTACGATACGGGGTGATGCGAACATCGCAACGTATATTAAAAATGAACCGGATACAGCAGTTAATAAGCTTTTGAAGCTTCACGTTTTGTTCGTTAGTCAAATCATTGTATACTAGAAAACCATAGTCTAGTATCGGAAAAATGAGGGAAACAACAAGTGTTGTCTTCAGTTCTTTCGACAGGGCTCTCGTATGATACCTTAGTTTATAGAGCAAGAAATTGACTTTACTAGAAATACTTATGATCTGTTCGTGCCAAGACGATTAGAGGACATAGTCAAACCAAGGTTGCGTATCTTGCTAACATAAGGAAGAATGGTACTATGAATCTTAATCGTAGGTAGGTCATCGGTATTAATTTGATTAATGTAGGCACCACTACCAAGTAAGATGACTTTGGATTGGGTTAGGTTGAGAGTAAGGCCATTATTCAGGGCATACTTTGCTATTTCATGAACGTCCCGTGATATCATTGCAATGGCGTCCTCAATTTCCGATGGATAACAGCTTAGGTAAATTTGTAAGTCATCAGCGAAAATCATGTGTTGCACGAAAGATAAAACCGTCCCAATGTCGTTAATGAATAGCGAGAACAATAGGGGTCCGAGAACGGATCCCTGGGGAACTCCGGTCGTGGTATCAAGCCACTTAGAGCACCTGTCAGAACTGCCGACTACTGCTTGCGACGTACCAGTAAGGTACGAAAAAATCCAGTGAAGTGCTTTGATTGAAAAACCGTAATTCCGAAGTTTAGTTAAGAGATTTAAGTGAGGGACAGTATCAAACGCCTTGCTGAAATCGAACCGCACTAGAATCGTGATTTTACGATCATCTACTGCAAGCCTCACGTCGTGGCAAATCCTCAGCAGAGCAGTTTGTGTACTGTAGAGTTCTCTATAACCAGATTGACGAGATTCGAGGATATTATTGATAGCCAGAAATTTTACGATTTGCTTATGCACCACTCTTTCAAAAATCTTGGAGGGCTCACACAAGTTGGCGATAGGCCGACAATCAGAGGGTGAAGATGGCGGGTTAGATTTTAATTTTAAAGAGAGAGGGAGAGAGAGAGAGAGAAGAAGGATGGGCTCCGTTTCAAAGATGATGATGAGCTGAAGATCGTACGCGGTGCAAAGAAGAAGAAAAACATCACAGAAGCGTAATAAACCTTGGAATGAATGATCGAACGAGCGCAACGAACGAAATTTCCGATGCAATGTCGGTGACAAGCGTATTCTTACCCACGTCGGTCGAAGCATTGTTACGCCATGCTGCGTACGCGTTTATGCGATCCGCCAATAATTTCAACGCAATGAAGTCATCTTTAACGAAGGTGAATAATGGCGCCGCGCGGTGGACAGCGTGTGCATCGCAGTTGTTGAAATTTTGAATAGACCGAAGGATAGAACGATCGCAACGAACGAATAAACGAACGAGTGAAGGAACACAAGCTCTTTTGCATATGAAAATGCAGTGATTGAACGAAGGAATTAGACAACGAAAGATCGAACAAGCGTAATAAATGTTGGAACGAACGATCGAATGAGCGCTACGAACGAACGATCGAGCGATCGCAATGAACGCACGAGCGATTAAACGAACGATCGAGCGAACGAACGGACGCAACAGGTTAAAGAACGAAAGATCGAGCGAACGCATCAGACGAACGAACGTGTGAACGCATTGAATGATCGAACGAACCAACGAACACAAGGTTCTTTTACATATCAAACAGCAGGGATTACGCGAAGAATTTTACTTTCCATTGTTCGAGCACCGCGATAATTTATTCTCTGCGATGATGGCGAGGAAAGCAGTGACTGCAACTGTATGATGAGTCGGTTCTGCAGTGAAGCGATTGACATTCGACTCGTCAGGCGCGAATGAATGATCGAACGAGCGCAATGAACGAACGAACGATCGATCGAACGCAACGAACGCACGGGCGATTAAACGAACGATCGAGCGAACGAACGAACGATCGAACGGACGCAACGGGTTAACGAACGAACGTGTAACGCAACGAACGCACGGGCGATTAAACGAACGAACGATCGATCGAACGGACGAAACGGGTTAACGAACGAAAGACCGAGCGAACGCATCAAACGAACGAACGTGTGAACGCATTGAACGATTACGGTTATTTTTCATATCAAAGAGCAGTGATTACGCGAAGAATTTTATTTTCCATTGTTCGAGCACCGCGATAATTTATTCTCTGCGATGATGGTGAAGAAAGCAGTGACTGCGACTGTATGATGAATCGGTTCTTCAGCGAAGCGATTAACATTCGACTCGACAAGCGCGAATGAATGATCGAACGAGCGCAACGAACGAATGGACGATCGAGCGAACGCAACGAAAGAACGATCGAGCGAACGAACGAGCGAACGCATCGAACGAACGAACGTGCGAACGCATTGAACGATCGAACGAACCAACGACCGCAAGGTTATTTTCCATGTCAAACAGCAGGGATTGCGCAAAGAAATTTTGTTTTTCGATATAAGGTTTTTTCAACAAACATAGAAAGTTTTGTCCTGAAAATCAACACCACTACTTCGGACTGAGGTGTTCGTTAGTTCGTAACAAACGAAAGATCAAACGAGGGTAATGAACGATGAAACGAACGATCAAACGAGCGCAACGAACGAACGATCGAGTGAATGGAACGAACGAATGACCCAAAGAGAACGCCGATTTTGATTTCGATTCCTTTTATGTCGATTTTGATTTTTTTTTACGATATTTTATTACGATAGCCATTTTTTATTTCGGTTTCATTTTTTATTTCAATTTCGTGAAATATCGACTGAGTACACGCTCGGGGACGAAATCTCAAAAGACTTTCTAAAAGTATATCGCTTGAGCTTGAGAACCTTGATTCCAGCTATTATTTTCAAAAAGCATATAGCTTGAGAACATTCATTTGGATTTTCATTTTAATGACGATTTCGATTTTTGAATTTTCATTTCAATGTTAATTTTTATATCTGGTTTTTTAATTCTATTTTGAATTCGTTTCATAAAAATGAACGAACGAACGCACCGAAGGATAGAACGATCGCAACGAACGAATAAACGAACGAGTGAAGGGATACAAGCTTCTTTTGCATATGAAAATGCAGTGATTGAACGAAGGAATTAGACAACGGAAGATCGAACAAGCGTAATAAACGTTGGAACGAACGATCGAATGAGCGCTACGAACGAACGAACGAACGATCGAACGGACGCAACGGGGTTAACGAACGAAAGATCAAGCGAACGCATCAGACGAACGAACGTGTGAACGCATTGAACGATCGGACGAACCAACGAACACAAGGTTCTTTTACATATCAAACAGCAGGGATTACGCGAAGAATTTTCTTTTCGATGCATGGTTTTTCAACGAACATGTGTAGCTCTGACAATCGATACCACTACTTAGGACTGCGGTGTTCGTTCGTTCATTCGTTCGTTCGATGGATCGGTCGATGCGCTCGTTCGTTCGGTATTCCGATTGTGCGATCCTTCGAACGTTCGATTGCTTGTGCCTTCATTAACTCGCTGCGTTCTGTCGATCGTTCGCTGCGTGCATTCGATCTTTCGTTCGTTTAACGGACGAACGAGCGAACGACCCGACAATCCGTTCTTTCACTCGTTCGTTGCGTTGATATTGGGCGAAAAAACTCTCGATTTTCGTTCACAAAAAACTATGAATCGAAAAGAAGACCGGACAATCCGTTCTTTCACTCGTTCGTTGCGTTGATATTGGGCGAAAAAACTCTCGATTTTCGTTCACAAAAAACTATGAATCGAAAAGAAGACCGGACAATCCGTTCTTTCACTCGTTCCTTGCGTTGATATTGGGCGAAAAAAACGCTTGATTTTCGTTCACAAAAAACTATCAATCGAAAAGAAAATTCCTCGGCCAGTCACTGCTTTTTAATATCTAAAAGCAGCTTGCTTTCTACGTTCGTTTGATCGCTCGTCCTTTCGCTTGATCGTTCCTTGATTTCATTCGATCGCTCATTGCGTTCGTTCGGTCCTCTATTCATTGCGTTCACTCAATCACGGTCCGACTTGGAAACATCGATTGTCGGTGAAAAAAACGCTCGATTTTCGTCTACAAAAAGCGTTGCGTCAAAAAAAAACCCCTCGGCCAAACACTGATGTTTGACATTTGAAAGAAGCTTACTTTCTTGGTTCGTTCGATCGCTCGTCCGTTCGATTGGCCGTCGTTCAATCGTGGTCTGAAGTAAAAGTATCGATTTTCGGTGAAAAAAACGTTCGATTTCCGTTCACAAAAAACTTTGCATCGTAGCAAAATCCCTCGGCCAATAACTGCTTTTCGAAACCTAAAAGAAGCTTACTTTCTTTGTTCATTCGATCGCTTATTGCGTTTGTGCGATCTTCCGTTCATTGCGTTCGCTCAATCGCGGTCCGAAGTGGTAGTGTTTTTCGTTCACAAAAAACTTTGCATCGTAACCGAGAATACGGCTTCTCCATTGCGAGCCACTACGCGGGCGCATGCATGTAGTAGTAAGCGGCCCGATGCCACGACCTGCGTATGCTCACGCCCGTCGGTGTGCGCGCTCTATAGCAGGTACGAATATCCGCAAAAAGAGGAGAGGCCGAGAATACGGCGTCTCCCTTGCGGGCTGCTACGAGGGCGTGTGTGTGTGTGTGTGCCAGAAAGCGGCCCAATGCCACGACACACGTATGCTCGTGCCCGTCGGTGTGCGCGCTCTATAGCAGGTACGAATATCCACACAAAGAGGAGAGGCCGAGAATACGGCTTCTCCCTGCGGGCTGCTGCGCAAAAGGTTTTGACAGTTATCAGCATAATTCGCAAACTCCTGCGGTGAGTTCACCGGCGGATGAACTCATCGCGGAGCGAAGCTAAACTGCATCGCTTAGCTTGCACACGTGCATCTATGCTCACCATCGGATGAGCTCATCGTAGAAAGATCGCGCTCACCGTCGGGTGAGCTCATCGTAGAACGATGCATCGGCTACCTCGCACACGTGCAATTATGCTGACCTGTCAAAAATCTGCAAAAGATGCCCTTCATATGACTGGTAGCTTGAGTTGCTCTTCAGACTCCATCGCGCGCGTCTCTTCTTCTTTTCCACCAGTCCGTGTTCGCGAAAAATGTATCCCGAGTGCCTCCTTGTGGTGCCGTTCGCGTGCCGCGTTTCCCGCGTCGACGGCTTGGCCGTATATATGTCAGATATCAAGAATATAGAGAGAGCCAGGAATTCCGTTAATGAATTAGAGAACAATGTCTATCTCACTGACTGCCGCAGTGACACGGCTTACACGATTTATTGGTGTCTCGATACAATAAAATATTCGGTACAGAGTATAATCACCGGATAGCAGTGCTAGTGAGGTGTGTTACACAGAGCCTTTTCGAAAATTAGTCCTTTCGATCCAATGACCCGAGAAGGAGTGACTTCGTGACCCGAAACGCATACGTCTCCCACTCCACTTCTTCGAGGCCTCTATGCAACACAACACACTCGTGGATCATACACCACGCACTACCACCGGGGTAGGTTCTTCTCCGAACGCCTTGACGCCTTTTCGTCACTCGATGCCCACCACTTGACTCTCCATAAACATCGTCAAGAAATCGAAAGCGCTGTTGAAAAAGCCATTCCCATGGCGATGCGACACGGCCATACTGACTAGCACGCGTCTCGAGTGCCCAGCATCTATCCATCTAGTTTACTTCTGAAATAAAACAGGCATCGAATAAACAAGCGGTAGTTTACGTTCGGCTTTCCTGACTTTACAAGTCTGTTATTGCCCTACAGGCTTTTACTGTCTCCATTCACGTGTGCAACCATGTGTATCGTTTCCCGTTTTTTTTGCCATCAGTATTGTACAGTCAGACTGCAACTTTTTTTTTAAATGTCAAAACGAATTCCTCACAAATTCGATCTCCAAGGCACCAATAGCTCTGTAGGCATGTCTTACACATCCATACAATTTCTAACTATTATCATTTACTCATAATAGCTCTGTAGGCATGTCTTTCACATCCGTACATCTTCTAACTATTATATTTTACTCATAATAGCTCTGTAGGCATGTCTCACACATCCGTACATTTTCTAACTATTATATTTTACTCATAATAGCTCTGTAGGCATGTTTCACACATCCGTACATTTTCTAACTATTATAATGCCCACAAGTTTACATTGAATCATTCTTAAGTTGCTCTTAGGCTTTGGGTTCGAGGGTTCTGGGTGATCAAGTCCAGCGAACATCGAGGGCCAAAGTCGCACTCTTAAATTGAAACAATGGAAACCAACAGTCTCATACTCCCTGCGGATTTCTACATATAAATCCGCCTCAATTAGAACCAGAAGTTCTATGCGAATCCTCAACAGCATTCAACAACCAATAAAACCAGACTGCGTCTGTTTCATAATTCATAGTCTTGATTCTCTTTGCCAAACACCATGTTTGCACTCACGATCAAGCACTGAAATAATTCTACAAATCACATCAAACAGATTGTTGTACAATTTTGTTCTCACCTTTTTCTTTCTCTCCGACATAGCTATCCTGACTCGCCTCGTTTCCTGGAGCTGCGATCAGTTTGTCATGAGATACTTTGATACTATTTCGGCCTCGTAATCCAAGGCCTACCTTCTTGACAAGGTATCTATCGTTCGGTAACACCGCAACAACTTCAACTGGACCTCGATATTTGGCATCCAGTTTTGTCTTTATTCTATCATTATTTCTAACCATCACAAAATCTCCAATTTTAAATGGGTTTACCGGTTTATTCTTCTTATCAAACCTTGCCTTTTCTTTTGCCCCTTCGGCTCTCATTCTATCTGTAGCTGCAGTTCTAATCTTGCTCAAGTCAACGCTATGAGTTATCACGCTGTCGTGTTTCACGCGTTCGATTTCTATCGAGTTTACTTTTGTACCAAACAAAATGTCAGCGGGACTTTTCCCCAACGTTTTATGAACTGTTGAATTTATTGCTAGCTGTACTCTTCCTAATTCGTTCTGCCATTGCTTTCCTTGAGCTTTGCTTATAGATAACATATTCCTCATCGTGGACATAATTCTTTCAACCTGACCATTAGCTCTCGGTGTTTCCGAAGCTATTAAATGAAGCAAAATATTATTTTCGTTGCAGAATTCTTTAAATCGCGCATTTGTAAACCCTGCACCTTGGTCACAAATAATTCGTTTCGGCGCCCCAAACGTAAACGCATGTTTTTCAATCTGGTTGATTGCTGTTTTCGCGTCTAAACGGTTTATCCAATTCAACGTTACAAACTTCGTGAATGCGTCTATGATCACGAAAACGTATTCTTTTTTCTCAGAGGGACCTGATAATTTTCCGGAGATGTCTATGTGAATCGTACACCACGGAATGCTGTCTTTTTCTATTGGATGCAGCTGTGCTTGCGTCGGTCTCGATACTGATTTACAAGTTTGTACAATAATACAATTTGCTACAAATTTCTTTACTTGCTTTGACATATGAGGGAACCAATAAAGTTCGTATAATTTGTCCAAAGTCTTCTCCCAGCCTAAATGGCAAATATTTTCATGTACGTGATGGATGAGTGACCATACCATCATCCTCGGCACTACAGGTAGTGTGATTTGTTTACCTTTTCTTTCTATTGTTCGCATTAAGATTTTGTCTTTTATCGAGTAAGTCTTTGTGGTTTCTGATCCGTCCAATACTTCGCGGTATAATGTTTTTATTCCGTCGTCTTTCTGCTGAGCTACGATTAACCAGTCATCTGCCAATTCTGTTATTTTGTTCATGTCTTTTTTAACTACTTTCAATACTTTGTCTTCAAGAACGGGGTTACGCGATAGAAAGTCCGCGTGTTTCATTCTTTCACCCGCACGATATTCAATTTCAAAGTCAAAAGATTGTAGGAATGCCCACCATCGATACACTCGTGGCGTTAAATCTTTCTTAAGGCTTGCAGCCTTTAGTGAGTTACAGTCCGTGACCACCAAAAATTTCCGGCCAACCAAATATTGTCGAAAGTGTTTTATCGCGTTTACGACTGCAAGGGTCTCGAGTTCGTATGAGTGGTAACGAGTTTCAGCGTCTACGGTGCGTTTGCTGTAGTATGCGATTGGATGTTTATTTTTTTCGATGCGTTGAAGGAGCACAGCGCCGTATCCAAGGGCGCTAGCGTCAGTATGTAATTCGATCGGTAGGCTAGGGTTAAATATACAGAGACACGGTTCTGACGTTAAACACTCGACGAGCTTAGTCCTAGCTTCATTGTGTTCGTTTGTCCATTTTATTGTCTTTGCATTCCCTGCCGTCAGTCTATACAGAGGAGCTGCTGTTTGTGAGAATTTTGGTACGAATCTACGAAAATAAGATGCTAACCCTAACAACTGCCTTACCTGGGTCTGCGTTCGAGGGATGGGCGATTGCACCAGGGCTTCGATCTTTCGAAGGTTGGGCCTCAGCTCTCCTTTCGATACAGTGTATCCAAGATAATCAATTTGTGTTTTCAAAAATTTACACTTATTTAAGTTAAACGAAAATCCATTAGCGGCGAATCTTTCCATTCCAACTTTCAGTCGATCTAAGGCCTCTTGTTCAGTTTTTCCAGGTATGAGCACATCATCCAAATAAACAATCGCGTAAGAATATCTCAAGTCTCCCAACGCGTTATTAATTGCCCTCTGATACACGGAAGGAGCATTCGTCAGCCCAAATGGCATCGTTAAATATTCATAATGTCCGTCAGGTGTAATAAACGCGAGTTTCTCTATCGAATTTTCTTCGACGGGTATTTGATGGAACCCGGCTACCATGTCTAACGACGAAAAATAATATGCTCCACTGAAGCGATCTAATTGATCTTGAATCAACGGCAACGGATAACGATCTGCTACCGTGTTAGAATTTAATTCTCGAAAGTCCACACACAATCTATCTGAACCATCTTTTTTTTTACCAAAATGAGTGGACTGGAGAACGGACTTTTACTTTCCCGAACGATTCCGGCCTCGAGCATTTTGTCAATCAAACCTCTTACAGTTTCTCGCTCTACAGTACCTAACTTGTAGGGCCGCTCTGCACGAGTTTGTTTACGTCTTTCAATCTTATCTCAAGCCTGCCCGAAGTTACTCGAATCTTAGGAGCCTCCGCACTCATATGTTGAGAATACAGTTTCAACAACTTGATCAGTGGTTTTCTCATTTCGACTGAGTCACAATCGGCAGCATTGACGTCGATCTCCAAGCTGCACGAGCCAACAAATCTATTTAATTTTGAAAATTTAATCGTGATTCCGTCCCACTTGACTGAGACTTTTGCTAACAATTCTTTACCCAAAAGTAAATCTGTAGACAAATTTTCATCCGGTACCACATATAAGTCAATCTCAACATTTATGCCATCAAGATTGACCCACACAGAGATTAGCTTACAGCAATCAACGTATCCATTTCCGATACCTCTCAGCCGCGTAGAGACGCATCGTCTCCTACCGGGCAATCTTTCTTCCAATGTCTCTCCCACAAGAGAGCAATCCGAACCAGAATCAAAGGTAAATGTCAACACCTTACCTTCTGCCAGCTTCAAAGTACCTTCAGTAGAGGTTGAGCTGCAAAGCTTCACGATTTTCTCGTCCTTCTTTGGACAATTCGGGGAGATATGACCCTCTTCCTTGCAGTTATAACAAGTCACCACCTTTCTGGAATACGACCCCTTGCTGTCCCGTGGCTGACTGCTGTGCGACTTCGAGGATGATTTACAATCAGCCTTACGATGTCCCTTCTTTCCGCAATTGTAGCACTCGATTTCCGAACGGTGCGACTTCCCATCTCGCGGCGTCGAAGCTTTAGTATGTGGACCAAGGGCTCCGAAGGATGCACGCGGTCGATGGTGATCGGTCGTTCGTCCATCGAGGTACGACATTGCTTCTTGCAAATTACGAGGCGATTCGCGTACGAAGATGTTCCGCACAAATCGGTTCTGGAAAGAGTATGACAACCCGGCCAGTTGGGTAGCGGTCTCGTCCACCGATTTCCGTTCCTTGAGGCACGCTTCGATCTTCCTTCCCCTCTTCATAAAATTTTCGAGCGTGAACTCGGTGTCGTCCGTCCAAATGGTATGAAGTTCTGAAGCGACGTTTTTATTCTTCGCATACGCGCTCATGAATTCAGCACGAATTTCGGTCCAGGTTTTCCCGGAAGGATCCATACCGGTGAACCACTGAGCTGCTTCGTCCTTAAAGGCTTTAGCCAGATGCTGGACGACTTCCCAATCGTCCGGTTTATAACGTCGAATCCATTCATCGACCATTTTTGCCTAGCCAGTTGCGTCGGTATTTTTCGGGTCAAATTTTACAAGATCCATAGGAGCTTGATCTCGTTGACTAAGCAATGTAATCAATCGCTTGTTGTCCTTCTTCAGTTTTGAAGCACGTTTCCTCCGTTTATTTGCCTTTTGCACGGACTCATCAGCATTGTACTCGGATTCCGATGACGTTGGACAACAATCTCTCTTCCGATTCTCAGATAACACACTGCTTGTCTCACTTACACTTTTTTCACCGTCTTTCGTCATAGTCGTATTCAAACTTTTCACTGACACAATTTTCACGTGAACGCTATCGCCCGAAACTCTGGATTAAACGTTCTTTATCCCACTTCTGATGTCAGATATCAAGAATATAGAGAGAGCCAGGAATTCCGTTCATGAATTAGAGAACAATGTCTATCTCACTGACTGCCGCAATGACACGGCTTACACGATTTATTGGTGTCTCGATACAATAAAATATTCGGTACAAAGTATAATCACCGGATAGCAGTGCTAGTGAGGTGTGTTACACAGAGCCTTTTCGAAAATTAGTCCTTTCGATCCAATGACCCGAGAAGGAGTGACTTCGTGACCCGAAACGCATACGTCTCCCACTCCACTTCTTCTAGGCCTCTATGCAACACAACACACTCGTGGATCATACACCACGCACTACCACCAGGGTAGGTTCTTCTCCGAACGCCTTGACGCCTTTTCGTCACTCGATGCTCACCACTTGACTCTCCATAAACATCGTCAAGAAATCGAAAGCGCTGTTGAAAAAGCCATTCCCATGGCGATGCGACATATATACGCACAGTGGCGACGGGCGATACGCACGAGTGGTTGCGTGAAGCCCTGTACGCGTTTTACGTGAAGCGTCGGGCGGGAGTACGCCTCCCATTCAACGATGTTGTGCCGGGAGCGTCATGCGTAATAATCCCCGCGAGTGGCTGTGACGTACTCCGCGGGAGCATAGTGTCGTGCGACTCCGAGGGATACAGTGAAGTTTTTTTTTGTTGATGAGGGGTACAGCGGGTACGTAGACGCGGACTCGCTCTATACCCCCGCGCCGTTTTGCGCGTTTGTCGCGGGCCTCGTCATTCAGTGCACGGTTTCGGGGATCGCGCATCGAGAGACGATCCCCTTCGTCTCGGACCTGCTTGCGGACCTCGTAGAGAACCGCGTCGTCGTGGCTGTGGCCGAAAACGGCACCCCCCTCTCCTGCGTGCGCTTGTACAACGGGGTCTACGTCGCGACGGTGCTAATCGCGGCGTTGAACGACGGGCCCGAACCCGTCGCTTTTTACGACGCGGGGTGGCCCGACGACGGGTTCGACGACTCGTTCGAGCTGGAGGGGTGGGAGAACGACCCGTGACACTCGCCCTCGTGTGCGCGCGCGTGCGTGCGTGTGTGTGTTTGTGTGTGTACCCTCGGAGTTCACCGTCACCAGGAGCAGCAACGGCCCTGCGTGAGTGAGACAGATTTATTTCTAAAAAACATGAATTTTCATAAAGTAAAAAAAGGGGCCGCTATGGCGTGGGGGGAAATCCCCACTCCATCCCCTCCACCTCGGATACCGAGGAGGGGGAGGGGTGGGAGATAAGGACGACCATCCCCACTTCATCCCCACCACCTCGGCTACCGAGGAGTAGAGGTAGGAGTGGGGATGAGGAGTGGCGGTCACCATAGTGGCCCCCGTACTACTAATAGGATCTATTTGAATGAATTAGGTTTTTACCTCGTCTCACGGCCTACTACGATCTTATTTGTTTCAAAGATATTTTTTTATTCGTTTCAGGTATTCTTCATGGATATCAAATATATTCCAATCGAATAAATAAAGATTCAATTCAAAAAAATCTTTCTTTGCTTACAATGTACACTGTAAATCTAAGGGTATTACGTGCATAATATATCTCATATATCCAAAATAAAATTAAGCACTTAATTGAGAGTTTGCCACAATAATTTTGTATCGTAATTCGTCATGCCCTGGCCGTTCGGAATGATTTTTTTCGAAGAAAATATTTCACCTATATCGGTATTGAACCTAGTACCTACCTACTCATAGCTAGGCACGCTGCCCTATGCTACCGAGTGCTTGTAACATCTTCGTCGCAGATATGGCATAATAGACCAATCTAATTCCTATAATGATTTGCTGTATCACGTAAAGAATATCAATTAGTTAATATCATTATGATATTGACTATCACAACGCGAAATAATTTTTCATATGGTAAGTATTCGGCGAAAATAGTCACTATAAAAATGTTTTTAAAAACCGAATGGGATTGTTCAAACATACGCGCTGGCATTACACTCCATGAGTGAATAAGGCAATAAGAATAATATGTAATTTTTTTAAGGATTTGTAAATGTAATATATAATATTTTTTAATGCCCTCACGTTTTTATCCTATTTTTACCTATTATCGAATAATTGAGTATAGTCATTAAAATACCACAAACGATTTAGCCCAAGCTATGTATACTGGTCCGTTTCCTATAATGCCCAAACCTGGCCCTCTTGTGGCAATCCCGACAGGGATTGCCAATAATAGGACCCGCAAAGGCCCTTATTATACCAACCCTTGTCGGGATTGCCATATAAGGGCCTTCAAGGGCTTATTTGAGGCTTCCCTGATAGGGACAGCCTTAAATAAGCCCTTAGAGGCCCGTATTTTTATGAGGAATGCCCTATCAATTTTCTGCACGGGTTATTCATTCCCAAATTTTCCAACGCGTTTTTCTCAAAACCACGTTTTTCAAATCGGTACCGAAAATTTCTCGAAAACCAATGAACCGATTGCCTTGAGGTTTTTTGTGATTATTCTATACACTATAATCTAGTACTTGTCATAGGATTTTTTTCCGTTACTTAGTTTTTATTTTATAGGCAAAATAATAACTATTTTTTTGCCCACAAATCACTATTTAATATGTTCAAACGTTCGCCATTTTGTCATAAATCGATATTTTCAAAATCGGCTGTGATAAGTACTAGATTATAGTATTCAATTTAATAATCTTTCTGTTTTTTTTTTGTTCAGATGATTTTTGAAGAAACGCCAGTGGGCACCGTCTACGCAGAATTTTTTTGGACGCTCCAAGGATCATACAATATCCTTGTATATTTTTTATATATTTAAATAAAGAAAATTTAATACATTTTTGAATGTATATACTTTTAGATACTTGAAACCCCAATCCGAAATTTCAAATAGTTTCCTTGAAAAAAATCACAAAAATGACCTTTTTCCGGCTCCTAGGTGTATATCTCTCCTTAAGGGGACCCGGTGGTCTAGAGCACGAAAATTTCACCTATTTTCACGATTTTTTTTGCCATTAAAAATTTAAAAAAAAAACGATGTTTCAACTTTTCGGGCTTATTACTACGTTTATTGAGCATAGCATTTTTTTTTTTTTTTTTTTTTTTTCATTTTAAAAACTATTTATTATTATACAAATGCCGCTGAAGATGACCCTCTCGAAAAATCGGACCCGGACGGCGTAGGTGATTTCGAGACTTCTACTCATCTGAAACACAAAATTCAAGAAGAATCTTAATAAAAAAGAGTGCAGTTATGGTCGGAACTAGCACAAATCGAAAAAATTAAGAATTGACAAAATGGCGCGCTTTTGAAAAAAAAAGTTTGTAAAATCGGGTCTTTTTTCACTGGTTTTTTAGTGTAAACAATAGGAAATTATTTAAATAAAATTATGATTCTAGTTCCGACGATAGCAATACATGTTATGAACAACATATCCAAATTTTAACAGATTCAGTTCAATAGTTTTTTTGTTTTCACCACCGCCGTGCCGAAAAAAGTCGTTTCGAGATAAATGAGTTTAAAGTTTGAGGTACAGATATTTTCAAAAATTGAGCAAATTTTGAATACTTACAGTTAATCCGCGATTCCGGCACCATATAGGGTCCCTTCGGAACGTTCGTATTCCTCGATTTGCTCACTCCTTTCATTTTTTCGAGCTGTACGAGCCTCTTTGAAGTTGTCGGTGCTCCTACGGTTGGCGCTCGATATTCGCCGCCCGTCTCGGTCTCGCGCGAGTTGCTCCGCTTGTGGCCCGATTGTGATGCTCATGGTCTCCATTATTTTTAATAACGATGCGAATCCTTCGTTGAATATGCAAGCGGAAATATAGGTGGCAATATCGATGATTTTTTTTCCGGCAAACAGATGTTTCGGCACAATGTGCCACCACAAGCATTGCAACTTTCGTTATTGTTCTGCGTATTACTGCCAATACACCTTTCCAATAAATTCTCTGTTGCCAATTCTTCATAAATAGGTTTCAACATTTCTTGTGCTTCATCGTCCAGAGCAGGTGGATGCTCGTAGGTGTCTAAAGTACCTGCCGCCTCACTTTGACGCCACTTGCACCACGATTCGGAACCTGGAGGACAGTACGAGTGTTGCGGATCTTCATCTGTTGAAATTTGTGATAATATGCGGCCCATATTTCACTTCTCATCCCTTCAGTAGAATCTGAATTACGCCTAATTGCTAGACCGTAATAAGTCGACAGCTCTTGCAATAATTTATTCGTTAATTGTTCACGCTTCGGTATTTTATCTCTCGATTTTTAACTTTCTGCTGTCTTTTTTCCCTCTTCTTTTTCTGTCAATTTCTTTGTTGCTTTTTTATTTGTGCATGTTTTTTTCGCATCAAGAGCCCGTTTGTACAAACGTTTTTTAACATGCAAAACACATTATTTTTTGCAAACTACAAAATCATCTCCGTAAGGCTTTGTGTCCAATAAGGCTTTGAACGTTTTCGTGTCGCCGTCTCCGATATAGTTCGCGTATTTCACGTTGTATAACTCTTCCGATCTCTCGAACATTTCCACGATGCCGTCTACCTCCATTTTGCCAGCACTTCCGGTATGATTTGCGTCACAGTGATCTTCATGCTCTCGATACCACGCTTCATGTTCAATCGTATCCTCTTGGCCTTTCCAATTTGAGCAGCCTTGACATATACTGCATTTGATGACAACGTCTAAAATGTTGTTACTGTATTTCCCTATTAACGAGACAATACCGAGAAGCGATGAGAATTCACGTTTCGCCCACGATCCATCACCAGACACAGAAAGTTCATCCGCGGGACGCCCTGCCTTTACATTCAACTCGACTTCTTCTTTCAATGCTTTTTTAAAAACGATTTTCGCGACGGCTTGAGCTGCAATTTTTATATTGTTCACGATGCTGTAATATGTACTATTACAAATTCCTTGTCCAAGATCCCTGAGATCGCAGACATTTTTCATGCCTGCAAATCCTACTCCAAGCATTCTCAGGGCGAGAACAAGTCGACGGTTGATTTCAAACGCCTTATCGATTAACGGCGAAGACAAAATAAAAGTTTCTTTACACCCACACTTCACAGAGAGCTTGAATCCTAGACCACGTTGTCCGTTTTTGCTAAAAGTGACTGCACCGTTACAATCTTTACACTCCAACAACTGCTGCAACGTTAAAAATATCACGCTGAATTCGATGATGCAATAATTGGAAGTAGGATTAACGTTTACTTCCAATTCCTCATTGTCTTTTGATTTTTTCGCAGACGTGCTCGTAAAATCAGTCGTATTTTCGATAGTGAATCGATTGCCCTTGAAAGATCTTTTACGCCCTATAAAAAATGGTCGTCTAGAAGAGTCGACGCCTTGCTTTCAATCCATATTTTCTGATATTTTATTTCAAACTGCTCGATGTTGCTTCGTCAAGACGAAACGTTGTACTGATCAAGTCAGGGGAAAGCCAAATGACCGTTACCAATATTCAACAATAGGTATACATATTTCGGGGAGGGGAAGGGTATATATAGGTATATAGTATATACTATATACAGGTATATATTTTCGGAGAAGGGTCGGGACAACTGCCGCGCTCCGAGCGCTAGACCCATTAGGAGCGCGCGGACCGCTCTCTACCTGGTTAATGAGCTGTAGAAGCAGTGTTGCCAACTTGGTGGTATTCCCGCCAGATTTGGTGGTTTTGAAAGGTGTCTAGCGGGACAATTTATACGTCTAGCGGTTGGTGGAAAATCTGGTGGGTTTTGAAGAATTTGGCTATTTTTTGGCGGGAATTTTTCGGTTCGAAAAATTTCCGCCAAAAAATGGCAAAACCTAGAAACATCCCAAATTCTCGGGCAATTTCATTTTTTAATAAAAATTGCAATCTCTGATATGTCGAAATTTCGCGGAGGAACCTGAAAGTATCACTTTAAATATAAAAGCAAACAAACATACGTAAGTAAAAAGTAATTTGTTTTATTAGATATTATCACATTTTTATTTAATTATAATATCTTAATATTAAATATTTGGAATACTGCTATCATTGGTATTATTAGTTAATATTGCAATATTTTATATTTAATAAAGCGATGTTTTGTCGAAACCTCATTAAAACTAAGCCTTATCGAAACAAAGGTCGATAATCTCATCGTCATTATCATCCGTTGTTTGTTGCGACCTTGACTCGGCTGCTTTCTTCGTATAAGCTTCTTTTGAACCGTTTTTTTGTAAAACGTCTTGTGGCAAAACGCAATTATGACAGCACTTGCTATTTCTTTTTAAACCGAAACGAATTGTCAGGATCGCATTCGTCATTTTGATCGACATTTCATTACGGATTTTATTTTTAACCAGATTAAGCTGGCTAAATATCCGTTCAACTTGTGCGTTTGAGTATGGCAAGATGCGCATCGATAGTGCAAACGAGGCTAAATCACTGAATGGATTACTCCCGGATGCATCCCTGTATTTGCTTACCTCAGCCCAAAATGCACTCGTATCAGTTTTATTTGTCCAATCAATCAAATTGATTTTCGTAAGTTGCCATTCGATGGCATCGGTGTTCCTTGATCCTCCTACGTACGCGAGCAAAGGTATCAACGGTTCTTTAACGGCGCGCAAAACATTATCCACTGATAGCAGCGATATTTTTTTGAGGATCCCTACGTTCTCAGGTAATCTTTGTTGGAGCTGCTTAAAATGGCTGAGTACGAACGACTTGCATCGCTCACGAATTCCCTGTTCTTCATGGGAGTTAATTTTCCCATCCTTTTTGAGCTCCTCAAGTTTTTTTTCGAATGAATGTCCCAAGTATGGTTTGGGATCGAGATAATCGTCGACGGAGTGCAGTAGCGGATCTACTTTGCACGATGGCAACACGAGCTTTTTCGAAATTCCCTAGACTGCAATCGTGAGATCATTCAAAAGCTTCACGTGATCGTTTTTCTCACTTTGGAAGGCTTTGTTTACGATTTGTATTTCTGATAAGATTGGCTTCAGAAATAACAGGTACAGCATGTTTTTTTCATCGCAATACATGTTGTACAGAATTTCCGCAGTGTAGCATTTCTCGGAAAATCTCGTCACATTGAAGTGGGTTTTCAATTCGAGCCACTGGTGTAGAGTTCTATCCACAGCCGCCTCGATCGAAAGCCATCTCGTGTTTGAAACTTGGAGAAGTTTCAACGGACGTTTACCACAGTTGATTGTTTCGTAAAGTTGCGCATATCTCATTTGACGCATCGCGAATTGTGAGAACCAGTTGTAGGTGTCGTGAATCAAAAACTCGAGATTACGAGGAAGAGTATCGGTCATCGAATTTGACACCGCAAGCTGCAACGAGTGGCAGAGACAACGAATCAAAATCAGAGACGGAACTTCCGCTTTCAGTTTTGCGTATACGCCGTTATTTATGCCGACCATTACGGAAGCATTGTCAGTTCCAATGGCCATCAAGTTTTGTAAATCCAATCTCATCTCCTTGAGGCATTCCTTTAGGGCATTGACGATACCTTCGGAATTACATTCTTCCGACTTGACCAGAGCCAGAAAAGTCGAGATCGTTTTTCCTTGTTTTTCGCTGTGGTAAATTATACCAATACCTAACAGCTAGTTCACGGATATGTCATTCGACTCGTCCAACAACGGACTGTATTTCCCGTCAGCGATATCGTCGAGCAACTCGTCGTTAAAGTGAGCACTAAGAACGTTTTTAATTATGTCGCTACATTTCGTTCTGTGCATTTTCATGCGTTTAGCTGCTTCACTGCCTTCGAAATGATGTTTGCATATTTCCCCCTAGTGGTCACACGATGCGATTGCGCTATGCGCGCAGAGAAAAAGTGCCATCGATCCTTCAGCAGCAGATGAGCTCGTCAATTGTTGCGGGAAAAACAATTTTTGTTGCCGTTGTGTGGAGAATGGCTCTGCAGCTTGGAGGTGTTTTTTTGTTTTGCCATGATTTATTAGATCGACATATTTTGCCATCAACTCGCATTTGCAAAACTTGCAATGGGCCTTAACGTCGTTGCCCACTACCTATTTGTCCATTAAATCATAATTTTTGTTTCATTTTTATTTTCATAAAATATACGTGCAATGGTGTAACGTTTTTCTCCAGAATATATATAGGTATATCCCGGGAAAAAAGATCATATCTGTAGAATCATATCTGTAGAATCAGATATGAACAGACAAGAGATTTGGTCATATCTGTTCATATAGTGCCATGACAGATCATGTATGCTTATATCTGAGCATATCTGTAGAATCAGATATGATCAGACAAGAGATTTGGTCATATCTATTCATATAGTGTCATGACAGATCATGTATGCTTATATCTGAGCATGTATGACCATCCCGAGAAAAAATTAGCAGACCAAATCACATCTGATTATATCTGGATTATATATGATCCAGATATGATTGATCATATCTGGATCTTGTCTAATCATGCATAAGAAAAGTGGCCATATCAGAGCATACATGATTAGATTTGACGATATCAGAGCATGTATGATTAGATTTGACGATATCAGACCACCCGGGAAAAAAAGTTCATGCCTGAGTGGATATGTTCATATATGTTTCAGATATTGTCATATATGTTTCAGATATCGTCATATATGATTCAGATATTGTCATATATGTATCAGATATATTTATATCTGACATTTTACAGTATCATATATGATTAGGTCTGACCATATTCCACATCACATATGCTTAAAGATCATATCTGATCACATATCCCGGGGAAAATGGTCATATCTGAGCAGATATGCTCATGTAGGTGTTTATCTGCAACATAAATGAATCTTATCTGATCATGCATGGTCAAAGATGAACATACATGTATTTTTATGCGCTCAGGGGTAGCTCTATATCTGGTCAGATATGATCGCGCATAAGTAAATATGTGCAGATATGAATTTATAGCTGAACATGTCTGCCCATATGTGGTCATGTCTAACCAGATATAGTACAATTTACGACTACATTCGAGCTCACACATGAATAGACTTGAATATGTGCGCGCATGCATGAACATATCCAACCAGGATGGATTAGAACCAGGGATGTTTAGACATGACCACATATGGGCAGACATGTTCAGCTACAAATTCATATCTGCACATATTTACTTATGCGCGATCATATCTGACCAGATATAGAGCTACCCCTGAGCGCATAAAAATACATGTATGTTCATCTTTGACCATGCATGATCAGATCAGATTCATTTATGTTGCAGATAAACACCTACATGAGCATATCTGCTCAGATATGACCATTTTCCCCGGGATATGTGATCAGATATGATCTTCTTTAAGCATATGTGATGTGGAATATGATCAGACCTAATCATATATGATACTGTAAAATGTGAGATATAAATATATCTGATACATATATGGCAATATCTGAATCATATAGGACGATATCTGAAACATATATGACAATATCTGAAACATATATGAACATATCCACTCAGGCATGAACTTTTTTTCCCGGGATATTATACCTGAACAATGCAATCTTTCAATGCAGGATCCGCGAGCCAGACTTTGCTGAAATTTTGGACGTACTGCTTCCCTTTGGCTTCTTTGCCCATCCTGAACGCAACTACGTCGAATTAATAATTTTCAATTCGAAAGACAGGAAATATTGTGTGAATCAAATGACTGTCTAGAAACCGGTAGCAAACGCACGTAATGATAGTATCATAATACATGGATAGATAGTCTTAAATCGATATAATTCAACATCGATATTCGATATTAATGCAGCGAATGTGGCTGCTCAATTAGTGCGGGAAATTTAAAAAAACGAAATTACCGGACTCGCATTATCCATTGTATTTCATTACTTTTTTCGGTGGGAAAGGATCCACAATCAATCCTCGATGACGGTGTGAAGAATACGATGTTTTGAATTTTTTTTTAGCACAAAAAGCAGAAGACTTCTGGTGATTTTTGGTGATAAGTGCGGAAAAATTGGTGGTTTTTGGTGGAAAATAATATGGAGGAGTTTAGTGGTTTCTGGCGGGATTTGACGAGGCATCTAGTGGGCTGACCACAATCCGAGTTGGCATCACTGTGTAGAAGCTATAATATTGGGAATTTCCGCATGAAAATTTCACAGTATATTCTTAAGATACTATACTTTTGAAATATCGAAAAAATCGATTTTTTGAAATTTCTACACCACCGGGTCCTCTTAATGGATAAGCACGATTAAAAACGTAAATTTCATGAATTGCGGCGGATTTCACTCGTTAGCATGCCGACCGATAGCAGACGATAGGTGTAACGCCAAATCGTGCGCCTTGTCATGATTCTCGCATCGGATAGGTTGACAGGTAACGTAACGAATGATTCTCTAATGTCAGATCCCGCGCGCTGGCATCTATCGAACGCTGCGTTTTCGCAAAACCCTCCTGACGTCAACCACGGCCACGTGGCCCTTCTTCTACTCTTTGGCCCTTTTCGATCGTTCATCATGGCGGATTCAAGCATTAGTTTCGGAAATCGAACGCCAATTTTCTATTGCTTCCCATTTGACGTAGTCGAAAGAAAAAACGGCTCAGTAGAAATGTTCGGAGTAACCTGCTGAACCCGGGATTTCTCGCTGGTACACCTATTCTGGATCACCCTCCATAAATCAACAGAAGCTGTGGGATATTCAAAAATTTATTTATTTTCCATCCAATGTAATCCAGTTATTTCTATATTGCTTCGCAATTCACTAAGATATCCCAATCTTGTAACCTTAAGGCCTTAGGTCACTCTAGAGGCTGACAAAATTGACTTCTTGGGGATTTTCTTACAGAAAAACTATAAAATAAACCATTGTTTACAAAAACGGGTGTTTATCATACATATAAGTGACTGTATACGATAATCATTGGAAAGTGAAAAATGACTCTAAAAAAGGTCAAATAATTGTGAATAACAAATTAACTATGCAATATACAAAAAAAATCCTACGTACTTCCATAGACAATGTATTTTTCAAGCAATATTCAACATTTCAAGTGAATCGGTTGAAAATAGTCTGAGTTATGTTTCCGGCCAACTTAAAAAATGCAGTTTTGAGATAAACGCTGCACAGCCACCATTTTGAAATTAATCGCTTCAAAAAAGTATTGTATACAGTCACGGATATGTATGATAAACACCCTTTTTGTAATTTCGATTTATTTTGTAGTTTTTCTGACAAGGAACATCCCTCAGGTGTCCGCCTCCGATTTTGTTGAAACGCATATATGTGATAGAGCATCGAAAACTTTAAGACACGGATTTTTTTATCGGCGGAAAAACGGATTTAAGGGGGGAAACCGCCCCTCAAAGAAAGGCGTGTCGAGGGCTGATTTTGCCGTTTCACCTAGAAGCAATCCACCGATTTGAATGAAACAAAAACGAAAATTCTTCTAATAAAAAGTGATGAAAAATCCACTATGCGAATGTTAAGAAAAAATTAAATTAGGGGGTAAACCACCCCTAAATTTCCGTTTTTTTACCCCACACTTAAGAGGGTTGTATGCAAATTAATAAAACGGGTATCATTTTGAAGGGGAATTAAAATTAAAGTTGACGGGTTTTTGCGTTTTGGCGACATAGCAAATTTAAGGAGGTAAACCACCCCTAACTAAAATTCATTTATTATGGTCGTATTTTCTGTGTTTAAAGTATATCCGCTGATTTTAAATATTTCTATAAGCTACAATTTAACGTTTGATCATATTTCAAAATTATTACATTCTTCTTAAGGGGTAACTACCCCTCTGACGAGAAACATCATTGAAGTATCCGCTTTCGATTTCGTTGAAACTCATATATATGGTAAAGCAATGCAAACTATTAAACATGTTTTTTTTATCGGCAGAAAAACGGTGTTTGGGGATGAAAACACCCCTCAAAGTTTCTCCCACAAGCAGTCCACCGATCTGAATGAAACAAAATCGAAAATTCCTCTAATATTAAGCTATGAAAAATCCACTACAAAAATGTTGATTAGAAATATAATTAAGGGGTAAACCACCCCTCCATTTGCCGTTTTTCACCCCACGCTTAAGAGGGTTGTATGAAAATTAATAAAACAGGTATTACTTTGAAGGGGAATCAAAATTCAAGTTGACGCGTTTTTGCATTTCAGTGGGACAGCAAATTTAAGGGGGTAAACCACCCCTAACGTAAATTTGTTCATCACCGTCGTGTTTTCTGTGTTTGACATGTATCCGCGGATTCAAAATATTCTCCCTGTTCGGGATTCCGCCTCGCCTTACAAGCGGGGCGAGCTTCCCGATCGGCTCGCGCCGAGGCAGCACCTCGTGGGCGCTCTCACCTCGCCTCAGAGCGCATGCTCTGTTGGGCTTGCGCCGGCCGGCACGCGAGAGCGGCCATTCTGTTTCTTCCTGACCGTGCTCCGCGACACTTCGCTGCTGGTCTCGTCCACGTTTTCTTTTACCCGAACCCGCTGTTAAACCCGCACCGCACTCATGACTCCTAATGTGAGTCAACGTGTGCATTCTGCACTCGTCACCCGCACGATTGGCGTATAAGACGCAATCGCTACCCGCAAGTCTACATCGCTTGTTCGTAATTGTAAGCGCACCGCGTGGCCTGGCCAAGACCGCGTGTGTCATCAAAGTTCCACTTGACCGGCCATTTTCTCCAGTCGTGAGGTATCGCCACGAGATCAATAAAATCAGTGCGCGATCTCCGACATTGTCTACACCGCTTCGCTTTAGTGTTAAAACCGCTCGTTCACCCGCAACAATTCAAAAAGGTTGACTCCTGACTCTTTCAATAAAAGGACAAGCGGATCCCGCGCTAACACGTCGCGTCTTCAAACAACTTTATTTACCACCGTGTGCACGATCCTTAACATCCCGGCATTAGTTCACTCATTCCGCAACATTTTTGGTCCTTCGAGCCAGATTTGTGATTTCGCGAGTGTTTGTGCGAGTGAAAAGTTCGCGAGTCTAAACTCTGTGCGTCGCGAGACCACGTGGCAACTCGGCCAATTTGAATCGGCCAACCATTGTGCCGCGCTCGGGAATCTCCCACCCCTCGCTCGTGTCGACGTGGCCAACCAGTGAACTCGGTGACAGTCATTGGCCACTTAGCGTAAAAGTTCGTTTTCGACCACGCCGCCGCGTGTCTCGCGCCATTGTTCGCGATCAGCAGTGCTTCGCCTCGCATTTTCGAGCTTTCTTCGTCGAGTTCGCGAGTTCGGACTATTATCGCGAATTTCTGTCGATTGTGTCGCGCTCCTTTCGTCTCTCGCTGTTCGTGATAGCACGTGCAAACCGCGGCAGTGAATGGTAACCACGCGATTCCTCCCAGGTTTTCCCGCCTCGCGTGTGCGCGCTCGCGACGACCATTGCCCTCGTGGGCACGTCGCTTTCGATCTCGGTCTCTCGAGACTTCGACCGCCATTTCAAGCGGTGTCGCGCTCACCCCGCGCAGTATTTCGTGCAGTATTTCGTGCTTCGCGCGTCTCCCGAGTTTCGTTGTTCGAGTGCGCGTCGTGTAATTCAAACTCTCGCCCGCCATGTCGAAACCGTCATCCGGCCGCACGACGCCCGAAGTCACCGTCGACCAAGGCTCGCCATCGAGCCTCACAACGAAGCCGAGACACAGGCCCCGCCGCTTCAAAGTGAATTGGTCGACAAGGGTCTACTCGCTCCTCCCACCACTTCGAGCGATCCACCACCTGAAACTGCGCTGGCGCGCTCTGGCAGCGAAAGATCGTCCCGCCAAAACCCACCCGCTCGACTTCCGACTGACCTCGTGGTCGAATATAAAACACAACTCAGCCGACTGAACTGCATCCAGTCGATTTTGGATGAATCTGTCGACGATTGGTCTCTCGACACCGTGGAGGACCTTTAAGGTCGTCGCTCACTTATCAACCCGTCACCTGATCAGCACCGCCTCGCCTCGAGCGGCTGTCATTTCTTATATGGACTTTCCATACATATGCACTCACTTGTCAACTCCGTAGCATCACCGGATCGGCTCGCTCGCAAGAGTTGACAAGTGAGCGCATATGTATGGAAAGCCCATCTAAGAAATGACAACCGCTCGAGGCGAGGCGGTGCTGATCAGGTGCCGGGTTGATAAGTGAGCGACGACCTTTAGCTCGAAATCAATAATGTCGAGACCATCCACGCAGATTTCAAGGAGACGCATCGGTATTTTGAGCTCCATTGGCCCGCTAAGTTCATCGACCACGAGTATTTCCGGAACGACATCCACGGAACTGAGGCCAAGCTGCACCGCAAGTGCTTAAAAGCACTTTATAAACTGCGCGCTCAATTCATGACTACAGACTTGAGCCAGCAACCCGCATCGGAGTCCAGGTGCGAGCCAAAGCTCCCGGACATCCAACTCAAGACCTTCAGCGGTAAGTACGCCGACTGGCCCAGCTTTAAGGAGATGTTCGGAGAACTCATCATGAAAAACTCTCGAATCTCCGATATCGAGCGCCTCCATTATCTCCCGAGCTGCATGTCCGCTGGACCAGCCGAACTCATCGCCAACTACCCGCTAATGGGTAGCTCGCTCAAACCGTCGTGGCAAACGCTTGTCGCACGCTACGACAACAAGCGCCTCCTGATTGAGGCGTAACTGGACAAATTGTGCAGCCTACCCAAGCTCACAAAAAAATCCGCAAAGGGGCTCTTCGCACTCATCTCCCGAGTCTCCGAGGCGTGCAAGGCACTCGATACACTGGGAGTGGTCGAGAATTTAAGTGGAGCCATTCTCGTCCACCACGTGTGCCATCAGCTGGACACCACCACGCGGGAGGCCTGGGAAAATTCCCTCGGCTCTTCATCCGTGTACCCGAGCTTCTCCAAGCTCGAAGAGTTCCTGACCGTTCGAGCACGAGCACTCGAACGGATCGAGACTACCACGCCGATGGCCTCGAACTCGCTGTCCGCCTCCAAGCTGGTCAGCGCTCATCATGCATCCGCACAGCCGAGCACTGCTAAACCGCTTCACGACCCGCGCGCATATCACTGCGACTGCTGCAACGGGTCGCAAGTAGATATACAACACGGGTTCTGGATCAGTTTGACCTCATTTGACCCCGAGAACGCGCGGGAAATTCAAAAAGTTCTGAGTCATCGCATAGGTTCTCGTGATCAGTGGCGAGGGCGGCGGAGGGGGAGGGGTGCGGGTGAGCGTCGGCAGGGTGGAGGGGTGGGGGGTTGCGGTAGGGGGAGGGGTGCGGGGTGTCAGGTTACCGAAAATAATAATAATAAAATAATGCTAATAATGCGGATGACGTCATCCTACGAACTATGCAGTTGACACACACACACACACACACACACACACACACACACACACACACACACACACACACACACACACACACACACACGCACGCACGCACGCACGCACACACGCACGCACGCACGCACACACACACACACACACACACACACACACACACACACACACACACACACACACACACACACACACACACACACACACACACACACACACACACACACACACACACACACACACACACACACACACACACACACACACACACACACACACACACACACACACACACACACACACACACACACACACACACACACACACACACACACACACACACACACACACACACACACACACACACACACACACACACACACACACACACACACACACACACACACACACACACACACACACACACACACACACACACACACACACACACACACACACACACACACACACACACACACACACACACACACACACACACACACACACACACACACACACACACACACACACACACACACACACACACACACACACACACACACACACACACACACACACACACACACACACACACACACACACACACACACACACACACACACACACACACACACACACACACACACACACACACACACACACACACACACACACACACACACACACACACACACACACACACACACACACACACACACACACACACACACACACACACACACACACACACACACACACACACACACACACACACACACACACACACACACACACACACACACACACACACACACACACACACACACACACACACACACACACACACACACACACACACACACACACACACACACACACACACACACACACACACACACACACACACACACACACACACACACACACACACACACACACACACACACACACACACATGCCCCCTCCCCACATGGAATGTAGGGGGAGGGGGGCATTTTCAAGGACTGATTTCCGGGGCTTGTTTATCCCGTTGAATATATATAAAGTACGCAGTCGATTTATTGATAATAATAATAATAATAATAATAATAATAATAATAATAATTTATCGATGCGATGGCTCATGGAATGTAGGGGAGGGGGTCATTTTCAAGGACAGATTTCGGAGCATTTGTTTTATCCCGTTGAATATAATAATAATAATAAACTACGCAGTTGACTTAATAATAATTGTGCGTATCCCATTGTGAGGGTAATGCGAGTCATATGAAACTCGTATCACTGATGATGTCATCTTGCGAACTACGCAGTAGACTCAGTGGTTATGGAATGTAGGGGAGGGGGCATTTTCACGGACAGATTTCCGGGGATTGTTTATCCCGTTGAATATAATAATAATAATAATAATAATAATAAACTACGCAGTTAACTTAATAATAATTGTGTGTATCCCGTTGTGAGGGTAATGCGAGACATAGGAAACTCGTAATACCCGTCTAGCGTTGCGGGTGTCTATGAAGCATCGATGTCACTCTATCGCAACCAATGAATTCTTAACGACAATTAATAGTAATGCTCTTCATAGAATCTTATTAGCTTCGCGCCACATTTACGTGTGACAGAGAGAGATATGTTAATAATCCGGAAGTATTGCGATGTTCTTCTATAGAGTTGCGCGGACGACGTTCGAGTTATTGGGGAGTGCAACGAAAGAATACGCGGCGACAAATATGCGACCTATATTTTTTTTCTCTCTTCGCGGTGTTCGGTTACTTCCGATAAGAGATTCACGGCGAACCTCAGCGTGCTACAGCTGTGCATCGTCCACGCTCTTATGACAGAGAGAGAGAGAGAAAGAGAGAGAGAGAGAGAGAGAGAGAGAGAGAGAGAGAGAGAGAGAGAGAGAGAGAGAGAGAGAGAGAGAGAGAGAGAGATACGTTAATCGTATTGCGATGTTTCTTCTAAAGAGTCCCGAGAAAGAGCGTTCGAGTTATTGGGGAGTGCAACGAAAGAATACGTGTCGGCGGCAATGACGCGACAAATATGCGACCTATATTTTTTCTCTCTTCACCGTGTATTCGGTTACTTCCGATAAAGAGACGATCACACGGTGAACCTTAGCGTAATACAGCTGTTCGTCGTCCACAAGACACTGGACACGGATAAAGAAATCCTTGAGATTATTCGTATATCGTTCCCTTTAATTATTTGCTAAGGTTATGATGCTGCTTGATCAAAGGATGATAGAGGAGGGTTTTGAAAAGAAAAACATAAAACGTGTATGATCTTTACGATTGATTTATTGAGAAGAAGAAAAAATTCAATCATAAGGTTCGAGTATCCAATTTTTCAGCGCTTGTACATTTTTCATAGCACAATTAAACTTTGTAGAGTTTGCGTGATAGGGACATCCAGCGGTTACTGGCTTGTGCAACTTTTGAATCGAAGGGCAGTCGAGAAGTTCTAGATTAACAACGCGTCCAGGTTCCTCCTCCTCCATCAAGATTGTCGTCATCCAGTCTTTTTTCTCCGACCCCTTCACATAGATCGTTCGAGCGTTTTGTAAAACGCCGCGAATTATTTCCGATGTTGCTTCATATGGGATCGCACCGAAGCACCACGGTATACCATGGAAATTTCGTGTCAGCCATGCATTCGTTCCATGCACAAGGCGGTCCGAAGACAAATGTGATCGGGGCCACATGACAATCACACAGGGAAACCATCGAAAATTCTTTCAACACAAACTCGTTGGAAGGTATTTTAAAACCCTGGAGGTCAACTATGTACTCCATCTCGAGCGAGACTGAGCTAAATATCATAATTTCAATGATTTTATATCAATTTGACTATACCCCCCACCCTACTTTTCATAATGCTCAAGGACGATAAGTCTCTTCGATGGCATCGCATGTGTGCGTGACAAAGATGCCATACCCCATGATGACAAGTATACCAAATGTGTATGATTGCATCATAATTCTGGGAATTGTTTATGTCGAGTCCGACGATGAATTCTCCCCATACCAGGTTACACCGAAGAAAGATGCAACGTAGTATTTTATAAACATTGTCGACAAGGAGGTGGCTTATTGCGCAGTGATTTGCACTATAAATGCAGCCGCTGCAGTAGTGCGCGATCATTCTTACAACGGCATCGTCCAGAGTAATCCATTGTGTGAGCTTTCAAATATTACCAACAATCACAACAACAACGAAAAATGGAGTCGGAGAAGTGCTTGAAATTAATAAGCATCATGGAGGATGCTTACAAACTGTTGGGAAGCGCATCCACGGAAGAAGTGGAAAAGTGGTCCAACTATCAGGCTCGGAACATCAGACTCCTCAATAAAATCCTGAAGACACCGGGCTTATCGAGTGGCGAAAAAACGAGGATCCAAACAACGATCGCTCAGCTCAAATCTCTGAGTGAAAAATTTCGGGCGCATCAACGAGCCGGCGGATCCATTGGTGCACGCGACAAAGTATCCGATCGCGTTCGTTGGGTACATTTGGAGTCGGCGTTCCAAAATCGCATACGAACTGGCGCAGTGGTGAATCTCATCCACAAGGATCGACGATCGTTCCTGTCTGATGCCAAAGTCACCACTGTCAAGCGGCTCTCAAAGGTGCTCACGAAGGACGGAAATTTGAAGGCGAACGTCGTGTTGGCGTGCAAATTTGCTACGATGAAAAATGGCAATCTGACGGAAGAAACGAAATATTTCAACACACGCAACGAAGCGATTCTCGCATCTACGGACATTGAGGAGTGGTTCGACAAGAACGTGGCGGATCGTCTCCTGGTCGACGTCGAAGAATTTCAAGAACGCGATTCTGGCTGGTCGATGCGTGAAATCATCAACTTGACGGTCAACATCAACCACTACGTGCCACTGCGTGGAGGCTTCTCAACGTACGTCGATCTTCCGCAGGATATACGGGTGAAGAAGGCTGTTGTGAATATAAAAAACAACGACGAATTCTGTTTCTTGTGGGCTGTGACAGCAGCGCTTCATCCGGCAAACGATAATGTTGATCGCACAAGTTCTTATCCCTACTTCAAAACAGTGTTGAAATATGACGGTATAAATTTCCCAATGGCTTTGAAAGACATTTGTAAATTTGAAAAAATGAACAATTTAACGATTAATGTGTATGGTGTGGTTGGTCGAAATAGTGAAGTAGTTCCGCTATACCTAAGTAAAAATAAGTCGGATAGGCCTACTATACACCTCCTTATGGTGGAGGGGAATATTGGTATGGACGTAGATGGGGTAGACAATTTCCAACCAGTCTACCACTTTGCTTGGATCCGCAATCTGTCGCGTTTGCTAAGTGCCCAAGTAACAAACTATAATCAACACACATGGTTTTGTGACAACTGCTTGAATCACTTCTATCTTCAAAGTTCTTTCGAAAATCATAAATACGATTGCATGAGCATAAATAAAACAAAAATGATTTTACCGACCGAAGGAAACAAAATTCTGAATTTCAAAAATTATCGGTACAAAGAAGATGTGCCGTTTGTCGTGTACGCAGACCTCGAATGCCTTCTCGAATCAACCGGAAATGAGCTACAGTGTCAGAAGCATGTTCCGCACAGTGCTGCGTATTATTTGAAATGTGCCTTTAACGATTCGCTCTCGAAATTCGCAATTAAACGTGGCTCCGATTGTATCGAGTGGTTCATCGACCAATTGCATAAAATCGCAAAAACAGTCGACTCTCATTTGGTCAATATTCAGCCGATGAAACCACTCACATCGGATGAAAAAGTACAATACGAAAATGCCACACATTGTCATATTTGCGAAAAATCGTTCACCTCCACCGATGTAAAGCACCGTGATCATTGCCATTTCACAGGTAAATTTCGCGGTGCTGCGCATCGTGGTTGTAATTTGAATTATACAAAATCCCACAGTATCCCAATAGTATTTCACAATCTTTCCGGCTATGACTCGCACTTTTTAATAAAATCATTGGCGACGCAATTCAACGGCACAGTCAAAATTCTCCCAGTAAACAAAGAGCGATATATTTCATTTACGAAATACGTTAAGGGTACGAATGTCAATTTACGGTTCATCGATTCCTTCAGGTTCATGGCTAGTAGTCTTGAAAAACTGGCCTCGTACCTGACGGATGATGATAAATCGATCACACGCAAGCACTGCAATAGTGCGGAGGAATTCCAATTGCTCACGAGAAAGGGAGTTTTCCCTTACGATTATGTGGACTCGTGGGCGAAACTCGACGAAGAGCAGTTGCCATCGAAAGAGGATTTTTATTCAAAATTAAACAACGAACACGTTTCCGAGCATGATTACGAGCATGCGAAAAACATTTGGAATGCCTTTAACATCACATCATTGGGCGAATATTCGGATTTATATTTGAAAACAGATGTCGTGCTATTGGCCGACATATTTGAAAATTTTCGACGCAACTGCTCTTCGACGTACATGCTGGATCCTCTGCACTATTTTACAGCTCCGGGGCTTGCTTTCGATGCGATGCTCAAATGTACCAAGGTTGAGCTTGAGCTTCTCACGGACCCCGAAATGCTCCTGTTTATCGAGAAAGGCATTCGAGGTGGCGTATCACAATGCTCGAATCGATATGCTCATGCAAACAATCGATACATGGGCGCAGATTTCGATCCGAGCAAAGAGGAATCTTATCTAATGTACTTTGACGTGAATAATTTGTACGGTGCAGCTATGTCGCAGTATCTACCGGTTGGTTCTTTCGAATGGGAGCACGAGCCGATAAATGTGCTTGATATTCCCGATGACTCGCCCACAGGATATATCCTCGAAGTAGATTTGGAATATCCTGAGGAGCGTTTCGAGTCGCACAAAGATCTTCCCCTTTGTCCCGAGCACAGTGTACCACCAGGCAGTAAAAATTCAAAATTAATGACGACATTTTTGCCAAAAGAAAAATACGTTATTCATTACAAAAATTTGAAACAATGCTTGAATTTGGGAATGAAATTGGCAAAAATTCACAGAGTCTTGAGGTTTGAACAAGCCCCATGGCTCAAAACATACATCGATCTTAACACGGAATTACGGAAAAAATCGACGAATGAATTTGAAAAGAATTTTTTCAAATTGATGAATAACGCGGTATTCGGGAAAACAATGGAAAATGTACGGAAACAAAAAGATGTCAAGCTCGTGACAAAGTGGGAAGGTAGATACGGTGCAAAGGCTCTCATCGCAAAACTCAACTTCCATAGCTGCACCGTCTTCGATAACGATATCGTCATAATTGAAATGAATCGCGTCAAAGTACATTTCAATAAGCCGATTTACGTTGGATTTTGTGTCCTCGATCTATCTAAAATCTACATTTACGATTTTCACTATAGCTATATTAAGAAGACCTTTGGCTGTCACGCAAAGCTCATGTACACGGACACCGACAGCCTCTTGTACCACTTTAACGTTCCCGATATATATAATTATGTAAAGCGCGATGTACATAGATTTGATACTTCCGATTATCCAGCGAGCAATAGTTATGGCATACCCTTGGTAAATAAGAAAGTTCTCGGTCTAATGAAGGACGAAATGAATGGCAAAATAATGAAGGAATTTGTAGGCTTACGAGCAAAATTGTACGCGTTCAAAGTTTTCGGTGAAGAAAAAGATAAAAAACGAGCCAAGGGTATAAAACAATCCACATTAAGAACAATCACATTCGAAGATTATAAAAAATGTTTATTCGATCAGGAGAATGTAGTGAAAGATCAGTATTTGATTCGAAGCGAAAAGCACCAAGTCCATACTATTAAGCAAACAAAATTAGCATTAAGTTGGCTAGACGATAAGCGTATTATTTTACCCGATACTACGGATACTGTACCATGGGGATACAAAAAATAAAATAAAAAAAAATCACATATATATATATATATATATATTTAATTGTTCTTTATTTGAATAACCCTTACACATCCTTCTCATTTATCCAACTGTTGTGTGAATTGCCGAAACCTAACCATTTTGCTAGCAGTTGATTTCCACGCTTTCGCACGATATTTTCCACAAGATGAACATCCGGATTTCTCGCTGGAGTAAGTTTTTTCCTGATAGACATCACCTTCAAGCGACTGACCCTGATAATCCGTGAGCTTGTACGTTACAGGGTAGGTATTTCGTATCACGTTTATGGTAAAAATTTCAGTCGTTCAATCCGATGTATAACCTTTCTCAAAAAACATATTTGTACTTGCTAATTCGAACTTTATCTCCAATTTTAAAAGTTATTTTTCGCATACGATTGACACGATAATTCCCATAAATATGGCGAAGAATCTTTTTCTCATTCTTAGCGGTGGCATCCTTCGGCTTCGTGAGAAAAAAAATGGTATGCATACAGATGAAAGATCGTGGCAGCTTTACTTGCTGGGCGTCTTATCATCTACAACTCAATCTTTGTTACAAGATACACCTCGATCCTGCGTTCAATACTTAGAAGTGAATGATGCATTTTAATTCTGCTATCACATCGCTCTTTCTTTCTCTGATGTTAAAGACATAACCATACAGACTTATATAAAGAGCGCTTTGGTGGACCGGAATGTTACATCTCCAACGTCATCATAAGAATTATTTTGTCAGTGACCAGTGAGTAAAGCTGCTGCGATCTTTGATCTGTATGAATACGCTTTCTTCTCTCTTCGCTATGGCCGGAAGTATTAGGTGACTTGCGATGTTCATCTATAGATTTCCCCAAAAGAACGATAGCTTTATATTTTTACTTATGATTATTTTAAAAAATCTTGGAATAATAGGACCAAAAGTGGGCGAGGGGGGTGCGGTGCAGCGGGGGAGCGGTCGGCATAGGGGGATGGGGTTCGCGCTGGAGCGGCTGGGCGCTGGGTTGAGGGAGGTGTCGGGTAACAGGAGATAATGCGGATGACATATATACATACATACATATATATATATAATATATATAATAAAGTACGCAGTCGATTTATTGATGATAATAATAATGTATCGATGCGATGTCTCATGGAATGTAGGGAGTGGGGGTCATTTTCAAAGACAGATTGACGGGGCTTCTTTCTGCTGTTGAATATATATATATATATAATACACTACGTAGTTGGCTTAATAATAATCGTGTGTATCCCGTTGTAGGGAGTTACACGATGTTCTAGAATATTCCATGGCGACTTCGAAGAGTGGGGGTTAGGCATATATGTATGTCCCCTCCTCGCATGGAATGTAGGGGGAGGAGGGCATTTTCAAGGACTGAATTCTGGGGCTTGTTTATCCCGTTGAATATATATATATATATATATATATATATATATATATATGTCAGATATCAAGAATATAGAGAGAGCCAGGAATTCCGTTCATGAATTAGAGAACAATGTCTATCTCACTGACTGCCGCAGTGACACGGCTTACACGATTTATTGGTGTCTCGATACAATAAAATATTCGGTACAAAGTATAATCACCGGATAGCAGTGCTAGTGAGGTGTGTTACACAGAGCCTTTTCGAAAATTAGTTCTTTCGACCCAATGACCCGAGAAGGAGTGACTTCGTGACCCGAAACGTATACGTCTCCCACTCCACTTCTTCTAGGCCTCTATGCAACACAACACACTCGTGGATCATACACCACGCACTACCACCGGGGTAGGTTCTTCTCCGAACGCCTTGACGCCTTTTCGTCACTCGATGCCCACCACTTGACTCTCCATAAACATCGTCAAGAAATCGAAAGCGCTGTTGAAAAAGCCATTCCCATGGCGATGCGACACGGCCATACTGACTAGCACGCGTCTCGAGTGCCCAGCATCTATCCGTCTAGTTTACTTCTGAAATAAAACAGGCATCGAACAAACAAGCGTTAGTTTACGTTCGGCTTTCCTGACTTTACAAATCCGTTATTGCCCTACAGGCTTTTACTGTCTCCATTCACGTGTGCAACCATCTGTATCGTTTCCCGTTTTTTTTTGCCATCAGTATTGTACAGTCAGACTGCAACTTTTTTTTTTTTTAATGTCAAAACGAATTCCTCACAAATTCGATCTCCAAGGCACCAATAGCTCTGTAGGCATGTCTTACACATCCATACAATTTCTAACTATTATCATTTACTCATAATAGCTCTGTAGGCATGTCTTTCACATCCGTACATCTTCTAACTATTATATTTTACTCATAATAGCTTTGTAGGCATGTCTCACACATCCGTACATTTTCTAACTATTATATTTTACTCATAATAGCTCTGTAGGCATGTCTCACACATCCGTACATTTTCTAACTATTATATTTTATTCATAATAGCTCTGCAGGCATGTGTTACACATCCGTACATTTTCTAACTATTATCTTCTGTTCATAATAGCTCTGTAGGCATGCCTTATGCATCCGTACATTTTCTAACTATTATCTTCTATTCATAATAGCTCTGTAGGCATGCCTTGCGCATCCGTACATTTTCTAACTATTATCTTCTGTTCCTAATAGCTCTGTAGGCATGCCTTATGCATCCGTACATTTTCTAACTATTATCTTCTATTCATAATAGCTCTGTAGGCATGCCTTGCGCATCCGTACATTTTTTAACTATTATCTTCTATTCATAATAGCTCTGTAGGCATGCCTTGTGCATCCGTACATTTTCTAACTATTATCTTCTGTTCATAATAGCTCTGTAGGCATGCCTTATGCATCCGTACATTTTCTAACTATTATAATGCCCACAAGTTTACATTGAATCATTCTTAAGTTACTCTTAGGCTTTGGGTTCGAGGGTTCTGGGTGATCAAGTCCAGCGAACATCGAGGGCCAAAGTCGCACTCTTAAATTGAAACAATGGAAACCAACAGTCTCATGTTCCCTGCGGATTTCTACACATAAATCCGCCTCAATTAGAACCAGAAGTTCTATGCGAATCCTCAACAGCATTCAACAACCAATAAAACCAGACTGCGTCTGTTTCATAATTCATAGTCTTGATTCTCTTTGCCAAACACCATGTTTGCACTCACGATCAAGCACTGAAATAATTCTACAAATCACATCAAACAGATTGTTGTACAATTTTGTTCTCACCTTTTTATTTCTCTCCGACATAGCTATCCTGACTCGCCTCGTTTCCTGGAGCTGCGATCAGTTTGTCATGAGATACTTTGATACTATTTCGGTCTCGTAATCCAGAGCCTACCTTCTTGACAAGGTATCTATCGTTCGGTAACACCGCAACAACTTCAACTGGACCTCGATATTTGGCATCCAATTTTATCTTTATTCTATCATTATTTCTAACCATCACAAAATCTCCAATTTTAAATGGGTTTACCGGTTTATTCTTCTTATCAAACCTTGCCTTTTCTTTTGCCCCTTCGGCTCTCATTCTATCTGTAGCTGCAGTTCTAATCTCGCTCAAGTCAACGCTATGAGTTATCACGCTGTCGTGTTTCACGCGTTCGATTTCTATCGAGTTTACTTTTGTACCAAACAAAATCTCAGCGGGACTTTTCCCCAACGTTTTATGAACTGTTGAATTTATTGCTAGCTGTACTCTTCCTAATTCGTTCTGCCATTGCTTTCCTTGAGCTTTGCTTATAGATAACATATTCCTCATCGTGGACATAATTCTTTCAACCTGACCATTAGCTCTCGGTGTTCCCGAAGCCTTTCTTTCTATTGTTCGCATTCAGATTTTGTCTTTTATCGAGTTAGTCTTTGTGGTTTCTGATCCGTCCAATACTTCGCGGTATAATGTTTTTATTCCGTCGTCTTTCTGCTGAGCTACGATTAACCAGTCATCTGCCAATTCTGTTATTTTGTTCATGTCTTTTTTAACTACTTTCAATACTTTGTCTTCAAGAACGGGGTTACGCGATAGAAAGTCCGCGTGTTTCATTCTTTCGCCCGCACGATATTCAATTTCAAAGTCAAAAGATTGTAGGAATGCCCACCATCGATACACTCGTGGCGTTAAATCATTCTTAAGGCTTGCAGCCTTTAGTGAGTTACAGTCCGTGACCACCAAAAATTTCCGGCCAACCAAATATTGTCGAAAGTGTTTTATCGCGTTTACGACTGCAAGGGTCTCGAGTTCGTATGAGTGGTAACGAGTTTCAGCGTCTACGGTGCGTTTGCTGTAGTATGCGATTGGATGTTTATTTTTTTCGATGCGTTGAAGGAGCACAGCGCCGTATCCAAGGGCGCTAGCGTCAGTATGTAATTCGATCGGTAGGCTAGGGTCAAATATACGGAGACACGGTTCTGACGTTAAACACTTGACGAGCTTAGTCCTAGCTTCATTGTGTTCGTTTGTCCATTTTATTGTCTTTGCATTCCCTGCCGTCAGTCTATACAGAGGAGCTGCTGTTTGTGAGAATTTTGGTACAAATCTACGAAAATAAGATGCTAACCCTAACAACTGCCTTACCTGGGTCTGCGTTCGAGGGATGGGCGATTGCACCAGGGCTTCGATCTTTCGAAGGTTGGGCCTCAGCTCTCCTTTCGATACAGTGTATCCCAGATAATCAATTTGTGTTTTCAAAAATTTACACTTATTTAAGTTAAACGAAAATCCGTTAGCGGCGAGTCTTTCCATTACAACTTTCAGTCAATCTAAGGCCTCTTGTTCAGTTTTTCCAGGTATGAGCACATCATAAAAATAAACAATCGCGTAAGAATATCTCAAGTCTCCCAACGCGTTATTAATTGCCCTCTGATACACGGAAGGAGCATTCGTCAGCCCAAATGGCATCGTTAAATATTCATAATGTCCGTCAGGTGTAATAAACGCGAGTTTCTCTATCGAATTTTCTTCGACGGGTATTTGATGGAACCCGGCTACCATGTCTAACGACGAAAAATATTGTGCTCCACTTAAGCGATCTAATTGATCTTGAATCAACGGCAACGGATAACGATCTGCTACCGTGTTAGAATTTAATTCTCGAAAGTCCACACACAATCTATCTGAACCATCTTTTTTTTTTACCAAAATGATTGGACTGGAGAACGGACTTTTACTTTCCCGAACGATTCCGGCCTCGAGCATTTTGTCAACCAAACCTCTTACAGTTTCTCGCTCTACAGTACCTAACTTGTAAGGGCCTCTGCACGAGTTTGTTTACGTCTTTCAATCTTATCTCAAGCCTGCCCGAAGTTACTCGAATCTTAGGAGCCTCCGCGCTCATATGTTGAGAATACAGTTTCAACAATTCGATCAGTGGTTTTCTCATTTTGACTGAGTCACAATCGACAGCATTGACGTCGATCTCCAAGCTGCACGAGCCAACAAATCTATTTAATTTTGAAAATTTAATCGTGATTCCGTCCAACTTGACTGAGACTTTTGCTAACAATTCTTTACCCAAAAGTAAATCTGTAGACAAATTTTCATCCGGTACCACATATAAGTCAATCTCAACATTTATGCCATCAAGATCGACCCACACAGAGATTAGCTTACAGCAATCAACGTATCCATTTCCGATACCTCTCAGCCGCGTAGAGACGCATCGTCTCCCACCGGACAATCTTTCTTCCAATGTCTCTCCCACAAGAGAGCAATCCGAACCAGAATCAAAGGTAAATGTCAACACCTTACCTTCTGCCAGCTTCAAAGTACCTTCAGTAGAGGTTGAGCTGCAAAGCTTCACGATTTTCTCGTCCTTCTTTGGACAATTCGGGGAGATATGACCCTCTTCCTTGCAGTTATAACAAGTCACCACCTTTCTGGAATACGACCCCTTGCTGTCCCGTGGCTGACTGCTGTGCGACTTCGAGGATGATTTACAATCAGCCTTACGATGTCCCTTCTTTCCGCAATTGTAGCACTCGATTTCCGAACGGTGCGACTTCCCATCTCGCGGCGTCGAAGGTTTAGTATGTGGACCAAGGGCTCCGAAGGATGCACGCGGTCGATGGTGATCGGTCGTTCGTCCATCGAGGTACGACATTGCTTCTTGCAAACTACGAGGCGATTCGCGTACGAAGATGTTCCGCACAAATCGGTTCTGGAAAGAGTATGACAACCCGGCCAGTTGGGCAGCGGTCTCGTCCACCGATTTCCGTTCCTTGAGCCACGCTTTGATCTTCCCTCCCCTCTTCATGAAATTTTCGAACGTGAACTCGGCGTCGTCCGTCCAAATGGTATGAAGTTCTGAAGCGATGTTTTTATTCTTCGCATACGCGCTCATGAATTCAGCACGAATTTCGGTCCAGGTTTTCCCGGAAGGATCCATACCGGTGAACCACTGAGCTGCTTCGTCCTCAAAGGCTTTAGCCAGATGCTGGACGACTTCCCAATCGTCCGGTTTATAACGTCGAATCCATTCATCGACCATTTTTGCCCAGCCAGTTGCGTCGGTATTTTTCGGGTCAAATTTTACAAGATCCATAGGAGCTCGATCTCGTTGAGTAAGCAATGTAATCAATCGCTTGTTCTCCTTCTTCAGTTTTGAAGCACGTTTCCTCCGTTTATTTGCCTTTTGCACGAACTCATCAGCATTGTACTCGGATTCCGATGACGTTGGACAACAATCTCTCTTCCGATTCTCAGATAACACACTGCTTGTCTCACTCACACTTTTTTTCACCTCATTCGTCATAGTCGTATTCAAACTTTTCACCGACACAATTTTCACGTGAACTCTATCGCCCGAAACTCTGGATTAAACGTTCTTTATCCCACTTCTGATGTCAGATATCAAGAATATAGAGAGAGCCAGGAATTCCGTTCATGAATTAGAGAACAATGTCTATCTCACTGACTGCCGCAGTGACACGGCTTACACGATTTATTGGTGTCTCGATACAATAAAATATTCGGTACAAAGTATAATCACCGGATAGCAGTGCTAGTGAGGTGTGTTACACAGAGCCTTTTCGAAAATTAGTCCTTTCGACCCAATGACCCGAGAAGGAGTGACTTCGTGACCCGAAACGTATACGTCTCCCACTCCACTTCTTCTAGGCCTCTATGCAACACAACACACTCGTGGATCATACACCACGCACTACCACCGGGGTAGGTTCTTCTCCGAACGCCTTGACGCCTTTTCGTCACTCGATGCCCACCACTTGACTCTCCATAAACATCGTCAAGAAATCGAAAGCGCTGTTGAAAAAGCCATTCCCATGGCGATGCGACATATATATGTATATATAATAAAGTACGCAGTCGATTTATTGATGATAATAATAATGTATCGATGCGATGTCTCATGGAATGTAGGGAGTGGGGGGGCATTTTCAAAGACCGATTGACGGGGCTTCTTTATGCTGTTGAATATATATATATATATATAATAATAATCGTGTGTATCCCGTTGTAGGGAGTTACACGATGTTCTAGAATATTCCATGGTGACTTTGAATATTCTAGAGAGTGGGGGGTTAGGCATATATATATGTGTCCCCTCCTCGCATGGAATGTAGGGGGTGGGGGGCATTTTCAAGGACTGAATTCCGGGGCTTCTTTATGCTGTTGAATATATATAATAAACTACGTAGTTGACTTAATAATAATCGTGTGTATCCCGTTGTAAGGAGTTACACGATGTTCTAGAATATTCCATGGTGACTTTGAATATTCTAGAGAGTGGGGGACACATATATATGCCCCCTCCCCGCATATATATATTCAACGGGATAAACAAGCCCCGGAATTCAGTCCTTGAAAATGCCCCCCACCCCCTACATTCCATGCGAGGAGGGGACACATATATATATGCCTAACCCCCCACTCTCTAGAATATTCAAAGTCACCATGGAATATTCTAGAACATCGTGTAACTCCCTACAACGGGATACACACGATTATTATTATATATATATATATATATATATATATTCAACAGCATAAAGAAGCCCCGTCAATCGGTCTTTGAAAATGCCCCCCCACTCCCTACATTCCATGAGACATCGCATCGATACATTATTATTATCATCAATAAATCGACTGCGTACTTTATTATATATACATATATATATATATATATATATATATATATATATATATATATATATATATATATATATTCAACGGGATAAACAAGCCCCAGAATTCAGTCCTTGAAAATGCCCTCCTCCCCCTACATTCCATGCGAGGAGGGGACATACATATATGCCTAACCCCCACTCTTCGAAGTCGCCATGGAATATTCTAGAACATCGTGTAACTCCCTACAACGGGATACACACGATTATTATTAAGCCAACTACGTAGTGTATTATATATATATATATATATATTCAACAGCAGAAAGAAGCCCCGTCAATCTGTCTTTGAAAATGACCCCCACTCCCTACATTCCATGAGACATCGCATCGATACATTATTATTATCATCAATAAATCGACTGCGTACTTTATTATATATATTATATATATATATGTATGTATGTATATATGTCATCCGCATTATCTCCTGTTACCCGACACCTCCCTCATCCCAGCGCCCAGCCGCTCCAGCGCGAACCCCATCCCCCTATGCCGACCGCTCCCCCGCTGCACCGCACCCCCCTCGCCCACTTTTGGTCCTATTATTCCAAGATTTTTTAAAATAATCATAAGTAAAAATATAAAGCTATCGTTCTTTTGGGGAAATCTATAGATGAACATCGCAAGTCACCTAATACTTCCGGCCATAGCGAAGAGAGAAGAAAGCGTATTCATACAGATCAAAGATCGCAGCAGCTTTACTCACTGGTCACTGACAAAATAATTCTTATGATGACGTTGGAGATGTAACATTCCGGTCCACCAAAGCGCTCTTTATATAAGTCTGTATGGTTATGTCTTTAACATCAGAGAAAGAAAGAGCGATGTGATAGCAGAATTAAAATGCATCATTCACTTCTAAGTATTGAACGCAGGATCGAGGTGTATCTTGTAACAAAGATTGAGTTGTAGATGATAAGACGCCCAGCAAGTAAGGCTGCCACGATCTTTCATCTGTATGCATACCATTTTTTTTCTCACGAAGCCGAAGGATGCCACCGCTAAGAATGAGAAAAAGATTCTTCGCCATATTTATGGGAATTATCGTGTCAATCGTATGCGAAAAATAACTTTTAAAATTGGAGATAAAGTTCGAATTAGCAAGTACAAATATGTTTTTTGAGAAAGGTTATACATCGGATTGAACGACTGAAATTTTTACCATAAACGTGATACGAAATACTTACCCTGTAACGTACAAGCTCACGGATTATCAGGGTCAGTCGCTTGAAGGTGATGTCTATCAGGAAAAAACTTACTCCAGCGAGAAATCCGGATGTTCATCTTGTGGAAAATATCGTGCGAAAGCGTGGAAATCAACTGCTAGCAAAATGGTTAGGTTTCGGCAATTCACACAACAGTTGGATAAATGAGAAGGATGTGTAAGGGTTATTCAAATAAAGAACAATTAAATATATATATATATATATATGTGATTTTTTTTTATTTTATTTTTTGTATCCCCATGGTACAGTATCCGTAGTATCGGGTAAAATAATACGCTTATCGTCTAGCCAACTTAATGCTAATTTTGTTTGCTTAATAGTATGGACTTGGTGCTTTTCGCTTCGAATCAAATACTGATCTTTCACTACATTCTCCTGATCGAATAAACATTTTTTATAATCTTCGAATGTGATTGTTCTTAATGTGGATTGTTTTATACCCTTAGCTCGTTTTTTATCTTTTTCTTCACCGAAAACTTTGAACGCGTACAATTTTGCTCGTAAGCCTACAAATTCCTTCATTATTTTGCCATTCATTTCGTCCTTCATTAGACCGAGAACTTTCTTATTTACCAAGGGTATGCCATAACTATTGCTCGCTGGATAATCGGAAGTATCAAATCTATGTACATCGCGCTTTACATAATTATATATATCGGGAACGTTAAAGTGGTACAAGAGGCTGTCGGTGTCCGTGTACATGAGCTTTGCGTGACAGCCAAAGGTCTTCTTAATATAGCTATAGTGAAAATCGTAAATGTAGATTTTAGATAGATCGAGGACACAAAATCCAACGTAAATCGGCTTATTGAAATGTACTTTGACGCGATTCATTTCAATTATGACGATATCGTTATCGAAGACGGTGCAGCTATGGAAGTTGAGTTTTGCGATGAGAGCCTTTGCACCGTATCTACCTTCCCACTTTGTCACGAGCTTGACATCTTTTTGTTTCCGTACATTTTCCATTGTTTTCCCGAATACCGCGTTATTCATCAATTTGAAAAAATTCTTTTCAAATTCATTCGTCGATTTTTTCCGTAATTCCGTGTTAAGATCGATGTATGTTTTGAGCCATGGGGCTTGTTCAAACCTCAAGACTCTGTGAATTTTTGCCAATTTCATTCCCAAATTCAAGCATTGTTTCAAATTTTTGTAATGAATAACGTATTTTTCTTTTGGCAAAAATGTCGTCATTAATTTTGAATTTTTACTGCCTGGTGGTACACTGTGCTCGGGACAAAGGGGAAGATCTTTGTGCGACTCGAAACGCTCCTCAGGATATTCCAAATCTACTTCGAGGATATATCCTGTGGGCGAGTCATCGGGAATATCAAGCACATTTATCGGCTCGTGCTCCCATTCGAAAGAACCAACCGGTAGATACTGCGACATAGCTGCACCGTACAAATTATTCACGTCAAAGTACATTAGATAAGATTCCTCTTTGCTCGGATCGAAATCTGCGCCCATGTATCGATTGTTTGCATGAGCATATCGATTCGAGCATTGTGATACGCCACCTCGAATGCCTTTCTCGATAAACAGGAGCATTTCGGGGTCCGTGAGAAGCTCAAGCTCAACCTTGGTACATTTGAGCATCGCATCGAAAGCAAGCCCCGGAGCTGTAAAATAGTGCAGAGGATCCAGCATGTACGTCGAAGAGCAGTTGCGTCGAAAATTTTCAAATATGTCGGCCAATAGCACGACATCTGTTTTCAAATATAAATCCGAATATTCGCCCAATGATGTGATGTTAAAGGCATTCCAAATGTTTTTCGCATGCTCGTAATCATGCTCGGAAACGTGTTCGTTGTTTAATTTTGAATAAAAATCCTCTTTCGATGGCAACTGCTCTTCGTCGAGTTTCGCCTACGAGTCCACATAATCGTAAGGGAAAACTCCCTTTCTCGTGAGCAATTGGAATTCCTCCGCACTATTGCAGTGCTTGCGTGTGATCGATTTATCATCATCCGTCAGGTACGAGGCCAGTTTTTCAAGACTACTAGCCATGAACCTGAAGGAATCGATGAACCGTAAATTGACATTCGTACCCTTAACGTATTTCGTAAATGAAATATATCGCTCTTTGTTTACTGGGAGAATTTTGACTGTGCCGTTGAATTGCGTCGCCAATGATTTTATTAAAAAGTGCGAGTCATAGCCGGAAAGATTGTGAAATACTATTGGGATACTGTGGGATTTTGTATAATTCAAATTACAACCACGATGCGCAGCACCGCGAAATTTACCTGTGAAATGGCAATGATCACGGTGCTTTACATCGGTGGAGGTGAACGATTTTTCGCAAATATGACAATGTGTGGCATTTTCGTATTGTACTTTTTCATCCGATGTGAGTGGTTTCATCGGCTGAATATTGACCAAATGAGAGTCGACTGTTTTTGCGATTTTATGCAATTGGTCGATGAACCACTCGATACAATCGGAGCCACGTTTAATTGCGAATTTCGAGAGCGAATCGTTAAAGGCACATTTCAAATAATACGCAGCACTGTGCGGAACATGCTTCTGACACTGTAGCTCATTTCCGGTTGATTCGAGAAGGCATTCGAGGTCTGCGTACACGACAAACGGCACATCTTCTTTGTACCGATAATTTTTGAAATTCAGAATTTTGTTTCCTTCGGTCGGTAAAATCATTTTTGTTTTATTTATGCTCATGCAATCGTATTTATGATTTTCGAAAGAACTTTGAAGATAGAAGTGATTCAAGCAGTTGTCACAAAACCATGTGTGTTGATTATAGTTTGTTACTTGGGCACTTAGCAAACGCGACAGATTGCGGATCCAAGCAAAGTGGTAGACTGGTTGGAAATTGTCTACCCCATCTACGTCCATACCAATATTCCCCTCCACCATAAGGAGGTGTATAGTAGGCCTATCCGACTTATTTTTACTTAGGTATAGCGGAACTACTTCACTATTTCGACCAACCACACCATACACATTAATCGTTAAATTGTTCATTTTTTCAAATTTACAAATGTCTTTCAAAGCCATTGGGAAATTTATACCGTCATATTTCAACACTGTTTTGAAGTAGGGATAAGAACTTGTGCGATCAACATTATCGTTTGCCGGATGAAGCGCTGCTGTCACAGCCCACAAGAAACAGAATTCGTCGTTGTTTTTTATATTCACAACAGCCTTCTTCACCCGTATATCCTGCGGAAGATCGACGTACGTTGAGAAGCCTCCACGCAGTGGCACGTAGTGGTTGATGTTGACCGTCAAGTTGATGATTTCACGCATCGACCAGCCAGAATCGCGTTCTTGAAATTCTTCGACGTCGACCAGGAGACGATCCGCCACGTTCTTGTCGAACCACTCCTCAATGTCCGTAGATGCGAGAATCGCTTCGTTGCGTGTGTTGAAATATTTCGTTTCTTCCGTCAGATTGCCATTTTTCATCGTAGCAAATTTGCACGCCAACACGACGTTCGCCTTCAAATTTCCGTCCTTCGTGAGCACCTTTGAGAGCCGCTTGACAGTGGTGACTTTGGCATCAGACAGGAACGATCGTCGATCCTTGTGGATGAGATTCACCACTGCGCCAGTTCGTATGCGATTTTGGAACGCCGACTCCAAATGTACCCAACGAACGCGATCGGATACTTTGTCGCGTGCACCAATGGATCCGCCGGCTCGTTGATGCGCCCGAAATTTTTCACTCAGAGATTTGAGCTGAGCGATCGTTGTTTGGATCCTCGTTTTTTCGCCACTCGATAAGCCCGGTGTCTTCAGGATTTTATTGAGGAGTCTGATGTTCCGAGCCTGATAGTTGGACCACTTTTCCACTTCTTCCGTGGATGCGCTTCCCAACAGTTTGTAAGCATCCTCCATGATGCTTATTAATTTCAAGCACTTCTCCGACTCCATTTTTCGTTGTTGTTGTGATTGTTGGTAATATTTGAAAGCTCACACAATGGATTACTCTGGACGATGCCGTTGTAAGAATGATCGCGCACTACTGCAGCGGCTGCATTTATAGTGCAAATCACTGCGCAATAAGCCACCTCCTTGTCGACAATGTTTATAAAATACTACGTTGCATCTTTCTTCGGTGTAACCTGGTATGGGGAGAATTCATCGTCGGACTCGACATAAACAATTCCCAGAATTATGATGCAATCATACACATTTGGTATACTTGTCATCATGGGGTATGGCATCTTTGTCACGCACACATGCGATGCCATCGAAGAGACTTATCGTCCTTGAGCATTATGAAAAGTAGGGTGGGGGGTATAGTCAAATTGATATAAAATCATTGAAATTATGATATTTAGCTCAGTCTCGCTCGAGATGGAGTACATAGTTGACCTCCAGGGTTTTAAAATACCTTCCAACGAGTTTGTGTTGAAAGAATTTTCGATGGTTTCCCTGTGTGATTGTCATGTGGCCCCGATCACATTTGTCTTCGGACCGCCTTGTGCATGGAACGAATGCATGGCTGACACGAAATTTCCATGGTATACCGTGGTGCTTCGGTGCGATCCCATATGAAGCAACATCGGAAATAATTCGCGGCGTTTTACAAAACGCTCGAACGATCTATGTGAAGGGGTCGGAGAAAAAAGACTGGATGACGACAATCTTGATGGAGGAGGAGGAACCTGGACGCGTTGTTAATCTAGAACTTCTCGACTGCCCTTCGATTCAAAAGTTGCACAAGCCAGTAACCGCTGGATGTCCCTATCACGCAAACTCTACAAAGTTTAATTGTGCTATGAAAAATGTACAAGCGCTGAAAAATTGGATACTCGAACCTTATGATTGAATTTTTTCTTCTTCTCAATAAATCAATCGTAAAGATCATACACGTTTTATGTTTTTCTTTTCAAAACCCTCCTCTATCATCCTTTGATCAAGCAGCATCATAACCTTAGCAAATAATTAAAGGGAACGATATACGAATAATCTCAAGGATTTCTTTATCCGTGTCCAGTGTCTTGTGGACGACGAACAGCTGTATTACGCTAAGGTTCACCGTGTGATCGTCTCTTTATCGGAAGTAACCGAATACACGGTGAAGAGAGAAAAAATATAGGTCGCATATTTGTCGCGTCATTGCCGCCGACACGTATTCTTTCGTTGCACTCCCCAATAACTCGAACGCTCTTTCTCGGGACTCTTTAGAAGAAACATCGCAATACGATTAACGTATCTCTCTCTCTCTCTCTCTCTCTCTCTCTCTCTCTCTCTCTCTCTCTCTCTCTCTCTCTCTCTCTCTTTCTCTCTCTCTCTCTGTCATAAGAGCGTGGACGATGCACAGCTGTAGCACGCTGAGGTTCGCCGTGAATCTCTTATCGGAAGTAACCGAACACCGCGAAGAGAGAAAAAAAATATAGGTCGCATATTTGTCGCCGCGTATTCTTTCGTTGCACTCCCCAATAACTCGAACGTCGTCCGCGCAACTCTATAGAAGAACATCGCAATACTTCCGGATTATTAACATATCTCTCTCTGTCACACGTAAATGTGGCGCGAAGCTAATAAGATTCTATGAAGAGCATTACTATTAATTGTCGTTAAGAATTCATTGGTTGCGATAGAGTGACATCGATGCTTCATAGACACCCGCAACGCTAGACGGGTATTACGAGTTTCCTATGTCTCGCATTACCCTCACAACGGGATACACACAATTATTATTAAGTTAACTGCGTAGTTTATTATTATTATTATTATTATTATTATATTCAACGGGATAAACAATCCCCGGAAATCTGTCCGTGAAAATGCCCCCTCCCCTACATTCCATAACCACTGAGTCTACTGCGTAGTTCGCAAGATGACATCATCAGTGATACGAGTTTCATATGACTCGCATTACCCTCACAATGGGATACGCACAATTATTATTAAATCAACTGCGTAGTTTATTATTATTATTATATTCAACGGGATAAAACAAATGCTCCGAAATCTGTCCTTGAAAATGACCCCCTCCCCTACATTCCATGAGCCATCGCATCGATAAATTATTATTATTATTATTATTATTATTATTATTATTATTATTATCAATAAATCGACTGCGTACTTTATATATATTCAACGGGATAAACAAGCCCCGGAAATCAGTCCTTGAAAATGCCCCCCTCCCCCTACATTCCATGTGGGGAGGGGGCATATGTGTGTGTGTGTGTGTGTGTGTGTGTGTGTGTGTGTGTGTGTGTGTGTGTCTCAACTGCATAGTTCGTAGGATGACGTCATCCGCATTATTAGCATTATTTTATTATTATTATTTTCGGTAACCTGACACCCCGCACCCCTCCCCCTACCGCAACCCCCCACCCCTCCACCCTGCCGACGCTCACCCGCACCCCTCCCCCTCCGCCGCCCTCGCCACTGATCACGAGAACCTATGCGATGACTCAGAACTTTTTGAATTTCCCGCGCGTTCTCGGGGTCAAATGAGGTCAAACTGATCCAGAACCCGTGTTGTATATCTACTGTCGCACTACATAATTACGTGCGCGAAGTTCAAGACACTCGACACAACAGGACGCCGCAAGATCGCGTCCAACTGCCGGCTGTGCTTCAACTGCCTTGGCAGGCACAGCTCGGCCACCTGCAAGTCGACCAAAACGTGTCACTTCTGCGGTGCAGGGCACCACACGATGCTCCACGAGGAGCCAAGCCGCAAGCTCAGCGCCCCCGTATCAAGCGAGCCGAAGCCCTCAACATCCGCAGCCTCGCAGTAGGGAACAGGTGCAATCGTCAAAACCGCAGACGTGCCTTGCACTCAAAATTCAACCGCTAGCGTGCCTTGTACTCACCACACAACGCTGCTTGCCACAGCACTCGCAACCGGACTCTCGTTATCCGAACACACGAGAGCGCGTGTCCTCGTCGATCCGGGATCAGAACTGTCCTTCGTCTCGGAACAACTCGCCCAAAAACTCAAAGTTCGTCGTCTGCAATCCGCAATCCCGATCATCGGCATTGGAGGAGGAACAACAACGCAAACGCAAGGAAAGGCGACAATAACACTGCGCTCCCTTCATTCCACCGCCTTAGCATCGATCGACGCTCACATTCTGAGGAAATTGACCTCGGTGCTACCATCGTTCCACTCCGCTAGGCAGACGAGGCCCCACCTGAACAACTTGACGCTGGCTGACCCAGACTTCTTGGAGCCACGCTCTGTCGACCTCATTCTCGGCGCCGATGTGTACGGGCAGATCATCAAGCCCAACATCGTCAAGCAATCACCGACAATGCCGATCGCTCAGCTGTCAACCTTCGGTTGGCTAGTCCTGGGCCCTGTGCACTTATTCAACTCTCCAGTGTGCACTTCCCACCACGTAAGTACGCAAACCAGCAATGATGAGCTGCAAATTCTCCTCTCCAAGTTTTGGGTTCAAGAGGAACCGCCGTCAGATGCAGAAGGAACTCTCACGTATGAAGAACAAGAGTGCGAAAACCACTTCAAGGCTACGCACTCTCGAGACTCCACGGGCCGTTACACGGTGCGGCTCCCTCTGAAATCGTCACCCGCAGTATTAGGGGACTCGTACCCCGCAGCTCACTGTTGTCTCAAGCGCACTCTTCGCAAACTGCAGAAGAACGACTCCTACCGAGAACTCTACAAGAACTTCATGCACGAGTATGAAGCACTCGGCCACATGATTCAGATCTCCGAACAATCATCTAACCTCCCGCATCGAGGTGAGCACGCCGTTGGTGACTCCGCTGGTGAGATGACCTTGGCACCAGTTGGTTTACAACCAGCCGGAGGGTTGAGGGTCTCATCCGGTGGTTCATCGGCACAAGCTCATCCTCACGGGGTTTTTTACCTTCCGAATCACGGAGTTCTCCGACCCGACAGCACTATAACAAAATTACGGGTGGTCTTCAATGGGTCCTGTCCAACGTCATCCGGACAGTCCCTCAATGACATCATGCACACTGGACAGAATCTGCTTCTGGATATCACCGACGTGCTCACGTGGATTCGTCATCATCGCCACATCTTCGCAACGGACATCACGAAGATGTATCGACAAATCAACGTGCACGACGACGATTGTGACCACCAACGCATCCTGTGGATCAACGACGACGCCACAGAAATGCACTTCAAGCTCAAAACGGTGACGTATGGAACAAGAGCCGCTCCTTTCTTGGCCCTACGAGTCCTTCTGCAACTCGTAGAGGACGAAGGACACCGCTTCCCTTTGGCTATTCCATCGCTGCTCAAGGGACGTACGTCGACGATATTTTCGGCGGAACTGACTCCGCCGAACAGCTATTCGACATCGCTCACCAACTCAAAGAGCTGTGCCACGCGGGAGGGTTCCCGCTGGCCAAATGGCAATCAACGCATCAAGATTTACTTTCGGCAATCTCCACAGACGAGGCACCCGCTTCCACAATATCATTTGACGATTGCTCGACCAAGATACTCGGGCTAAAATGGAACGCTCAAACTGACAAATTCACGTTCGCAGCTCGCTTTTCCAAGACCGCAAAGGCAATCACGAAATGCCAAATCTTATCTGAGGTAGCTCAGATTTTTGATCCACTTGGTTTCATCTCCCCAGTTACGATTCGAGCCAAGGTTCTTCTCCAAGAACTGTGGCTGCAAAAAATCAGCTGGGACGAATCACTGCCACCGACCATCGTGTCAAGGTGGCTCGTCATCAGAGAAGACTTGCCACAATTGGCCAAAATTTCCATCCCACGATGGTTCAACACGTGGAGCAACTCCGCTGTTGAACTCCATGGCTTCTCCGATGCATCGCAGCTCGCGATGTCCGCAGTTGTCTACCTGGTAGTCAACTCTCCGTCCACTGGCGTCTCGTCAAATATCGTTTGCGCAAAAACGCGAGTCGCCCCGCTTAAGCAACTAACCATCCCAAGGTTGGAACTCTCTGCAGCGCTGCTATTATCAAAGCTAATCCGACGAACTCAAGTGACACTCCAGCTACCAGTTTCATGGACTCACTTGTGGACGGACTCTCAAATCACTCTGTCGTGGATCAACGCACCCGCCTCAAGGTGGAAGGACTACGTCAGGAACCGCGTACTGCTTATTCAGCAGCTCGTCCCACTGGCTCACTGGAGACACGTTCCTGGCGCATCAAATCCTGCCGACGGGCCCTCCAGGGGCCTGACGACCCACCAACTCCGAAATCATCCGCTATGGTGGACGGGACCACCATGGATGACTGAACCGCAAGAGAAGTGGCCTCGTCAACCACTCACCGCTGACGACTTCATCCTACCCGAAGTTCGTCCGGGAATCGCACTCTTCGTTGCGGCTCGAATATCATCGAAACTCGAATATCACTGGGACTTAATCAATCGGTATTCATCATTGCAGAAATTCATCAGGATCACCACCCTCTGCTCCAAGATTGTTGCAAAACTGAGGAAACAAACCATCGGGGCTCACGTCACCATTCTCACCCCAGAAGAGATCGACGCCGCAAGAATCCTGTGGGTCAAAGCAACGTAAGCGCTCTACTTTGCGCACGAGATAAGGGTATTGAGCTCGCACTCTTATCTCAATCCAAACCATGGCTTCTCCCGTCTCACCGCATTCCTTGATCACGAAGGCGTGATTCGGGTCGGAGGCAGGCTTACCAGATCATCGCTCTCACCCGAGGGCAAGCATCCCGCTATTCTGCCTAGACACTCACGCCTAACAGAACTCGTCATTGCCGACTCGCACCTCCGGACGCTCCACGGAGGCACGCAGCTCACGCTCGCTGACATTCGGCAATCATTCTGGATTCTCGGAGGCCGAGCTCCAGTAAAATCGCACGTTCTTCGCTGTGTCAAGTACGCGCGACAGCGAGGAATCCGCGCTCAACAGCTGATGGGCCAACTGCCCACAGCCAGGGTTTCACCGCATCGCCCCTTCACGCACACAGGCCTCGACTACGCGGGGCCGTTGACCATCAAAACGTGGAAGGGACGGGGAGCAAAAACGACCAAGGGATAGATCTGCGTCTTCGTGTGCCTCACTACGTCAGCCGTGCACCTCGAGGTCGTCAGCGACTATTCGACTGACGGCTTCATCGCTACATACAGACGCTTCGCAGCGAGAAGAGGAATACCGCGCGTCCTGCACTCTGACTGCGGCACCAACCTGGTCGGCGCCATTCAGCCCCCAAAAGGATGTTCTGCAAAAGCACTCAAGAGCATCACGCCATCGCCACTCAATTGTCCAACGACAAGACCCGCTGGGATTTCAACCCGCCAGCCGCTGCACATATGGGCGGTAAATCGGAGGCGGTGGTGAAATCATTGAAGTTTCACCTTCGACGCACTGTCGGCGATATCGTACTGACGTTCGAGGAACTCACCACGTTTCTCACTCAAATCGAAGCGACATTGAATTCTCGCCCGCTCGGACCTCTCAGCGACGACCCAGACGACGTGTCAACTCTTACGCCGGGACATTTCCTGACGGGAGCTGCGCTCTCCACACTACCTGAGGCTTCACTGACCGGGCTCAAGCTTGGACACCTCGACCGATGGCGCCTTCTTCAACAACGTTTCCAATACTTCTGGAACCAGTGGAGCACCCATTATCTTCAACAACTTCAGTCGATCGTCAAGTGGCGACACCCATCACACGACATCAAAGAAGGCACTCTCGTGCTTATTACCGACGAGAGGTTCCCGCCGAGCAAATGGCCGTTAGCTCGCATCACCGCCGTCCATCCTGGCCAGGATGGACTCAACAGAGTCGTGACAGTGAGGACCGCATCTACCACTCTCACACGACCCATCGCCAAGCTCTCACCGCTTCCGATCTCACCATAGATCATCGAGAACTTCAACCCTCAGCGAGGACGTCAACCCTCATCTAGAACATCACCACCGCAGTGCTGATGGCGGGAGAATGTTCGGGATTCCGCCTCGCCTTACAAGCGGGGCGAGCCTCCCGATTGGCTCGCGTCGAGGCAGCACCTCGTGGGCGCTCTCACCTCGCCTCAGAGCGCATGCTCTGTTGGACTTGTGCCGGCCGGCACGCGAGAGCGGTCATTCTGTTTCTTCCTGACCGTGCTCTGCGACACTTCGCTGCTGGTCTCGTCCACGTTTTCTTTTACCCGAACCCGCTGTTAAACCCGCACCGCACTCATGACTCCTAATGTGAGTCAACGTGTGCATTCAGCACTCGTCACCCGCACGATTGGCGTATAAAACGCAATCGCTACCCGCAAGTCTACATCGCATTTTCGTAATTGTAAGCGCACCGCGTTGCCTGGCCAAGACCGCGTGTGTCATCAAAGTTCCACTTGACCGGCCATTTTCTCCAGTCGTGAGGTATCGCCACGAGATCAATAAAATCAGTGCGCGATCTCCGACATTGTCTACACCGCTTCGCTTTAGTGTTAAAACCGCTCATTCACCCGCAACAATTCAAAAACATTGACTCCTGACTCTTTCAATAAAAAGACAAGCGGATCCCGCGCTAACACGTCGCGTCTTCAAACAACTTTATTTACCACCGTGTGCACGATCCTTAACATCCCGGCATTAGTTCACTCATTCCGCAACACTCCCGTGTTTTTAAATTATTACGTTCTTAAATTTTTACATTTTAAGGGTAATCGACCCCCTCTAATTGCTTTTCGTTTAAAGTTTCACGAAATATTTCACGAATTTCGTTAAAACTTTTTTCATTTCATCGGTAATATCAATTTCATGTTTGTGTATGCAGGCATATTCGTTTTGAGTTTTAGGAGCGGTACTTTGGGAGTGGGGACCTTGGGCTACCCCTTACTCATAAAACTCATATTTTCATATTGTCATAATTATATTTTCGTACGGAAATGTTTCTTCCTCTAATTCAAAAGTTTTTACGAAAGCATCTCCCATGCAAAGATGCAATGCAGTAACGAAAATATATCAACGATACTATTAATAAAATTCAAATGGTATATATAAATATATTTGGTTTGTTCGTTTTTTTTATTCCGCTGTCACGTCCTGAGGGGACGTGGGCATATATTTTATCGCGGTTCCCTCTTTTTAGCCTACGCCTAGCGCAATAGCTCGGGATGAGGGTGAAAAAGGGAAAGGTGCATGCAAAGATGGGAGTGACGCAGTGACTCGATTAAGAAATAAATTGATCTATAAAAATAATTAACAATTTGGAATTTATTGAAATTAACCGATTTAGTTAATTCCGTCAACATGAAAATACATAGAGGTTCGCTTACATTTATGATGCGCCGTGGATACGATAATCGGTTTACAGCGGTTGGGTTCGGGCCTCCGCAGACAGGTCGGACCCCTCGGTTGCGCACGCTCCGTGACAATGTTGAGATTACACGTTGATACAAATTTTCACACATGCGAGTTTCACACGTACACACTCAACGAAGACAGTTAAATGATTTCTTACAGTTCGCGGTTTTATGCGGAACAATTTCAAAGTTCAAGTTTCGCGTTTTTATAAGGAACAATTTCAAAGTTCAAGTTCCGCGTTTTTATAAGGAACAATTTCAAAGTTCAAGTTCCGCGTTTTTAGGAGGAACAATTTCAAAGTTCAAGTTCGCGCTTGTTGTCAGGAGATAGATGTTCTTATTCCGATGAAAGTTGTTGGGAGACTGACTTCATAATTTCCTTCTTCCAGGATGTAGGAAAATTGGGATGGTGAGGTAGTGGGAGAATGGCCCCCTGGGAGAGTGCACATTTGGGGGTACATTCTTTTGGATTGGTGGAAAATATGTATAATGTTGAAATGAGAGTGGGAGCGAGGGGTGGGTTGCGATAGCCACAACCGTCGCTCTATTTCCGGGAATTGGAGCTGCGCTTCTTTTATCTGGAGCGCGGAAAAATACAGAGGAAAAAGGGGCCTTGTCGCCGCTAAGAACGCACGCTCGAGATAGGGCTTATTGACCGAGGCCCGCGAGTCCGCATGGGATATACCAGCCGTTTTATGACTGGGTCAACTTCCTGGGTCGGAGGATTTTCTCCTAGCGAGTGTATATTTTAAGGATTTGGACATTTTTCGGCTCTTGGATGGTCGTTGGCATTCGGCATCGTTGCGTCGTTATATATTTACGTCCTTACGAATATCATTACGGACTTCTTGCGTATCGCTTCACGTGTTCGTCATCCTTGTAACCCGAAGGTTTCCTTTGTGTATTTTTAGTCTTAAGGACACTCTGCGATGTACTCGGACTCTGTTCGGATTACAACGAGAGTGTTCGAATTTTTCCCGCTTGTGTATTTGTTCTCGATATCGTTAAGACCGCTACGCTTTCGCGTGGGAAGGTACGAGAAACGCTTAGTTATATTATTATGGATAAGCTACATTTCCGCCGTGGTAGGCCTAGCTCTAAAGAAAAATATTTAAATCCGTCGAAAAATGAGAATGCCGTTATCGTGTGTATTGGTTTTCGTAGTTTTCCACGATTTCCATGTAGAATCGCGTAAGCCGCGTCTTCGCCGGAGCTAAATAAAATAGGAGCGGAAAAAGAAATAGATAGCGCTTTTTCTCGCGATGTTACACCTCCCCCCTTTAGGATTGAGCGTCTCGCTCGATCGTAATCGTTGGGAGTGGTGATCAAAAGTATAATGGCACGATCGTATGAATTGGCATTGTCATTGATCGACTTACAATGCGACTTAAATACATTGGAAGATTGGTATCTAATATGACGGTGTGACTTATAGTTATCTTGCGCTTATGAGGTACGCATGAATTTCATTATCATTTTATGAGAAAGCGTGTGCATGTCTTTTTAAAAGATTTTCGTACGAGATTTTTGTTTCTTTTTTTTTTAAATTATGTATATAATTTTTTTTTTTACTCAACTGTAAGATGTATATTTACGCGGTTTCTTCTTCCTTTTTCTTTACGGATAGATACTTGTTTACTAATTTTAACTTATCTTACTTGACAAGGTTAAAAGAATAATAATGACAATAAAAGTAATTTTTTTAAAAATGATTAATCATAATGATCTTTTTGTACCTGAATATGTCTTCTCGCGTGAACTCAACGGAAGGAATGCGATTTGGAGGGTTTATCGTATTTTGGACTAGTGGAGAAGTTAAGGTGGAAATCATGTGTTGCAGCGTTGGCCTTGGTATGACTTCTTGGTTCGGCTGAAGGGACCGTCGCGAGTTTATAAAGTTCTTGACCAGTCTCTACATCTGTTGAGGTTTTCTTCTTGCACCAGCATCGACGAGGTAGATCGGTCAGCCATACACAGTGTGTTGGCTATATGCATGGATCACCGCATCTACGAGGAGCTCGATTGGTCGCACGATGGGTAACATTCGGGTGAGACCAGCGCTTGCTGTACCGAATTGAACGAATTTTTCCCAGGTGCGATTCCAGATGGAGTCCGCTTGGTGTTATATATCGTTGTTATCCAGGAGATGTAACAACTTTTCCTCTTGATTGACAGTGTTTTGACCACTGATGCCCCGTGCCATATTGTTTAGGGCAGCGGGTTGCTCCACAGGAAACATGATGTGTTTTCGTACGTTGTCGATGTTCTGCGGAATAGATCCCACAGGGTGATTCTGGATTGGTGTATCGCCAAATAGACTTTGTCGTCGGCTTCATGCTTGTAGGTACCATGGCTTCGACAGGAGCAGCCATGAACTTGTACCAGATGTCTCCGTAAAGGTAATATGGAGGAAGTAAGGAATTACAGGTTGTTTGAGTTCTTCTTTTCGTAATATAAGAGTTCGAGGAGTAAGGAGATATTTTTCGTTCCCACGAGTGACAGGTTGATCGTAATATTCTTTTAACCTGATCAGATTTACTTCTATTATTATCTAATGAATAACGTGTACTATTTCGCCAACAGGTACCACTATTTAAATCGACTTCTTCATTGAATTGTATACAATCCGTCCGAGGCTTATACCACTAATAACAGCTATTTTTGAATATTGGGCGCTCTTTGCTACAATGTTGCGTATGCATATAGTAATGTAATGATTTTCTAATATAATATAATAACTACGTATATAAAATTGAATTGTCATAAGCGATTATATTTAAGTTCGCGACAGGAAATCTTTCTCAAATTGTGAAACAGTTATTTCGGCGTGGTTTGAATATAAGTAGTTTCCGGTGTTCTGTACTGAGGATACTGTAACTAAAAATGTAATCTGTTTTTCTCTGGTTGCAAGTACAAAGGTGAAATTGTTGATACTGAATAGATGATAACAGCCACCTGAAAAACAGGGTAATTATTATTATTTGTTTAATTAAGGTTAAATTCGGAATCGTCGATTCTGGTCGACTTGGTTTTTCTTTTCGGCTTTGTTTCGACGTTAATGTGCGAATACCGTAATCTATTCTCGTGAACGATGCGTGCTTTGTTGTAATATTGGATTTTCACGTTACCCTTGTCCAGTTTTTCTAGCACCTTATGTGGTCCCGTATAATGGTCTCCAAGTTTACCTGGTTTGGGACCCTTTTGGAGATAGACAAAATCTCCAACCTTAAAACTCTTTGGATTAGCATTTTTATCATAATATTTCTTTGAACGATGTTTGGACGAGACTAGGTTTTCATAGGCGAGGTTCCTGATTCCATTTATTCTCGTAATTAATTCGATTAAATACCCGCGATAAGTGGGCAACTGATCAGATTCTCTAAGTGGTTCGCTTGATGGAACTCTCGCTAGTTTGCCAAAAACTACTTCATATGGAGTATACTTTGTACTCTCATGAACACTGGTATTATATGAGAGAGTCGCTAATTCTAGCCATTGATCCCACTCGTTATCTTTATCTGTGTATTGTTTCAAAAATTCAGCCAATGCATGATGAGATCTCTCAAGGGATCCGTTAGATTGAGGGTGAAATGCCGTTGTCCGACATCGCTTGATTCGAAATCGTTTAGCGATTCGTTTCATGAGGCCACTTAAAAAATTACTCCCTTGATCTGTTAATAGCGCTTTGGGTGCACCAAAAACGCATATAAATTTCTTTATAAATGCATCGGCGACCGTTGTCGCTAGTGCATTTGGGAGTGGAATAGCGACACAAAATTTTGAAAGGTTGTCTTGGATAGTCAGAATGTATTCGTTCTGATTGGACGTACGTTGCATTGGGCCTACTATGTCCATCGATATTTTTTCAAAAACCGTGCCCGGTGTATCCGTTATAATCATTGGCTGTTTTGTCTTTACTCTAACCAGTTTCTTTAGTTGACAATCTAGGCATTGTTGAATTCTTCTCTGAATGTCCGATTTCAAGTCTTCCCAAAAATACTCTCTTTTAATTCTGTTATATGTCTTGGAGACGCCTTTGTGTCCTCCTATAGGGGACTTGTGCATCTCGTAAAAAATGGAATCTCGTTTTTCAGTTGGCACGTAGCGTAGTGTCCCTAAGCAGATGATTACTCTTGTTTCACTGGACTTGAATGTTTCTTTTATTATGTTCAAGACGTCAGCCCATATTAGGCGCTCGACGTGGTTGCTGTGGCAAATACTCACTGATTGGAGCTTGAGATTTTCGCAAAGATCTTTTAATTCCCTTACGCTTTCTTTAATATTTTCTGATACGAAGGATAATGAACCAGAATACTCGCCTTTGATGACTAGGGCAATGTGATATTTTTTTCCAACCTGTTTACTGTAGGCACGACCTTCTGTTAAATTCTTCCAGAGGGGAAGTTTATTTACTTCAAATAATTTTTGCGATCCAGAGTCGCAAGGTTTTCCAATTGAGTCGACAAAATATACTAAATTATCGTTTCGATAGTGAAATAATTCTTTGGTTGTTACGCAATTTGCGATTTTAAATTCAGAGGTTCTATCTTCCCGGAGTGGGATTTCTTTGTCTTCAGAGGATATTGAGGCATTGGTGGAATCGGAATCTAGGTCAGTGGAGCTTTTGGAGTTGGGAATTTGAGGTGCTTTGCGCAGGTTAGGCCTTTCAGCTGATTCGGGGTCAGTGCCCTTTCGGGGTCGCCTAACACGCGCGGGCCTCGTTATCTCGGCTTCTGTTTCCTCGCTGCTACTCTCCTCGTAGTTTATGGCCCTACGATTTCGGAGCGCACGGCGCCAGGACTTGGAGCGCACGTCTATCCCCTTAGAGGCAGGTACGTCAACCTTTCCCGATGCGTCGTTAACGAGGTTTTCCTTGACCTGTTGTTTTGTTTTCTTTAACACCTGAGCTGCATCGTTTTTCGCTTGCAAGCGGGTGACGACATGTATTTCTTCTATTTTTGGAATTTCGTGGATTTCTGCCTGGGTTGTAAAGCTTATGGGTTCTTCGTTTTCGCTAACACTATTCTCTCCTAATTCGCGGAGTACATCTACTGCTATTTTATCTAAATTTTCATCGTTCTCCTGTTCGCAATGAGGGATGGCCTTGACATCCTCGAATTTTTCAATGGGGTTACGCGATAAGGCGTCGGCGTTTGAATTTAATTTTCCTGGCTTGTACACGACGTCGTAGTCGTATTCCGAAAGTTTAAGTCGCCATTTAAGCACGCGTGCGTTCGCGTCTTTGGCTGTTTTAAACCAGACCAGGGGTTTATGATCGGTCACAAGCGTGAATTTCCTACCGTAAATATAAGGCCTAAACGCTTTAACGCTGTGAATAATTGCCATTGCCTCTTTTTCATATGTGTCGTACCGAAGGGCTGCCCCGCGTAGTACGCACGATGTATAAGCGATCGGTTTATCTTTCCCTATGTCACCTTGTGATAATACTCCGCCTAAGGCGTAGCCGGAAGCATCCGTTGTTATAATGAACGGTTTTTCAAAGTCTGGATATTGCAAGATGGGAGCTTCACAGAGCTTATCTTTGAGTATTTCGAAAGCCTTTTGTGTTTCTTCGGTCCATTCGAAATCGACCTTATCTTCTAAAAGTCGCGTCAATGGTTTCGCGATCTTCGAAAAATCTTTAATGAACCTACGGTAGTAACCTGTTAGGCCTAAAAATTGCCGAATATTTTTAACAGTTTTGGGAACTGGGAATTCCCTTACCGCTGACAATTTATTGGGATCCGGTCTTAACCCGTCCTTCCCGATTATATGCCCTAAGTAATTAACTTCTGGCCTGAGAAATTCGCATTTGTCCGGTTGCAATTGTAGATTGGCTTTACGCAACCTTTCCATCAGTTCCTCGATTTTTTTGCCGTGCTCCTCTAAATCCTTGGCGTAAATGACGATGTCGTCGAGATAAACGAAGAGGGACACTCCTTGGAGTCCACTCAACACGACGTCCATCAAGCGCTGGAAAGTCGCCGGGGCATTTTTCAGCCCAAAAGGCATTCTCGAAAATTCATAGTGCCCATACGGAGTAGAGAAAGCAGTTTTCGGCTTATCTTCGGGATTCATTTCTATCTGATGGAATCCGGACGCTAGATCGAATACGGAAAAATAATTCGCGCTGCCTAATTGATCCAGAATGTCTGTGATGTTAGGCAACGGATAAGAATCACCGATTGTCTTTTCGTTAAGGGCCCGAAAATCAATTACCATTCTCCAACGCTTATTGCCATTGGAGTCGGGTTTCTTTGGTACGATCCAAACAGGACTGTTGTTTGGGGATTGAGAATGGTTGATAATCCTCGAGTCCAGTAGCTCGTCTACCTGACGCTGGACTTCGCCCTTAAGAGCCTGAGGAAACCTATATTGTTTTGTATTGATCGGGAGGTCATCGACCGTGGGGATCTTATGTCGCAGTACGGATGTAGACTCCAGAGGTTCGCCTTTTATGTGAAACCTATCTGGGTATTTTTCGATAATTTTTTCTACATGGTCTAGCTCATCTTTGGCTAGATGATCGAGTCGCAGGAGCCCTCTTATTATCTCCGTGCGCTCCGACAGATTTTTTATATTACGCGATCTTGGGTCAGACATAGAAACACAATTTACCGTTTGAATTTCTCTCAGATTTGAATTTTTATTCATTTTCGATTTTGAATTTTCTTCGTTCATTGGCTTTTCTTTTATTTTTACTCTTGATTTTCCAATTTTATTCGATTTTGATTCTCGGCCCGATATTTTATTATTATTTTTATTTGATTGATCGATCTCAGTTCCAGTTCTTTCCTCGCTACCATAAATTTTTCTAAATTTTCCTTGATCATCGCTCTCTTTGGGGCGATGCCAGGTTTTTAATTCGACATTTTTCGTCGATTTTTTTACATTGGCCTCTTTTGGACCCTGGATATACGCGATTGTCTTGCAATCGTCGCTTGAAATAGAAGAGTCACGAGGGATCGAACTGGAGTTAAAAATTGTCATGCAATCTTGATTTGTTTTATTTTCTGCTAAGTCTCCGATCGTGTCGAATTCTTGCAGTTTTACGACTGGCACGGTCAGTCGTATGGCATCATTCGTGGTATTGTAAACCTTCAAATGAGCCTTACCGCGGATGTTTGTTACCAGACAGTCGCCGGCATATACACCATTGCGGATTTTTAAAGGCGAGAGATAACCCTCCTTTATCGTGCTATCCTCCACTTTTACGTGGAAGGAAGTTTCCGAACGCGCGGGGATTTCTATCACCTCGTCGGGTTCGCCTGATTTTTCAAATGGCCGAGATCTTGTTCCGATTTCAAAACATTCTGTTTCATAATTAATTTTTGCTTTAGTTTCAAAAAAGAAATTCGATCCTAATAATCCAGGATAGGGGAGCGGTATCGAATCTGGAATTATATGAAATAGGGCATTAAACCCGAATACTTGAATTATTACGCTCCCTAACGCGTACACTGGTAGCTCTGATATACCCTTTAATTTAATAATGTCTGATTCATCGATACCGACCATATTTCTTGTATATTCTTTCTTTATGAGGTTGGGAATAGCTCCGGTGTCTAATAGCATTATCGTGCGACCCTTTTCCGGTAGCACTCCGATACACACCGAGGGTAGCTCATTGAAATTTTCCGCGTTTATTGTATAGGTCGGGTATCGTTGGCTTGAGCCTCTTCCATGGCCATGTTTGCCGGACGCGTGGGGGTCGGGGTACCGCTCGGCGCGTCCGTCCGAGAGGTGATCTTCCCGTTTCCCGACTGATTTTGGGACTTATTATATTCAAGTATGCGGCAATTTTCTAATGTATGGCCGAATTTTTTGCAATATCGGCAAGTCGGTGTATCATTTTGCGGCTTGTTATTCGGAATTTTGAAGCATTTGTCCGTAGTGTGCCCGCGATTATGGCAGTATTGGCACTGAGGAACAGATGAGGGGCGAGGACGATCACTCGAAAAATACTGTGGCTCTTTACGTGAAGTACACTCGCTAGCCGAGTGCCCTGGTTTATTACACAATTGGCAAGTAATTTTATAGGACCTTTGACTGTGGAAACATTTGTCCGCGGAGTGACCTATTTTTTTACAAATTTGGCACGTGACGGGCCCGTGATCGTTAGCTGATTTTCGACATTCGTTGGCACTGTGGCCATGGATTTTACAAATTTGGCAAATTACCGTCGCAAATCGACAAGCTTCGGTCGGGTGATTATCTCTTTTGCAAATGTTGCATATCCTCACAGGTCTAGTCGGAATAGCTCTTTCAGATTTGGTGGAACGCGATTCCAATTCCCTTCGAGCCTTGAGATCGCGTTCGATTCTAACCGCGTGATCGATGGCGGTGGGCATGTCTACGCACGGTGGGAGTCGGTGTTCGATCTCCTCTTTTAATCCGCGTTTAAAACTTGCGAGAAAATATTCATCCATTTGTCTCCTAAATAGTTGGTCCTCTTCCCCATTGTTAGCTAGTTTTCTTGCTTCTAATATTTCTCTTGCCTTTTTCCTAATTCTCGCGGCAAATTCCATAACGCTGTCGCCGCTTGCCTGGTAGATATTGCTGAGTTCTCCCAACAGCTGAATCTCGGATTTGTTTGGCGCGTATATTTTTTTTAGAAAATCTACGAGGTCTTTTACTGTCTCGAATTTAATTCCATGTATACTCTCTCTGGCTAGATCTTTCAATTTGTTCCTTAATAATTTTACTAAATACTTTTCTGATTCGGCTGGAAGCATATCTTTGGCATCTTCACAACCGGTCGTAAACTCTGAGAAGGGGATATTTTTCCCGTCAAATTCCGGAACAACGCTAACGGCTTCCTTCAAAGATATTAATTGATTCGTTCCTAGAGCCATATTGTTTGAATTATCTGGATTTCCCTTAGTTGGTAATGCTAATTTTTTGATGGATCTTTTAGGAGCTTCGAGGCCAGATAATAAATTAGCGTTTGATCCTCTCAATGCGTACCCTGTACTACGGGATTGACCTGGTTCGTTTGTTTCTGAATCCGGTAAATCGTCAGTGATATTCAAATCTAGTGACTCGCACGTGGATTCCTTATCCATTAAGGCAATTTGCAACAGCACATACCCTTTTTACGATCCCGGACGAGCCCCCAAAAATTTATATGTCACGTCCTGAGGGGACGTGGGCATATATTTTATCGCGGTTCCCTCTTTTTAGCCTACGCCTAGCGCAATAGCTCGGGATGAGGGTGAAAAAGGGAAAGGTGCATGCAAAGATGGGAGTGACGCAGTGACTCGATTAAGAAATAAATTGATCTATAAAAATAATTAACAATTTGGAATTTATTGAAATTAACCGATTTAGTTAATTCCGTCAACATGAAAATACATAGAGGTTCGCTTACATTTATGATGCGCCGTGGATACGATAATCGGTTTACAGCGGTTGGGTTCGGGCCTCCGCAGACAGGTCGGACCCCTCGGTTGCGCACGCTCCGTGACAATGTTGAGATTACACGTTGATACAAATTTTCACACATGCGAGTTTCACACGTACACACTCAACGAAGACAGTTAAATGATTTCTTACAGTTCGCGGTTTTATGCGGAACAATTTCAAAGTTCAAGTTTCGCGTTTTTATAAGGAACAATTTCAAAGTTCAAGTTCCGCGTTTTTATAAGGAACAATTTCAAAGTTCAAGTTCCGCGTTTTTAGGAGGAACAATTTCAAAGTTCAAGTTCGCGCTTGTTGTCAGGAGATAGATGTTCTTATTCCGATGAAAGTTGTTGGGAGACTGACTTCATAATTTCCTTCTTCCAGGATGTAGGAAAATTGGGATGGTGAGGTAGTGGGAGAATGGCCCCCTGGGAGAGTGCACATTTGGGGGTACATTCTTTTGGATTGGTGGAAAATATGTATAATGTTGAAATGAGAGTGGGAGCGAGGGGTGGGTTGCGATAGCCACAACCGTCGCTCTATTTCCGGGAATTGGAGCTGCGCTTCTTTTATCTGGAGCGCGGAAAAATACAGAGGAAAAAGGGGCCTTGTCGCCGCTAAGAACGCACGCTCGAGATAGGGCTTATTGACCGAGGCCCGCGAGTCCGCATGGGATATACCAGCCGTTTTATGACTGGGTCAACTTCCTGGGTCGGAGGATTTTCTCCTAGCGAGTGTATATTTTAAGGATTTGGACATTTTTCCGCTCTTGGATGGTCGTTGGCATTCGGCATCGTTGCGTCGTTATATATTTACGTCCTTACGAATATCATTACGGACTTCTTGCGTATCGCTTCACGCGTTCGTCATCCTTGCAACCCGAAGGTTTCCTTTGTGTATTTTTAGTCTTAAGGACACTCTGCGATGTACTCGGACTCTGTTCGGATTACAACGAGAGTGTTCGAATTTTTCCCGCTTGTGTATTTGTTCTCGATATCGTTAAGACCGCTACGCTTTCGCGTGGGAAGGTACGAGAAACGCTTAGTTATATTATTATGGATAAGCTACATTTCCGCCGTGGTAGGCCTAGCTCTAAAGAAAAATATTTAAATCCGTCGAAAAATGAGAATGCCGTTATCGTGTGTATTGGTTTTCGTAGTTTTCCACGATTTCCATGTAGAATCGCGTAAGCCGCGTCTTCGCCGGAGCTAAATAAAATAGGAGCGGAAAAAGAAATAGATAGCGCTTTTTCTCGCGATGTTACACCGCGTAAAAAAATCATATGCGGATAAATGTTTACGCTTCGATTCTTAAATGCGTAATTATCCAGAATGCTCCCGTTCGGAAATCTTTTATCTCTGTGTGTGAAGTTATACAATCAACGAACAGACCGATGTTTATTTGCCTACGTATCAATTTTTCTCGGCTAACTGCAATGTATAATTCTTCCAGCGCGAATATTCTTATCGCGTCATGAAGCGATAACGATATTTGCGCAAAATTTGTTTTCTACGCAGAATTTTTACACTGCGCAAATATTAAACTGCAAGCTATTGCCATCTTAAAGTGCAAGATGTTAATCATACATTACCAGATAATGTGTTTACATCTTCGGGTAATGTGTGATTAGCCTCTGGCAGTTCAAGTTGCCAATAGCTTGCAGTTTTATCGCTTGCTTTATAAGACAGTAGGCATTCGGATTCTTCCATTTCACGTTAAAGTGAGCCACAAACAGTGTGTTGGAAAATACAAATTTCATCGGCCATGAAAGTCAACCCAATAAACGTTATCAAACTTCTACTAGCTACATTTAAAGCTATGGATATTTCATAAACGCCAGTTAACAACGCGGAAATTGAAATTGCGGACAGTTTTGAACAAATTTTGATCAGTTCCATGCAAGACTATAATGGAGTTGAAATCATAGAGGAGGAAACGCTCGCTTTTCAAGAACCATTTAAACAGTACGCAGCCAATGCTGTAGAAGTTACCGTATTGCAAAAGGATTCTGGCGATAGTATTTCTGATGCCTGTTCCAGTGATGATGAGGTGAACTACGATTACAAAATTAAAGCAGTTGAATACTGGAGGTCCGGTAAGACAAAAAACTATAGCCTGAAAACCGTCCAACAGAAATACAAATCTGTCCAGTCTGAAAGACAATTGCGGCGCTGGGCACATCAGCTGAATAAAGGCGGTACTTATAAAGAAAAGTTAGCGCAAATTTCTGAATATACATTGAAGAATATGAAAACTGCTCTAGATGCTGGTGTCATTGTATATGATATTGATCTTCAGAAGTGGGCGCTACGACCCGAAAGGGAGATGGGTTTCAATGAGGTGCGATTTAAGGCCTCTCATAATTGGCTATGGAATTTTCAAAAACAGCATCGCATTGTATCCAGAAAAATCAATAAATTTGTAACGCGCAAAACTACGGGAGAAGAAGAACTTCTACGGAAAAATGCAGAAAAATTTGTCGCCGATGTTGCACTACTGGTAAAAAAGCATGGAACGGAAAATGCATATAATTCTGATCAAAGCGGTTTTCATGTGGAAATTCATTTGGCGCGAACTCTTGCAACGAAAGGAGACGAAGGGTGAATTCGGACCACGAGTAGAGAAAGCGCTATTTCAAGCAGAAAACGTCTTTGTATTAGTATCCAAATCTGGAAAACTTACTTCTGGTACGTATGCTTACATATTATAATGAATGATTTTTTTTTTAAATATGAAATGTCATTGATGTCAACATTAGTATTTTTTAAAAATCTTGAAGGTATTTTGTGTTAACAGAGCATTTCAAAACCTGGTTGGAAAAGGTTTTCTTTCCTAACGTCGGGAGACATAGCGGTTGGTTGGTAGACTCCTGGAGTGGACACTGCCTTAAGGTTGTTCATGAAGCGACACCACGTGATAAGAAGATAATCCCAATGATTATTCCAAAAGGTACATCTGGAAAAATTTAGCCGCTCGATGTATTTGGATTCAGACTGTGGAAAAATTTCGTCCAACATTTTTCAGACAGTGTAATATTATTAAAATCTGATATGAATTTGCACTTGAGGAATAATATAATTAAACTGCAATCACTTACACACAATCAACTCTCATCACCGCGGTATTCTAATCTTTTTAAATATTCATGGTGATCGCACATGTCCTTCGATAAACGTGGGATCGTATATTTAATATTATTTTCGACGCCGATTCAAACACAGGAATAATTCTGGAGGATAAGGGAAACTTGGGTCGCGCCGACAGCGAAGAAACACTGGAATATTCGTTACGTTTTACTAAAATGTCTATTAAGTGTCTACGCGTGGATCACACGGCGGACGAAGACGCGGCTTACGCGAGGTTTTGACATTAAGCGCAACTTGGCAGTAGGGCAAGCTGCGTGAATTATTGAAATTTCGTATAGAGGACGAAAAACGAGATCGAGTAGCGCGAGATTATCTTTGCTATTCGACGCTCGGAGGATTACTGAATTTTCGGCAAGAACGCACGTATTACCGGGTGCGAGGATCGCGAGGGCCGAAGAGTAATTCGGGAGTACGAAATCGCGCTTGTTTTTGCGTACGTACGTAATAATCCGTCGCGAAGAGCCGGGACTACAATCGCGCATAGCATCAGGAATTTGTAAACACTTTAAATTTAATATTTGAGAATACACTAAATTGATGGAAATTCGAACATACCGCTCGCCTCGTTCCGAATGGAACGAAATGCTTCAAGATTCTCGCAGCGCTTGCCGTGTGATCTTTTCGCACGTACAATTTTAGACACGACATTAATTGCGATAACTTACTAACAAAGAATTTTACATGAGAAACCCGACAGTAAATCGACGACTTAAGATCTAGAAAAAACAAATTAAGGCCCCGGTGCGCTTGGAGCTGAATCGCAAGGAAGGGGACACACTTTCGTAATGGGGCGCTTTAAAATCGTTTTCGCGGTACGTAGCGTTACGACGCGAACTAGACCATCGGGACCTGGGTGCGTATCGAGTACGCGAGCTAATTCCCATCGCAACGGCGGGAGTAATTCGTTTTTGAGGAGTACGAGCGCTCCGATTTTTAGGGACGGCGAAGACGTGCGCCATTTTGCCCGCTGTTGCAGTGTGCACAAATAATCTTGCCTCCAAGCTTTCCAGACATGCTCGTGCATAGCCTGTACCTTTTGCCAACGGGAAAGCTGGTTTTCCATTAAGTCGACCAAGGAGGGTTCGAGAGTGCGTCGAAACTCTTCGGATCATCCCGGAGGGGTGACAGTAGTCGTGAATTAAGACACGCTTCGATTTTGCATAATAGCGTTGACAGCTCGAGCTGAGACAACATATGAGCGCCGACAACGCGCTTCAAAGGATGCTTAAAGTTTTTCACTCCAGCTTTTCACAGTCCGCTGAAGTGAGGCGCAGAGGCCGGAATAAAATGCCAACGGATTCCCTCCATCATGAGGTTATCACGTAAGGCAGAATTCTTGAGGGTGGCCACGAATGTTCGGCGCAATTCGTTATCAGGGCCTTGAAAATTCGTTCCGTTGTCGCTGTAAACGTCGTTCGGTCGACCGCGTCTACTCATGAATTGTTGAAAAGCGGCAAGGAAACCGAAAGTCGCGTAGTCATCGACGTATTCGAGGTGAACGGCGCGCGTTGCGAGGCAAAAGAAGAGTGCCACGTAATATTTTCGCGTCTTTTGGCCTCGTCCTACATACGGGATTACCTGGAATGGACCGGCATAGTCCACGCCACAATGTGAGAACGGAGGCGACGGATTGACTCGGGGAGAGGGAAGGTCTCCCATGAGTTGACTGGCAGTAACAGCGCGTTCGCGGACGGACGTTATACACCTATTGATCCGAGCTTTAACGAGGGATCTCGCGCCGAGAATCCAATAATTTTGGCGAAGGAGTCGCAACGTGAGCTGACTGCCTCCGTGCAATGAGCGTAAATGCGTTTGTTCGATGATTAGTTCACTTATGTGATGACACGCTAGAATGCGTGGAAATCATTCCTCATAAGAAAGGAACGAATCACGCAACCGCCCGCCAAGACGCAGCCGATCTTTCCCGTCGAGAAACGGATTAAGCGGCTTGAGGTGGCTTGACTGCGGCAGTACCGTATTTGACTGCAGCGCTTGAATTTCCGCCTTGAAGGATGCGTGTTGAACGCGGCGGACCCAAAAGTCGCGTGCTTCGTTTAAGTTCTCTACTAGTTGAGTAGTTGAGGCTGCGGATTGGTCGAGTTTGCGAGTTCGGTATTTTCGTAGCCAGTGGAAAAGAATAACCGTAACTCGAAGCAGTTTTCCCCAGCTTGAAAAGCGTGAGGGAAAGTCCCACTCCTCCGTATCTTGTACGATGTGAGTCGTCGCTGAGGAGCGTTGTTCTTGGAGAACGATTTGTGGATCGACTGACTCGTCCGAGGTCGCGCAAGGTCGTGCATTCGGCCAAAACGCGGAATTCTGGCGAAGCCAAGATGGGCCTGACCACCAGAGCGGGTGTTGCAGAAATTCAGCAACGGAAATTCCCGAGACGCGCAATCCGCGGGATTATCGCGTGTAGGGACATGATGCCACTTAATCTCGGGCATTTTAGTTTGGATCTCGGAGACCCGATTTGCGACGTAGGGCTTCCAGCGTGAAGGGTGCTGGGTGAGCCACGCGAGTGCGACGGTTGAGTCGGTCCAAACATGCGCGGGAATTCAGTCGAATTTTAATTGTCGTTTGACGTATTCAATCAGTCGAACAAGCAATACGACTCCATTCAGTTCAAGTCGCGGAATGGAGACTGTCTGAAGTGGAGCGACTTTAGATTTGGCCGCTAATAGTGAAACGGATATGTCGGAGGGAGAGTTCAAGACTCGTACATACACGACCGCGGAGAACGCGCGTCGTGAGGCGTCCGCGAAACCGTGGAGCTCGATAGCACAATGTTCTTCCGCAGTGGTGCTGATCCAGCGAGGAATGCATACTGTTGATAATTTAGGCAGATCATGCCGATGAGAATTCCACCTTTCCAGGAGCGATGAAGGAACTGCGGCGTCCCAATCAATTTTTGCAAGCCATAAGTCTTGCATGAGTATTTTGGCGTTAATAATGACTGGTGACGCCCAACCGAGTGGGTCGAATAAACGTGCAATCAGCGAAAGCACCGAGCGTTTAGTACTGCGCGTTTCTGGAATTTCTGCGATTTGAAAGATAAAGGCGTCTTCTTTGGGAAGCCACGTGATGCCAAGAACTTTTAATACGGCCGAGTCATCGTTTGATAGGTCGATTGGGAGGTCGTGACCTACCGCAGGAATGTCCGCTAATAATTCAATATCGTTCGCGGACCATTTGCGTAGATTAAACCCACCGCGTTTTAGCAGTGACACGAGTTGAGTGCGGATTGTTCGTGCGCTTTCGAGATCATCGGCGCCGAATAAAACGTCGTCTACGTAAGTCGAATTGCGGATGACGTCGACGGCAGTGGGAAACGTGCTGCCCTCGTCGTCGGCGAGTTGCAGTAGTACGCGGTTGGCTAGATGTGGCGCGCTCGCAGTACCGTACGTTATGGTTAACAGACGATATTTCTGTACTGGACCTTCGGGTTCTGGTCGAAAGACAATGCGTTGATAATCGGTGTCATCGCGGTGAACGAGGATTTGGCGGAACATTTTCTCCTTATCCGCGATATAAACGAAACGGTGTCGCCGCCAGCTTGATAGGACGCCGCCAATTTCGCGCTGTAGTTTGGGGCCGATGTGCAGATGGTCATTCAAAGACGTGCCGTTCGAGTTGACGCTAGACGCGTTAAAGACTACGCGGAGTCGCGTAGTGGAGCTGCTATCACGAATAACAGGATGATGCGGAATGTAAACTCGGTTAAGGATCGCGTCAGGTTCGCGGACCTTTTCCATATGTCCCAGCGATTCATATTCTTTTAAGAAACCGGAGTATTCGCTTACAAGCTCCGGTTTTTTCATGAGACGCGTTTCGTGATGCGCGTATCGGGTAAGCGCGATCTGGAAACTGTTGCCCAGATCGGGAACGGATTTACCGCAGAAAGAAATTCGTAAAACGTAGCGACCGAAGGGATCGCGGGAATGCGTTTTAATGAAATGGTTTTCGCATTCCTCCTCCTCGGGCGTAAGAAATTGTTTTGCGGGAATTTCCCAAAACCGTCTGATTGACGCGTCGTCGTCGTTGATGAGCGCGCAATGTGTGGCAGAATTTATCAACGCGGGCGTAAGGCGCGTTGCATCCAAGGGGCCGGAGATTATCCATCCCAAAGTGGTGAGTTGGGCCGTCGGTGACCCAATCCGACCTTTTCGAAGAGAATCGAACAGGAGGTAGCCGTAAAGATCGGCTCCGATTAAAGCGTTTATCGGTTCCTTGCTGGAAGGATCAGGATCGGCGAGAGCTAATCCTTTAAGGTGCGGCCAAGAGCCTACATGCCGCGAGAGCCGCGCAGCATACGAAGTTATTTTTTGATACACGTAAGCGATCATAGGTAAGCGAGTGCCTTGGTCGTTACACGACTCGAGAGTGAAGTGTACTCGAGAAGTCGCACGTCCGGAAAATGCGTCTCCGAACGACGTGACGTTGAGAATCGCGCGATGACGCGAAGTACGTAATTTTTGTACCATTCCTTCAGAAATGAAGCTATGTGTCGAACCTTGATCGAGTAAGGCTCGCACTTTCACGACGCGTTCTTTTGGAGTGCGTAATTTGATCCAAGCCGTCGCCAGTAAGACGGAGTTCGGAAACTCGTGCGTTGTGTTAATTGTTGCGTGTTGAGCAGGGATTTCCTTCTGTGCGGAAGGAGGATTGGGGATCGGAGAAGACGCGGTGTTTGACGGAAGTAAATTGACGTCAGTAGCGTCGGTCGTTGCTTCGGCAGCAGTTTCGCTAGTCGAAGGAGTCGTCAATTCCTGACGAGGAACGGACGCGCGGTATATGCTAGTGTGATGTAACCTTTGACATTTGCTACAGCGATTTGGCGACTGGCATTGATTTGGAAAATGGCCAGGCTTCAAACAATTGAAACGGCCGCGCACGCGTTTAGCGGTCGCGAAGCGATCGTCGATCGATTTTTTGAGCCACGTGGGACACGACGCAAGCAAATAATTTCCCGAACAGTCCGGGTACTGTTTTGAAGTAGCGTTGTGTACGTTCGCTTTGGCATTCGATTTATTGAGGGACGGATTTGCACGGGACGTGTTATGCGAGGTGTCGACTTGAACTGGCGTAATACCTCGAAATCTTTCAGTTAAAAAGTCTTTCAAATATTGGAACGATGGAAAATCGTTTGACGCACCTAGACTCAAATTCCAGGCGGTACGCGTGCGTGTACTGAGTTTTTGCGCAACCAAATAAACTAATAAATCGTCCTAGTATTCGACAGGACGTCCTAAGTTTTTTAACGCGTTTAGTGAGGAGTTGACCGTGTCGCATAGGTGCTTTAATTCAGACTCGATTTCTAATTTCATAGTTGGTAAACTTACGATCGCGTGAATGTGCGCGAGAACTAACGCACGCATGTTGTCGTACTCATCGTTGAGTATTTTCCAAGCGCCTTCGTAATTGGCGTCGGAAACCGACACGTGGTCGAGCATGAGAGCCGCGTTGCCCTCGAGAAAGGATTTCAAATAATACATTTTTTGCCCTGGTGTGAGCGATACGTTCTCACCGACTATCGCCTTGAAAGCATCCCGAAAACTCTCCCACCGGGTCGGCTCGCCGTTGAACTTCGGGATGGTGATACGTGGGAGCGCGAAGGTGAATAGTCCGGGTGCTTCTCCAATCATCGTGGAGCGCGAGATCGTTGGAGCTGTCCGTTGTGGTTTCTCTTGTTGATCGAGAATTTCTGTGAGTTGATCAAGGGCGTCTTCGTAATCATTTTCCGCACGCAGGAACTCGTCGTTGGCGAAGTACTCGTGTTCTTGTAAGCTTGAAAGGCGTGTGCGCGTTTTCGAGGCGGTGAACTTGTCCTTGCCGAGCTTTTTGTAGTTCTGCAAAATTCTCCTTATTTGATTGAATTGCGCGGTTTGCGCGATGAGCAGATCATCGAAAACGGTCATTTTTTACTTTATTTTGATCCAGTAAATTTGTATTGACTCGAAAGAGAATAACGACTGCGTGATATTCGTTTGAACGAAGCGAGTATGAGATCAGTCCTCTGTCACGATGTGAGTGACAGAGGGAGAGAGAGAGCGATTATTGACGTTCGGGTTGACCGAGCGTGTCGAAGGAGCTTTTTGTACGCGAGTACAGCTCTATCTCCAATTTCGCGTGGAAGCGCGCGAAATAATTTCTCTAGCGAGAACGTTAACAAGAGAACCCGAAAAGTTCTTACGTGGCATACTTTCTAACGAAAATATTCCAGCAGCGTTCGATACGCTGTATTAATATAAGTCGAAAGACACAGGCATCTTCGCGTAATGAAAACTAAGTTGGCCTTGAGGCGAGAACTGTGATAGTCTTCACTGAACTTGAAAATGGAAGATTTCACTTAACACTCGCAAAATTATACTCGTTTAATTGTTAATTATCCGGCTCGAAGGACCTTAAATATGATCGCACACGTCCTTCGATAAACGTGGGATCGTATATTTAATATTACTTTTGATGCCGATTCAAACACAGGAATAATTCTGGAGCATAAGGGAACCTTGGGTCGCGCCGACAGCGAAGAAACACTGGAATAGTCGTTACGTTTTACTAAAATGTTTATTAAGTGTCTACGCGTGGACCACACGGCGGACGAAGACGAAGGCGGTAGGGCAAGCTGCGTGAATGATTGAAATTTCGTATAGAGGACGCAAAACGAGATCGAGTAGCGCGAGATTATCTTTGCTATTCGACGCTCGGAGGATTACTGAATTTTCGGTAAGAACACGCGTATTACCGGGTGCGAGGATCGCGAGGGCCGAAGAGTAATTCGGGAGTACGAAATCGCGCTTGTTTTTGCGTACGTACGTCATAATCCATCGCAAAGAGCCGGGACTACAATCGCGCATAGCAACAGGAATTAGTAAACATTTTTAATTTAATATTTGAGAATACGCTAAATTGATGGTAATTCGAACACATGGTATAAAAGTAATTATATATCTAAAAACCAGAAGATTTTGAAAATACTGTTACCTTTGGTTTTGGTGAATCAAACACACATTGTGAAATACCCGGTTGCAATAGTTTGGCCATTATCAGATGTGCATGGTGTAAAAAGTCGTTGTGTTTAAAGCATTTTTTTGACGTCTATCATTATTGCACAAATTATGAGCCATGATTGTTGATAGTTATCATACGAAAAAAGTATATGTGACGAGAAAATGATTTGACGGCAAATGACTGCGATACTTTTCACAAGTACTATTAATTGTCACGTCCTGAAGGGACGTGGGCACATATTTTTAGATTCCCTCCTTTTTTGCCTACGACAAGCGCAATAGCACGGGATGAGGGTAAAAAGGGGTAGTGCTTGGAATGAGTTAGAAATTAGGAAGTCATGCAGTGATTGGCATTTGGAAATAATCTGACGAATTTGTACAAACTTAACTAAAGGTTTATTACAAATAAGTGATCGGATAAATAAAGTTGTTTTAACAGAAAAATTGACAATGGAAATAACGGTGATGCCGGGGGAACAATCGGATTAACATAAAAATGAGATTTGTCGCTTACATTGGTCGCTGTGTTCGTGAGTGGGTCAATGTGTAGGTACGCTCGCTCGCAAGAGTATCGGTTGTCGCTCGCAGATAAGAGTCTCGTTGACGGACGCCACGCTTATCGTTCAGAAAGCGGATCCCAGCACCAGACTTTCGGGGACGCTGAGAGTGTTTATGTATACACGCGTAGTAAACAGCTCTTGAACTGTTTTATAGACTCGAGGCCGCGAGAGTCGACTAACTTTTATACGACGTTTCGGTCAAAACCCGAAGATGTATAATATTCGAAACTCTATGTTACCGGTTCTATACTTCGAATTCTGTCAGAACAAGATTTAGAAGTGTAGTTAATTTGATGGAAGATTTTGCGAGACTGAGATCTGAACGCAATGGAAACTGTTGGATGACTTGGTCTGAACGCGATGGAAACTGTTGGAAGACTTGGTCTGAACGCGATGGAAACTGTTGGAAGACTGACTTCAGGAAGGAAGTCTTTCTTGATATGAAAATTAGGAGGGGATAAATTGTGGGAGAAGGAACTTTAAGGTTTAGCGTGATTGGTCGCGACATTCATAATTCGCAGAATTGATCTTGATTATTCCTTACATAGAATTTGCACGCGTGGAAGGTAGGAGACCTTTGTCCCGTGTTTCGGCGAAAAAGCGCATGGGATATGGAGTTCGGTATCTGTGACCTAAGGATGCGCATGATCCGTGTTATGTTGTAGATTATATCGGGTGCACGAAGAGATCGAGCGCTGGCGAGTTCTCGTTTCCTGTCGGCACCATGCTAAATACTTATCGGCCGAGACTTATTTAGGCTAGAGGCAAAGTCTTCTCGTATCGTTCGAGTGGTACCTCGTATTTCTTTCTGAGAGTTTGATATTTAAGTGTTGAAGAAATGCGAGGTTATAACACGAGGCGGACCGTCTGAATAAGATAAACGAAAAATAATAAAGGTTTGGAGAATTTCCTCGGACGTGACAGGGCAAATGAGGATATTGGGAATAACCGAAAGAAGGCACATTCGCTAGGATGTAACATAATTAAATCAGCTGATATGATTCTCAAATGAAATATGTCAAAATATATTAAACCATGTTCATTAACCTACTGTAAAACCTTCAGTTTCATTAATATGTTTAATTAAATAAACGGTAAAATAATAAAAATATATATTCCTCCACAAAACTACGTCGCTGGCTATATTATCGCTTGATTCAGGCGCATCATCGTTCCGAAATATACGAAGTGAGCCTTATAACTTATTCTGGAAATTATTACAATTAATGATATAGTAAAAATGTATGTTTATTCCCATGGAGATGCTTAATGGACGTGCATATTAAAATCGGAAGCGTTTCGACACGAAAATATGAGTCTTATGAGTAAGGGGTAGCCCCAGGTCTCCACTCCCAAAGTACCGCTCCTCAAACTCAAAACGAATATGCCTGCACACACAAACATAAAATTGATATTACCGATGAAATGAAAACAGTTTTCACAAAATTCGTGAAACATTTCGCGAAACTTCAATCAGAAAGCAATCAGAGGGGGTCGATTCCCCTTAAAATGTAAAAATGTTGAGGGGCAGTTACCCCTTAAGACGAAACAGTAATAATTTTAAAACGTGGGAGAATATTTTGAATCCGCGGACACATGTTAAATACAGAAAACACAACGGTGATGAACAAATTTATGTTAGGGGTGGTTTACCCCCTTAAATTTA